>JACBWW010000037.1:397489-427028 GCA_020086605.1 Lanius collurio | reverse complement strand
ATCTGTGCAGAGATTCCAAGGTTTGCCATTCAGATCTACATCTCTCAGCTCAGCACTTATGATGAGCCAGCAAAGCTTTGCTCTGATAAACTTTCCCCTAAAAGACAAATTTTTGAAATTCCTTCCTTTTTTAGCTCTCCTGAGAGGGGCGAGGGATGATGTAGCTCAAATGATACTCTGGTGACATAACAAAGAACAGTAAAGGTCAGAGCAGATTAATTTGCTCCAGGATCAGCTGGAGAATATTAAACCTCTTATCTGTAATCCTTTGATAACCAGTTCTATAATGTAATCATCAGTGTACATCCAATAACACACATGTTAATTACTTTGGAATTCTATTTTTCATTTTTAATCACAAGACATATTTTAAAGGATGCCCTGGCTGCCTCCAGCAGCCCCCACCAGTTCAAACAACTCATTTCAAATGAAAAAAAAAATTATTTTTATGAGTTGGCTGGGGAAAAGTCAGCCTGGAAAATATCCTTGTGATGGAAGCATCTGCCACAGGTCACAACGTTATCACTGCTGCCTGGCGAGAGCCAGCCTGGGCACAAACAGCAGGGAAATGCTCAGGGCTGAGGTTTGGGGGGCAAAAACTTTGATTTAATGGGACTAACAGCTCCCATGTAAACAGGGAAAGGAAAAAAAGGAAAATCATCATCATTTCTGGGTTATAAATACGTTTCTGTGAGAGCTGAGGCCCTACATGTGGCCTCCTTTCCAGGATATCCATGAAGGTTTCGTTAAATATTAAACACCCAAGGGCTGGGTGTTGTGTCCAAGGTGGTTCCAGCCTCTGTCTGGAGGGATTTAGGAGAGAAAGGGATGTTTTGTTCAGTTTGGGGGGATAAATCACCCTCTGAAGAGGTTTTTTAGCTCTCCAGTGACCAGAGAATGTCCCTGGATGATGCAAACCCAACCTCCAGCTGGGAGGGTAAAGGATGAGGAGCATTGCCCTGGATCCTGCAGCCTGGGGAGGTGTTATGGAGCTGGGGCTGAGCAACTCAGCCCTGAATCCCTGGAAAAGCCAAATGTGGAGAGAAGGACGAGGGGTTTTTGTGCACAGAGGATTTAATATTCATGGGGAAGGGGCAGTTTTTTACAGGAGATTCACAAGAGCATTTTCTCCCAAAACTAATGTCCCAAATAATTTCTGTCTGAAATCCCAACCCCAAACCTTGTGTCAGCTCCCACTGCCCTCCTGCTCTGGCAAAACCTCCTCTTCCCAACCCCTTGGAGAAGCAGAACTTTGTGCCAGTTCTGCAGAAGTTCATCAAATCCATCAAAGCTCATCTGTGACCCACCCATTTCTGTCACCACTCCGGAAACAATCAGTGAGCATTTGTGGGTGTGCTGCACAGCCTGAGCGTGCTCACTGCTTCCAAAGAGGGGAAAAAATACTCTAGGGCTGAAAAATTAGGGAAAAATACATCAGTGGATTGATCAGGACTGTTCTCTGAGCCAAAACATGGTTATGCAGAAACACTGAGTTCTCTGAAGTGCTGAAATGGTCTGAAGTCTGTTCACTCCCTCGATGAGTAAATGGGAATTTCCCGGTGGGATTTTAAGGATTTGCAGTGTAGCAGTTGGTGAGGTTGTAGCAAACAGAGGGGTCAATCCCTCTCTCCTTCTTCTCTAACAGAGTCCAGGCTGGGCTGAGCTTGGGTGGCCACTTTGTGGCTGAAATGGCAAATTCTGTTTTCCTTGAAGTCCTTGTAAAGTCTTGGGAAAAACCTGATCCCACGGGGACTCTGAGAAAAGGAATTTATACATGGCTTCATTTCCAAATGCTCTGTAAAATCTGGATGTTCCCAGCCATGATAAGTTCTTTCTGATAATTCCAATGCCATCATTTCACCGAATAATTTCAGATCTCCAAACTCACTCCTTGCTTTCAGTGCCCTTTCCAAATTTCCTGATTGGAGAGGGAGGTGGATGAACGAGTTCAGCCGTTGCTGGGCTGAGCTGTGATGTCCCTCCAGAACAAAACAACCCCTGACATTTCTTCACATGAGGGTTTGGGGACATTCCAGCAGCTCTGTGAGGCCTCCTCCTTCTGGATGGGTGCAGCATTTTGGGAATGAGGTATTTTGGAAAAACAGGGTCCATCTTCTTCACCAAACAACCTTTCTCTCAGGTGAGCTGCCTGAAGTGCTTTTCTCTCTGAAAGAATTGAGTGAGGGTGAAAACAAGTCTGGGAGGCCTCCCCAAACCAACTTACAGGTATAGTTTAACTTTCAGGCCCTTCCTCCTTCAACAAACACCACGTCCCCAACAAAGTACCTCCATCAACACCAAAATCGCTTGGACAAGCCCACGGACAAGCAGCGTGTACACCTCCCACTGATAGCTGGCTCCAGCTCGTCATTGTCCTCAGGAAACAGGAACAGAGAAAGGAAAGCTGACCCAATGCCTGCTCTGGGTAGTGCTGTAATGCAATAGGATTGATGAATCTTTAATTGCAGTTGCTGTGCTGTAAATGCTTAATGAAAACACCATGTCAGGGTGGCTGGGGGAGGGTGTTGCTGCCCAGGCAGGTTACGAGGCTGTAATCAACCTCCCGGGGCAGAAATCACAGAGGATCCACATTTATTCCTCTGGCATCTCTTATCAAAATGGGGTGTCAGAGCTGCAGGGGGTGTGGTGAGGGTGTGATGGGTGTGTCATGTGTGTCATGTGTGATGTGTGGTGTGTGTGTGATGTGTGTGTGTGTGATGTGTGTGATGTATGATGTATAATGTGTGTGTGATGAGTGTGATGTGTGTCATGTGTGTCATGTCTGTCATGTGTGATATGTGTGATGTGTGTGATGTGTGTGTGATGTGTGATGTGTGTGATGTGTGTGTGATGTGTGATGTGTGTGTGATGTGTGTGATGTGTGTGATGTGTGTGATGTGTGTCATGTGTGTCATGTGTGTCATATATGTCGTGTGTGTCGTGTGTGTCATGTGTCATGTGTGTGTGGTGTGTGATGTGTGATGGGTGTGATGGGTGTGTGATGTGTTTGGTGGGTGTGATGTCTGTGATGAGGGTGTGATGTGTGTGATGAGGGTGTGATGGGTGTGTGATGTCTGTGATGAGGGTGTGATGTGTGTGTGATGAGTGTGATGTGTGTGATGTGTGTGATGGGTGTGATGTCTGTGATATCTGTGATGTCTGTGATGGGTGTGTGATGTCTGATGAGGGTGTGATGTGTGTGATGTGTGTGTGATGTGTGTGATGTGTGTGTGATGTGTGTGTGATGTGTGTGTGATGTGTGTGTGATGTGTGTGATGTGTGTGTGATGTGTGTGATGTGTGTGATGTGTGTGTGCAGGAATTACCCAGCAAGGCTTCCATCAGCTCTCCTGGGAAATCTCAGTTCGTGTGGGAAGGCGATTGCCTCAATTGGAGTCCCTTTAATGAAACCTTTGGAGGCTGGGTTAGTCACACAGAGGCTCAGGGCTCTCAGCTCGCTGCCCTGCAGAGCACTCGCTGCTGCTGGTCCCCCTGGTGCCCTGTGCAGAGCTGGGCTGGGGGCTCAGGACTGATGGGGAGACGTGAGGGTCTCTTATCAGCACCCCCAGCCTCATGAGAGACTCTTGTCAGCATCCCCAGCACTGTTGGGGTCTCTCATCAGCACCCCCAGAACCATGGGAGACCCTGATGAGCATTCCCAGTCCAATGGTGGTCTCTCATGAGCATTCCCAGTCCAATGGTGGACTCTCATGAACATTCCCAGTCCAATGGTGCTCTCTCATGAGCATTCCCAGTCCAATGGTGGTCTCTCATGAGCATTCCCAGTCCAATGGTGGTCTCTCATGAGCATTCCCAGTCCAATGGTGGTCTCTCATGAGCATTCCCAGTCCAATGGTGGTCTCTCATGAGCATCCCCAGCCCTCTGGGTGTCTCTCATCACCATCCCCAGTCCCTTGGGGGACTCTCATCAGCACTCTGAGTCCTGTGGGGGTTCCTTGTCAGCACCCCCAGCCTCCTTGGGGTCTCTCCTCCACACACCCATCCCCACCAGGGTCTCTCCTCAGCACTCACAGCCTCATTGGGGTCTCTCCTCAGCACACCCATCCCCACCAGGGTCTCTCCTCAGCACCCCCAGCCTCATTGAGGTCTCTCCTCCGCACACCCATCCCCACCAGGGTCTCTCCTCAGCATTCCCAGCCGCACTGGGGTCTCCCACCAGCACCCCCAGCCCCTGTTCCCTCACTGCCAGGCCCTGCTGAGCTCCCCCAGGTCTCTCCAGCCTCCCCCTGTGCAGAGCAGGGACTTGAATCTCTGGAATCTCACCCTTTGCAGCAAAGGCTTCTGTGTTTGACTCATTCCCTCTCTCGTGCTGCTTCCCCATGGCTGGGAGAAGGGAGATGAAGAGGAGGGAAGGGAGATGACCCCGAGGGCTGTAGAGTCCCTCTGGCCAAGCACTGACTCCTGGGTGCAGAACAATTAAAAACAGGCTCCGTGTAATGACTTATTTCTATTTTTCCTGGGGAAGAAGGGAAGGGAAAGCAGCAGCAGACAAGCTCAGGGCTGCTCTCATTCATGTGGCTTCCTGAAGCTTTTACTCTGCACCATTTACCCTGCATAAATCAATTGCCAGAATATCAGTGCCCTGCTTCCTTGTTTACTCTGGAAGATTATGTCCCATTAGCAGATTTGTCTTGTAATTGAACTGAAGTGTAAAATGCCAATGTCCTGACAACCCCAATGGTCGGGATTAACTGCTGCAGACATTTCTGTCCCCTTTTGAAACATTTTGATTGAGCATAATTAATCCAAGTGAACTGATAGGATGATGGATGCTCCCAGCCCCGCTGGTTTGCAGAGGGAAGCACGGCTGGACACGAATATCATAACAAGATAAAGAGGTAATGACAGGCAGCAGCTTCTGCTTTTCCAGGGTTTATTTCTCCTTCCTCTGACTAATTCTCAGAGCAAAGCACAAATTTCCCTGAGTGCCCAATTTCAGGTGGATGTACTGGTGTCAGTTTGTTTTCAGAGTGCCCTGAAAGCGCGTGTGGAACTTTGATCCTCTGCCCAGGAGCTGGTTTGGGATTTGGGGTCAGGCTCTGCTCACCCCTGGCACTGTGTGGGCCCAGGGTGATCAATACTGACCCCAACACGAGTAGGTCTGAGTCACAGGTATTTTATCAGAGTTTTTTTACTCTCCAAGGCTCTGTCAGGGTCACAGAACAGCAGTGAAAGGGCAGGAAAATGCTCCCAAAAAAGCAGGACATGTTTATACATTTCATTACTCCAGCAGCAAAAAGGGCTTTTTTTACCGTCCCAGAAATTCTTGAATTCTTAATTTCTATTCAGAATTTCTGCCCCAGACTGGATTCTCGAGTCTGCAAGAGGCTGAAGAGTTCCCTAAGAGGGGGGATGAGGGAAGCTGAGCACTGACCATTGCCGGGTAACAGAGCCCAGGTGAGCGGCGCTCACAGTCCCCCCAAGCGTCAGGGCTGAGGAGGAATCGCTGCTTCGGGGCTGTCTGACAGCGACAGGACAAGCCCAGGGCCCTGCTCGCCCCTGGCCAGCCTGGCCCTTGCCGGGGCTCTTTGCTCACTGCTGGTTCCGAGCCTCCCACCACATCTGCTCCAAGGCTCGGGGCCAGGGCAGCGACTCCGAGCGTTTGTTATTGCCGGGTGATGGCAAAGGGGACGCTGGGCTGGCAGGTGCTGGGACAGGGCTGAGAACACCAGCGGAGTGTGGCTTTGCACTTGGCCTGAGCTGTTTTGATGTCTTCATTGTTTTCTTTCACAGCTTTTAACCCTTTTCTGTAAAGAAAGAGGTTTTAGGATGCGAGGACACAAAGCTGCTTTGCAGTCCTTCAGGGCTCAGCCTTGGAGCTCATTGTTCTCGTTTACCAGAAATATTTGAGTTTCTTGTCCCCGACCAAAACTAAGTTAAAATCTTGTAAAAAACCGGTATTATTGTGGTTAGTTCCTCTCGCAGATCCTGGAATTAGAGAAGCAGAAACAATATAAAAAAGGGGAGGAAAAAAAAGTCAGATGAGCTGTGTGGCCACGTGCCTTTATTTTCAATTCCTCTGGAGAGAACATCATTTACTGTCTCACGTGGGAAAACAACACCCACAGCTTGACTCAGCTCCTGCAAACTCCTGCACACCACACACCTCAGGCCAGAAAAAGGGAGGTAAAATGAAATTATCCCTGAGGAGAGGGAAGAGCTTGCTCAGGTTGGGTTGGTGAGAGCAGCGCTGCATCCCTTGGTGGAAGGTCAGAGGGTGCAGCCCTGGGCACTCATATTCTGCTTTATTACATAACTCCCATCTCCGGAATTAAAGCTTAATCCCAAACTGTGGCTGGGAGCACAGATCAGCAAGGACCCGCTCTGGTTCTCAGTGACACAGCCCCCCTGGTTTCCAAGGGGACAGTAACACGAGCAGGAGCACCAGAGATGGTTTTTAATCCCAGCCCCTGTAAGGGAAATGAAGCAGCTGTCCAGAAATCAGAGCTTTTTTGCCAGGGCTTTGATGAAATAGCAGAGTTTTGTGTGGCACCGGGTGCCAAACACGCTGCTGATAGAAGCAATAAATCCCCATCCAAACCCTAAAAATAATATTGGGCTTGTTTTAAATTAAGGTTATGGAATATGGCTTTCATTAGCCCCTGCATGGATCCTGAATAGCAATTATTACATATTTGTTCAGGTTTAAGTATTTTTATAGGATTTTTTTTTTCAGATCCTGTTAGAATATTTTTCCTATGGGATGGGGATCGTCTTTGTGAGAGGAAGAATGGTCTTGTGGTTAAGCCTGGCCTGAGATTTTGGAGATCTGGGCTCGACTGTTGGCTCTGCCACAGACACCCTGGGTGAGCTCGGGCAAGGCATGGAACAGCCACTTTTATTTTGCTTAAAATAAAAGTTCAAGGCCCATTTAAGCATCTGAAAGATGCAACTGCTGAGGGTTCAGCATCCAAAAACCAGAAGGAGAACTAAAGAAGAGGAAGAAGAAGAAGAAAGCTGGCTGCCTATCTGAGAGCTGTCCCTTGTGTGCCTTCAGAGCATGCTGAGAAGTTTTGGAAGCCCAGCCCTTCATGTCTCCATTCTTCATCTGTGGAGCAGAAGCTCCTCTCACACAGGGAAGTGCAAGAAAAGCTGCAAGAGGAGCATGAGATTGGGATGGAATTAAAATGGGGCTTATTTTATGCCCAAACATGAGGAATTCCATCTCTTCCCACAGGTCAGGAAACTGCTGGAAGCCACCACAGAAGGGGTCTGGGGGGAAGGGTCCTCCTGGCACCAAAATGTCCCTGGGGCTGAGTGTGGCCTGAGCTCGGGGAGCTCTGCACTTGTTTATTGACCCCTCCAGCAGCCCAATTTCCATTTAAAACTGAATTTTCATCTCCCTGTTGGCTCACTGTTTGGTTTGAGCCAGAGCACGGCGTGGGCAGTGCCTCAGGACCTGGGTGGGCTCGGGCAGGGTCTGCACTTCCCCCAAAGTTTTTTCCTGCTGTACTCGCCCCACTCTGGCTAAACCAACACAGGTCCATTCCCACCTCCATATACAGCCCTAAACCAAATATTTTGGTTGAGGGGTCCCCAATCCCTCAGGATCCCTTGGAATTTTGGTGAAATGTGATAGAGGGTACTCAGGGAAGCTGAGGAAACTCAGACAGAAATTAATTGGTCGTTATTTAGGACAACAGAGAACAGATAAGATCAGCCCCTATGGAACTTTTTACAGGAACTGCTGATTAAAAATGTTTTTCCTGTCACAACCTCTTTCCGTGCCCTCCAAAACAATGAATGAATTTGTGGTCACATGAGGGAACGTGACCTTGGTTCTCTGTTTTCATTGATTAAATAATAAAAAAAAAAAAATGGTTTGACAACTCTTTCTGCACCTGCAGGGACACACTGAGAATGAAACAAATGTGGAATTTAATAAATGTTATCTGGTTAACCCAGGGGTGAGTGAGGGACAGGGACAGGACTCTGCTCCATGAATAAAATTTACAGGAGAGTTCCAGGGAAGTATTGCTGACATTTTCTGGTGACAGGTGACCACAAAATCGTTCAATTAAATCTGGCCAGCAGGGATTGAAATTACAGAGAGATCAATGATAACGTGGGCAGAGCATTCCCTCGGGATGCAGAGGCTGATACAAAATAAAATGCTCTTTTTGAAGCTCCACGTGGCACGTTGGAAGGTTCCTCTGGACTTAAGGAAAGAATTCTGAATATGGGAAGGTTATGGCTTTGTAAAGTCACAGACCACAGTGTGGATTCGTCAGGTAAAAGCAAATTTAGGTTGGAAGGAAAGCAAAAAACAGAGGAAACTTCAAAGGCAGACCAGGATGCTCAGAGCCTCATCTGACTGAATTTAGGTATCTTTATCAATGGGTTTTACCTCCTCACAGTGAATTTTCCCCTGTGTCCAACTGGAATTTCCCTCCCTGTCCCTGCTGCTGCTTCTCCTTTGGATCAGAGTCCAGCTCTGTTTCTCTGCCACCCCCTGGAGTAGCTGAAGAGGGAATTAAAGCCCAGCAATAAACCACAAACTCCTCCTGAGCACCCAAATTTTGCTCTGCCACAACCCCCCTGTTGCTCCCCTTCACTGGCAGTGGACAGAGCTCTGTGTTTATTAATTTTATAATAAACCAATTCCGGCAGTAGCTCTGGCAGGCACCTGACCCAACAATTCCTGGGGACAATGGATGGATCCCAAGGAGCACCTGGCTCTGCCCACCATCCCCGTGCTGAGCACTGGGGGGGGATGGAAAAGGGCCCGGGGGGGCAGCCTTGGTGTGGTAGAACAGGGAACCATTTAGGGGATGAACACCCCCTGTCTGCTTCCCCTTAATCCCACACATTCCAGCCAGGTGAGGGAAATCCAACTTCTCCTGCTGCTCACCTGGCCCCCAAATATTCCAAATTCCAGCAGTTCTGGTGGCACTGGGGCAGCTGGGGGGGGAACTCTGGTGGTGCCTGTTTGCAGTGGAAAGTTTTGGGTTGGGTTTTTTCTGTTCCAGGGAGCAGCCCCGGAATGTGAGGAATGTCCCTGTGGGGTTTTCCACCCATTCCTGCTGGCCAGTCCAGCCCTGGCTCTTTCTGGAGCGTGGCCAGGCTGGAACAGATTTGGAATAAATTTTCTGACTCACTCAGGGCCAGCAGGTGAGGTCCCCTCCAAGAATCAGAAGATAAAATCAGAGCCCTGGCCCTCATGTCCAGGGCTGGAATGGGATGGACAGAACCTCACCATCCTCTACAGGAGGGAAAATCCTCCATCCAGATGGATTTTCACTGCTTGGAGCCAGTAAGTGGAAATTCCTCCTGATTGTGGAAGGGATTACAACTGACACTGGTCAGATTTAAATTGTTTGAGTGGGTTCCCCTACAGAAAGGAGAAATCACGCTCTAAAAAGCCAGAGGGAACCATGAAATGCTCACTATTTCTGTACTTTGCATCCACGCTGAGGTGGGACTTTAATTTTCCTTGATGAAGGTCAAACTCCCACTTCTAAGAGCAGTTATACACATGGTGGAGAATTCAGCCAGGGCACTGAGAACAATGAAAGACCTGGGGAACATTTTAAAACTTCCCATCAGCTCTGCTGTCAATTAATTTTGCAAATAAACCAAATCCATTACATTTCCTGATGGTTTCATCATTTATAAACTCTGAGCTTGATAAAATTTAGATGGACCCTTAGACAGACATTTTGGAGGGCCTCATCTTGAGGAATGTTATGTTTTTTCCAACATTGGAGCTGACAGAACAGAAAGAAACCAGGAATCTGCTGGGGCATCCTGCAGGGCTGGAGCTTTAATTGGGGTTTCAGAGGGCAGAGGGGGTATTTTAGGTACCACTCGGTGCCAAGTTAATCATCTGCCCCCAGGCAACCTTGCAAGGGCAGTAGTGGATCAAAGAGATTCCAAAATGAGTACAAGTGTGCCAGAGCACCGCCACTGTTGTGGGCAAGAGAGGAGTTGTCTGTCAGAGGAGGGAATTCATGGGGCTCTGGGCTGGGACAGGCTCTGCCCAGTTTTATGCTCCAGAGTTGCCCCCAAACCTGTCAGAGAAACTGGGAAAAAAGCTCTGGATGTCTGCCTGGCCATGGCCAAAGTGCTGTTTGACTTCTTTAACCTCGGTGAGATGAAGGAATAGAAACTTATTTGAGATGTTAGCGAACGCCATGAAATAATGGTGAAATAATATCAAGCTCCTGGATGCTGATGACTTCTAAATTCCTTTAAATCCCTTCCTTGGCCTGTGGTGGAAAGAAAAGGCAAACCAGAGGAGCCACGAGTGCAAAACCATTGATAGAATATTGCAAAGTAATTATTAATAGGAATTAATTAGTTCCCAGGGTGAGGCCAGTGGTCCAAGCCTGATGGTGGAGAGGAGGAAATAAATGCACAGACAATTGGGTGACAGCTCACCAGACCCTTCACAATGAGGGAGAAAGCCAGAAATTAATTCCCCAATCCCTGTCCTTGCTTTGTCCCATCTTTTGGAGCTGCACCAGCCCAGGGCACTGCTGGGTGAGGGATTCTGGGATCTTTGTACCCATTACACTGTTCAGGCACCCTAAAAACAGCCATAATTGCCCAATTTGAGCTCTAAACCCCACAGGAACTCAAATGCCAGCAGAAAATGTTTTCTTTTTATTCCCTTAATATTTGGATCTTCCTTCCTTGTGAAGACAATTGTTCTTGGGAGGTTCAGTGTCCGTGATGAGCTCTGGGCAGGTGGGATTCCATTCCCACTGCTGCTCCACTTGCTTCCTGCACAGCTCCCTTGGAACACGAGGCCGTCTCCAGCAATTTTAGCATTTGCTGACAGAGAAGAGGGGTTTGATCACAGACACAAAAGCATTGCAGGCTCCCCAGGAGCTCGTAAAGTTCCACTGCAGTTCCATTGATTCACGGCCTGTGCGTTCCCACAGCAAAAACACAAAGCAACAGCAGATTTGTGGATCCCAAAAAAATAGAGCCTGCCCCTAGACTGGAATATTGAGAATAAATGTTCTCAGCACTGCTCTGCTGGCTGGGTTCTAGCAGGAATTGAAACTTTATCCTTCCTGCGTCTGAAGAGGGACTAATTATTTTGAATATTTTAAGAAAATAAATTAAAAAAATCTCCGGCGGGTTCTGGAAAAAATGAAGGAAAAACTGCTGGAAGTTGGACTCTTCTGTGCAATACAGAGGGCAGAGACAGAGTTTTGTTTTCTGACTTGTGGTGGCATCATCTGTCAGGCTGGACCCAGCATTAACTCTGCCTTTGTTATGTCCATAAATTTGAAAACAGGTCATTTTATTGGGGTTTTTGTTCATAAAACTTTGGGAGTGTCACTAGTGTGGATCACAGAATTCAGGGGGACGTCAGTCCTGCCTGATGCTCTTGGGCTGTATCAAAAGTGGGGGAAAAAAGAAAGATGATGCCAGACAATTCCAACCCAAATATCAAAGTGTGGGGCTTGAGAGGCTTTAGCAGGGATGGAAAGGAAAAAGGAACAGCAAACCCTGTTTCATTGTCTGCCCAGAGCAGACTTTGTGCAGATTCACACACGTAACACCCAGCTGTGTAAGGGCAGCTCCAGCATCCTGGTGGCATTCCTGGGCATTCCAGGGGACAACCACTGGCCATTCCTGCCCGTCCTTGTACATTCAGTCCGGGGCTGGTGGCTCAGTGCCGGCGCATTCCTGCAGCAGGAGCCTTCCTTGGCTTTTGTGTGAGCTGTGCATTCATTCTCTTCCACATCAGTGGGGCATTACAGAGAGCAGCCCCAAGGGTGAGCCAGGGAAAGCGGGATTAGAGGTGCCCTCGGAACAAAGCATACCACACGTGCCAGAGAAAATCTCCAAGGGCCCAGGAGTCAGCACAGAGAGACCCAGGGAGAGGGCACGAGAAGGGTGCTGATGATTTGGGGAGTTAATCTCAGTTATTTGATGAGCATGGCCACAAAAATGGGGTGGAACGGGTTCTGTGTTGCACTGCTCCCCCTGTGAGACCCCAGCTGGGGCTCTGCAGCCAGCACGGGGGTCCCAGCATGGAAGGGATGTGGAGATGTTGGAGAGAGCCCAGAGGAGGCACCAGGATGATCAGAGGGGGGAAAAGGCTGGGAGAGGTGGGGTTGTTCAGCCTGGAAAAGAGAAGCTTCAGGGTGACCTAATTGTGGCCTTCCAGTGCCTGAAGCAGCTACAGGAAAGATGGAGAGAGACTTTTACAAGGGATGGAGGGACAGGACACAGGGAATGGCTTCCCAGTGCCAGAGAGATGGGATCTTGGGCAGGAATTGGTGGCTGGGAGGGTGGGCAGGCCCTGGCACAGGGTGCCCAGAGCAGCTGTGGCTGCCCCTGGATCCCTGGCAGTGCCCAAGGCCAGGCTGGATGGGGCTGGGAGCAGCCTGGGACAGTGGGAGGTGTCCCTGCCATGGCAGGGGTGGCACTGGATGGGCTTTAAGGTCCCTCCCAGCCCAACCCAAACCATTCCATGATTCTGTGATGAACCATTTGACACTCTGATCAAGACCTATCTTCAAACCATCAGTCTCTGTGCTCCCAGTGCTCCCAGTGCTTCCAGTAGAAGGCAGTTTTAGATTCCTCCTGCCCAGGTTACTGGAAGTTATCTGACATCCAGCCTAACTACATCCATTGTCATTTTAGTGCCATTGATTCTTGTCCTGACACTTCCTCAGCTCAAGCAGTTCCCTCCTCACCTCTTCAGAGCATCCCTTGAAGGATAAAGGGGTGGAGGTCTCTAATTCCATCCCATAAATCAATCCAAGCATTAACAGCATGTCTCTGCTCCAGCTGGAATTTCTCACGTGCTGTGGATGGACAACAGGGACGATTCCACCCCTCCCAATCCCACCCCTCACCAAGACATTGCTGCTCCTGTCTCCAAACACACCCTGGGAGTGATCTGAGCCTTTCACGGATAATTCACGTGGATGAAACACAATCACACTGCCACCAACCCCGAGCTTTGTTCCCAGCCTCTGCTCCCATCTCCACCCAGCAATTTCCATCCAGCACAAGTCCTTGGCTCCTGCTCCAAGCACAAAGCAGCTCAAGAGAGGTGGGAAAGTCAAACTGATTGATGTTGACCCTCCTGAAAAGGATCCAATTATCCTACAAAAACAGGGAATTTCAACTACTGAAAGGCAAACAGCTCCGAGTGAGGGGGGCTGAATCCATTAAATCCAACTCCCTGCCACATCTGACTGGAGGGAAATCACCATCTCTGATGGAAACAGGAATTTTGGGAGGCAGGAGGGAGTGAGGTGTGCTGGGTGCACCAAGAGTGCTGAGAGCCAGGGGATGTCAATGAAGTGCTAATGATGAGCAGAGGAATTTTATTGCTTCCTTAAGAGGGGACAGATTTCCACACAGTCATCTCCAAACCCCTGGAAGTGCCTGTCAGAGTCAGAGCTGGATTTCTGTTTTCTTTTCTGAAAATAATCCTGAAAATCTCCTTCACTCTGCCTGGTTTTCACTGCCTTTCCTTAGGCAGTCACAGGTACATCTGAAAGTGCAGGTATCAGTAATAAATTACTGATATTACTCAGAGGTCCAGCTCTAAGGGCAGGGAGTAATTAAGATTTTACTTCCCAGGAGAAATCTGGGACACTTCCTCTCTTCCCTCTTGCCATTTTTTTGATGATGTGCAAAATTAGCCTAAAAGTTCTCTAATGCCCTATTTAATTTTGTTATTCTTTTACCTTAAAAATATCAGAAATGTTTTCTTTCTGGCTTTGTTGATGCAGTTCTCCAGAAATGCCCGAGCTTCGTTTTCTGAGCTGATTAACTGACAATTAACCCAAATTAATTCTTACATCTGTAAGGACTAATTCAGCCACCCACAAGCATTTGTTTCAGGCCACCATCATTTGCTCACAACAGAGCAAAATATCCAATCTGGCCCTTTTTGGGGCTGATTAAGAGGCAGCAGATCATTCCTGCTGAGGATGCAGCGCTTTGGGCTCATTGGAAGAGTTTTGGGAGTTGTTACTTCCCCACAGAACCCAAGGCTGTTTCATCTTGGCCATGTCAAGCTTTTGGTGAATCAAAGGCTGGTTTCCAATGGAACCATGCCTGAATTTGGGAGGGGATTCTGAGGAGTTGAGGGCTTCCAGCACTTCCAGCACCGCTGCTGCCAAGCTCATCCTGGTTTGAAAGCCTGAGGAGCACGGGTGGTGCTGGAGAACCAGAGGAGAAAACACAGCAAAGGCATAGAAAGAATTCGAAACAATCCTGACTCAATTTGGGCCCATCTCAAATATCAGCTTCCCCTCCAGTAACCTCTGTGATGCTTCATTTGTTCTCCAGCCATCCATTGTCTCCTGGAGGCTCCTCCTGCCAAACCAGCGCCCTGCAGCTCCTCGGACACGGCCGGAGGGGGGACGGGGCTGGGTCCCAGCTCAGGAGGTGCCACGGGCCCAGATGGGGCAGTGAGGGAACCTCAGTGACTCTGGAGGTGGCTTTCCCAACCACAGGGCAGCTCTGGAGCACAGCTTTGGTCTTATGAGTCCTGCAAAGCTTTGCTACACCAAATTCTTCTGCCTCTTCTGGTTTTTCCTTTACAAAGAACCAGTAAATCTCATAGGGTTTGCACCTCTAAAAATTCTGTTTTAAGCATGAGGATTCAGTCAATATTTGCCACTGTCCATAAAACCCATGGTGACACACCAGAGGCATGGGTGCACGTTGGAGAGACACGAACTGCAGCAGCTCCAGACTCTCCATCAGCTGCTGGCAGGAGCTCACCTGGCAGCTCCCAAAATGCCTCCACAAGTTCCAGCACATTCCTTGTAAAGATCAATCCCCGCCAGCTCTGCAGGAGACAAAAGGTGGACTTGACAAATGCAATTTACCCCTGAAACAGGAGCAGCCTCACAGGATTTACTGCTGAGAAGGAAATACCCAAACCCATCGATCCTGGGGAGGCGATCTCGGGTCTTGCTCCATGTGGTGCTGCTTGGATGCTGCACACAAATAAAAAAGGGAAGTTCAGGAGCAACTTCACTCCAGTCCTTGATTATTTTCTCTTTCCAGAAGCACGGTGGAGGCTGATATGACCCAAAATTCGGCAATGTTGGGTGAAGGAGTCTGATGGGAAACTCTGGGTGAGGTTTCTTTGTTTGCTTTTTTGGGGGCCATCACCTGGAGCCCTCCAGAACAAACCATGGGGTGAGAGCAGTGATGGTGTTCCTGGGCTCCCCTCCACTTGTAGGAACCTGCAGATTTACCCCAAAAAGCTTCTTCAACTCACCTTCCCCACCAGCAAGAATGAATTAAATATTTAATTCTTCCTGGATTTGGTGTGAGACTCAGTGTGCAAAAATCTGCCCACTTCTCCCAACACAACTGGTATGTTGGTAGGAGGGAAGGAATTCAACTCTCTGTGTGTCACCATTTATCGTGATAACTCCTGGACAAAGCTTCTGGATTTTGTGTTTCGACACAACATTTATTCTGCAGCATTACCTGGCCCTTATTCTTTAATATTTTAATTCTCCAACTGCTTTCATTCCCTCCGACCCCCCCTCTCCTCATTGCAATTTTTTGATCGTTCCGTGGGGATAATTCTCTTGCCCTAAAAGTGACAGAACAGAATGAAACAGCAAGAAATAAAAGTAAAACATTGCAGGCCATGCTGAGTAGATTTAGGGAGAAGGTCAGGCTGGCAAAGCTGCTTCTGCCAGAAGCAGGCACTGGGATAAACTCTGTTCCTGGAAGTTGCTCAGGCTTTGATGAAGAGGATGGTTTTTGGGTGAGGAAACAACAATAGTTCATCTGCCAGCCCTTCATCCCTGTGCCCTCAGCATGCACACAACTTTATTGCTTTGCATTCTTCTCTCCACTGAGATTTAGACTTCTTCAGGAGAGCTTTGCCTTGTAAAAATTTTTCAGGCTATAGGTGTGGAATACATTTATTTTAGGCTGGTTTGACAAGAGGAAAAGCAGCTTAAAGTCTTTGCAAAGCTAGGTTGGGCTATCTGGCCTGTGCATTCCTCCCTCCTGGAATGAAGGAGAAACTGCCAGAGAATGGACATGAAAGGCTGTCAGTTAATGGGGAGGGGGGGCTGGGAGAAATGCAGAAGGGGAAAAGGAGAATTTGGCAAAATCCCTTGTGTGAGAGGAGAAAATAAGGAAGTCCAAACACATTTAGCACAACAAATCCGCTGTGCCATTCACAGATTTCATTTTGAAGAGAGTAAAACATCTTGTGGAAGTGCAGAGAATAAGACACAAGATGACCTTTAGATAACTGACAGCATTTTTGTTCTCCAAACTTCACAGCAAAAATAACTTCACTATTTTATTCTTCCTCAGCATGGTGTGAGACTCAATGTGCAAAAATCTGCCCACTTCTCCTGGCACAGCTGATGGTAGGAGGGAAGGGATTCCAGGAGAGGAATTCCCTGCTACCAGGGTCTCCTGGAAGGAGGAGTGGAGGTAGTGCAGGGAAATGCTGGTCAGCAGGAGTAAAATGTGGAATTCTGGCTGTGGAGAGTGGCCAGGTCAGAATCCACAAAGAAATGCTTCGTTTGGGAGAGGTCTTGATAAATTATAGTGAAGTGAGGGGTCATCCCTGCTGGAAAAGGGAACGAGGATCTGGCCTGTGACAGGGATTCATTTATCCTGCTCTTTGGGCTGCTGTCAGAGATCAAATCACTGCTCCTCCCCTCACAATGAGAAAGGCAAAATCTGACAGATTCCACAAAAGACCCTTTCCCCCCCAATCAATAAATCTGTCCATTGTCACAGAACCTCTTCCTATCTTATTTTTTCTCTTCATAAAGACAAGTGATCAGTTTTTCTCTGACACCACCAGTCTCTCTTGAGCTGGATCTATAATTCATGAGCATGAAAACAGTGGCATCAGAAAGAAAACCTGTCATAAATGCAGCTATTTAAGCTTTTAAATGAGCACTGATGGCAGCGTGGGGATGCAGAACACTCATTGCAATGCTAAATTTAGAGGGAAAGCTAAAAGCTTTCCATCAATACATGGTGAGAACAAAATCCTGAAAGCACTTGGAGCTTGGATTTTTGTCCTCTGGAAATTGGATTAATGATTTCTTTCTTTTGGTTTTGGGCATGTCTGATTTTTGGGGTGATTCTTTGCCTTTTGGATTTAAGATTGTCACTTGCTGGAGGAATTGAATTTGAAATTTGGACCGTTCCCCTCTCCTCTTCTCCCCCAGCAGCATCACTAAAGACAACTCCAAGAAGAGGAGGGAAGGAATGGGATGAGGCTGGTTCATGGAAGATGCCTCGTTGTCCCAACAAGTTGTTAATGAGAAAGTTTCTCCAAAAAAATGCTGTGTTAGACACAGAAGTGGTGCCAACCCTGCCAAGGGGCCAAGAAGGGATGGCTCTCTCCTCCAAATCCCCTGTCTGTTGTCATCTAAATTCCCTTTTATTCCATTTACAGGTGGCCCAGCACTCCCATTCTCCCCTTCCTAATCCCAAATTCTGTCATCACTGCAAAGGTGGGTGATGTCTGATGATGTTATAGGAACCCCTAAAATTTGTTCCAGCCTGATCAGGAAGAAAATTTATGCCCCTGCCTTGCTCTGGGCTTGCAGAAGGTCGGGGTTTCAGGGCAATAACCAGGAAAAGCCACGGAAAGGCAAAAGGAAAACAACGCTGCAGCTCGAGCTCGTGCCAGTCCTTTGGAGCCCTGCCTGAGGTTTTCTGCTGGAAGCTGAAGGTGCTGGGGAGGTGCTGTGGGAGTTGGAGACCACGGCAGTTCTCCTGGGATATGGCAAACACAATTCCCGTTGGCTTGGCCAGCCCTGACATCACTTCCGCGGCACGGAGTGTGCTGGGCTCGGGGTAAAAATAGCAGCCTCATAAATCTGCCCATTCCCTTAATTAGGGAACCCTGATGACAGGATTAAGATTGAATGCTTTCATTTCAGATTGGTTAATGAAGGGCTTTCCAATGCTCTTGTTTTTTTGCTGCTCACAATGGAAGGATCCTCTCTGCTGAATCCTGATTGCTTCAGGTACTGCCAGGCTGGAAAAAACTCCCCATCCAAAGGTTAAAAGAGAAGATTTTGTAGACATTTGATTATCTCCTGTTATGTTTGGAGACTATAAATGCTTTGCAGACAGATGAGGCCATGCAGGTCCACTTGGTTTTTTTAATTGAGTCAACATTTGATCAAGATCAAAGAACATTTTGCGTTGGGTTTTTGCTCCTGAAATAATATTAACTGGGAAAAATCTCCTCCAACAAACTCCAAAAGAACAAAGTCATCCACAAAATCTGTCCTGCTTTGCCAGTGAATCTCCCAAGCAAAAGATGAATTTGGGGAGAGCTCAAAAATTTCCACCCCATGCTGCCAACTCCTCTCAAAGAAACTTCATTGTCCGTTCCCACTGCTTTGGTGTCCAGGGAATGGCAAAATCCAGGTGATTCCCTGATATGCAGGAGATAAATTTACCTCACAGCTGAGCTGTCAACACCACCCTACATGAGAGAGGTGCTTCTTGGTGTGGCCAAAGAGACCACCGAGAACGTGCCTGAATTCCCTTCATCATCCTCAGCTGAGCATTTCCCTGAATCCTGAGGAGAATTCATCACTTTTGTATTGAGATCTCTCAAAAACCACCCTGAAAACAGCCAGAGCAGGAGGGAAGGACCCGGGCTCTGCCCCAGCTGAGGGAGGAAAACGCCGAGGTGCTCGTAGGAAATAACAACAGGCCAAGCAAGGCCAGGGAAAAGGAGGAAAACTCATTTTTCCTGCTCCCAAGCAATCGCCTGCCGTGGCCAGCTCAGGAACATCTGGTCTCCCAGTGTGTTTTCTCACTTCATGCCAATACCTGACTGGAATAAACAACTTTATCTAGATCCTTGTTTCTTGCCATCAGAGGCTGATAAGAAAACTCACTGCTATCAGCGTGAGATTCGAGCGGAGCGAAGAAAGATTTATGCCTGCTCCGAAGCAGCCTCCACCCTGCCCGATTGTTCCGTGCTCTGGAGAGCCATGGAGTTAAATCCTGCGGATTCTGGTTTTCCAGGAGGCTGTGGATCATGGAGCAGAGCTGCTCTGGCCACCCACCAGGCAGGCAGCTCACAGCTCCCATTTGTTTTTCCATGGGAATGGCAATGTTTATTTACTGCAATATTTGGTGCTTCCACAGCTCCTCTCCCTCCCTGGGCTGTGTGTGAAACCTGAATTTATTAAGCATTAACCCATAAGGCACTGCAGAGGTGGGAATAATTTATATTCTGATGGGCCAAGAGGAGCATTGCTGTTCTTTCTGGCATTTGGGGAGGTTTCCAGCACCATTTGTCCCCATCCAAGCGTTGGGGTTCAGCTGGATCTGAGCACGGGCTCAGCCTCGGGCCCTCTCTCCTCCCAGATCCCTCAGCTCTGTTTTGGGCAGCTTTAGTGGAACAACTCAAACAGTTTCTGATGCTGATATGGGGTAGAAAAGGAGTTAGAAGGGGATCAATTAGGATTGGGAGGCCAGGTTTAAAGCATTTCCCTGCAGCAATGGAAGGCTCTCCGTGGGTGAAGCCCCCGCGGTACCTTTGGGATTAGAGCTCAGCTAATCTCACTCTATTCTTGTCCTGCAACCTTGGTGTCACCTCCAGCCACAGCAAACCTCACCTTTGGCTGAGCACCCTTCTCACCCTCAGCTGGGCTGCCCTGCCTGGGCAAGGAGAGGGGGGAAATGCTCCATTTTCAGCACTCAAAAGAGCGTTTGAGCTGTTGAAAGTCTCTTGTCACATCTTCAGCTTCCTAAAAATTCCTTCCTGTAGGTGTGCAGGTTCTCTGTGAGGATTTGGGAGCTGGGTTCAATTATTCCTTCCAGTGGGCTCATCATTCAGCTCCCAGCATCTCCCACAACCACTCCTAAAAACTTCCCACTTAGCAGCATTGCCTCATTATTATTCCCACCTTGCATCCAGTGTAAGCTTGACTAAAATAATCGTAAAATTTTGGAAAGCTTCATAATGCCTTTTTCATCCCTGAAACAGCATGAAAGGAGTTTTTATTTTTTTATATAAATTGACTTTTGACATATTTTTTGCTGGTTTTTTTTGGTGCTGAGGAGCTGTTTGCTTGGGCAGAGCCCACCCCATTACTAAGAGCACTTTTGGGGCATTTCATATTTGCAGGCACACACAGATTTTGGTGTGAGGTGTTTTCTGTGCCCAGTAAAAGTGGTCATTTCTTCATGTGCAGGCTCTGAGGCAAATAAATGAGATTCCCAGTGGTGAAACAACCTCTTCATATAAACCCAGTTTGATGGGGGGGTCCCAGCTGGAACCAAAGCTGAGTAGAGCAGTTTAAGGGTTTAAGTGAAGTGCAGTGAGGAGCTCTCAGTGAGCTCAGCGTGACTGATGGGCTCTGCACGGAGAAGGACAAGAATTGGAGTTGAAAAGCTTCTCCTGCTGCAAATTTGATCCTTTTATCTCTTCCAGGACAGAAGATGGGAGATGCCCTGCACTGTGGCTGGCAAAGAATAATCTCATTAACCTTTCCCACTCTCCAAAGTCTCCATGAAAAGGGATCCCATCCATTCATGGGGGGATTTTACAAAATAATCACACAATTCTTTGTTTTAATCACCCTCATCACTCTGGCCTGAAGCAGCAGAGACCCCCTGAACAGCAGCACCTCCCACCAGCTCTGCCTTGGCTCTGGAGCGTGTCTGAACAGGAGATTCATCTCTGATAGCTCCATTTAACCAGATAACAGACAGAAAATAACTCCTCGGAGGGGCTGTGCTGTCCAAGAGCTTTGATGGGTCTCTGTCTCTTTAGGCTCTTGCCCTGTATCCAATTCTGTGATGTCTGAGCACCTTCTGACCTTTGAGAAGTTGAGGAATTATTCTTCCCCCTACTTTTCTTGAAATGTTAATTAAAACTCCCTCCCAGTGCCTGTCAAAGAATCCCCTGCTCAGCCAGGGCCAGTAAATACAGGTTGGCAGCATTCCTTAAAAATGCCTTCCCGAGGAGCTGCCTTGGTTTCCACTTTCAGGGACTTGTCTCAATACGAACCCGAGCTTTGAGGAGGAAAAACCCTCCCAAATTCCCTGCAGGAATGCAGGTTTTTATGCAGAGGCTGAGGACCACGAGCTGCCAGCTGGGGGATCTTCTCCCCCTTGGCACCAGAGGGATTTACAGGAATTAAATCCCAGCCCTGTGACCTCGAATAATTAGGGAAACTCCTCCATAGAGAGCACGGGCACAAATCCTGCCAGGACTCAAACAATGGCTCCTTGGGAAGGCCAGGCTTCCAAAGGATTATGGATGACTTCCCAGCCCCAGTCCAAGGCACTGTCACAGCTCTGGGTTTCTGCTTCCCCTCTTTGTTCCCAAGCTCTTTTCTTGGAACTCCCTGCTCCATACCCTGCATCCCTCTGCTCTGCTGACTTCTGCTGCAGGTGCCTCCACAAATCCCCCAAACCCCCTTGGGAACTGACCTCACCATCTAGAGCACATTTCTCTGGGATTTCTTTAGGCCAAATGTTAAATTTCCCCCTTCTTGCCTGCAGAGAGTGGCTTTAGGAATAATTCTAGCTTCAAAGGCTGCCAGTGGAAGTTTTCCTCCTCTCCAACTGGCCATGCCCTCACTCCCTGACTGATTTTGGCTGTGTTAAGTCATTTTTCTCAGCTATTTTAGCTCTTTGGGAATTGTCTGGAGGACATTGGGATTGTGCCTCTGCATCCCCATCCCAGAGCACTGATTGTGGCACACGTGGGATGTTCCCAAAGTGCTGGACAGTTCATTCACATCAGAACTGGGAAAACCTCTTAAAATGGAGTTTAAATATACATTTTTTTCTTCAAAATATTTTCATTAACAAAATATTTATTACAAGGGCCACATCTAGAAGGCACAATGGGGTATTTGCAATAATTATTTCTGTTTTTTTCTATCAATTTCTGTTCTGCCTGTGAGGAAACCTCTTTGTTCTCACCTGTCTGATACTTTCACTGGAAATAATGGATGAATAGTAAAGAACATGAATCCTCTGTCTATTCAGTAAAACAAATGAACTAAAGAAAATTCAGTCCCCTTTCCCTGCGAGAATGCTGATCTCATTCTCCTTTCCCTTTGTGGATGAGTCAGGAATCAAGAATGAATTATATCCCAACACTGATCTGGATGGAAGAGACAGGAAAATCCACCCTGTAAGCATGGAATGAACTTTAAATAGTGCATCAACCCCTCAACCTGATCCTGGAAGTGAAGAAAATGGGAATTATTTCCACACGTGGGCAGAGGGGGCACCCAGAGAGCTGCTGCTCTTCACCTCCTCCAGCCCAGCTGATGCCTCTGCAGGGGGACTGCAGCTGGAAATGGGGTGAAACTGGGCAGGGAAAGCCAGCCAGAGGTGGGGTGCAGTCCCCAGCAGAGCTGTGTGCAGCCACACAGGCTTCCCACTCCCTGAGTATCCTGTGAGTAGCGGGACAAGCCAAGGCAGCGCACAGCAAGTGCAGGAGGAGTTCCTAAATCCCAGCTGTCCCACGGCATCCTGTGCAGGTTCTCTCCTCCTGCAGTGGTGGGAGCAGGAGCCTTTTTCACCAGAGTTGTCAAGTGGGGAGCTCTGAATTTTTGGAAGTATTCTCAGTTTTGTTTGGGTTTTGTTGTCGTTATTTTTGCAACCAATTTGGGTTCCATTTTTATTTCCCGACAGCAGCGTGGTCTCCTTCCCCTGCAGAGGGGTGGAATTCCTTCTAAGGCTGCAGTGAGGAAAGGAAAGTTGGATTTTCAGAGGGGACTAGGCAAGAAAAGTGGGAAATAACAGCCTCACGAAGTGTCTGCTGGGCAGAGCAGCACCGCTGGGCTTTTCACTCACAGAATTCTTTCTGCTCACAGACAGGTTTGCCCTGGGATAGTTTTGTGTTCTGTCCCTGCACTGAAAACAAATCTATTCCTGCAGGCAGCTCTCAGCTGTCTGGGAATGATGGGGTAAACACAGACTGGGTGAAGCTGCGGGTTCAGACTCCCAAAAATCAAGGAATGTGTTTGCTGGGTTTGCTGTGGTGACAGGACAGGGCAGGGAGCCCTTCCAAGAGCACTCATCGATCCCACTCACAGCTGGCAGGAGAGACACGGGAATGGCTTCAAACTGATGGAGAGCAGGTTTGGGTGGGATCTGGGGAAGGAATTCCTCCCTGGGAGGGTGGGCAGGCCCTGGCACAGGTTCCCAGAGCAGCTGTGGCTGCCCCTGGATCCCTGGCAGTGCCCAAGGCCAGGCTGGACATTGGGGCTGGGAGCAGCCTGGGACAGTGGGAGGTGTCCCTGCCCATGGGGCTGGATGGGCTTAAAGTCCCTCCAACTCAAACCTTCTGTGATTCTGTGGTTTCTGAGGCACAAAAGGTGGGTCCATCCTCCCTACATTTTGCCATTTGCATTGGAAATGTCCCCACTGGAGTCTCCTCCCAGGCTCCTTTGAAAGATTAGCAGGCACTTCCAATTTATCCCTCAGGAACAGGCAGTGAAATGAGGGCCACCCAGCAATGTCATCAGAATAATTCCAGGGCAGCTGACAGGGACCTCTCCATTGATCCCAACAGGAAGCTGAATTCTCCCATTTCACCCCAAATCTCCAGGATATTTGGATGAGCATTTCCACACAAAACCATCACCTTTGCAATCTCCTGACTGATGGACACAGGGCCTCAGCTTTGCTCCAGTTATAGCAAAATATCTGAGCTTTCAGTGAGCAAAACGTAGCAGGAAAATGTGGGGAGCCTCTCCCTCCTCTGGGAAAGGTTTTGGGGAGCAGCTGGAGCTCTGCACCCTCTGAATTTCAGGTATTTCCACGGTGTGGGTTCTGAGGAATGAACAATTCAGGTTGCTCCAGCTCTGCTGAATACAGGAATTGAAATAAAATGCTGCATGTGGAGTAACGGGGAGGGAGCAGGAACCTGGGTTTGCTTTTGCTTTGGAGGTCAGAGATTGAGCCCTGTGCTCACAGCTCCTGCAAGCTGTGCCCACAAAGTGTGCCCACAAAGTGTGCCCACAGCCCCGAGCCCTCAGCTGCAGCCTGAACACCGGGTTCTGTTATGGGATCATCCCAGTGCCCCCCTCATGGTTCATGAAGCCACGTGTCAGTGAGCAGTAAAAGGGATTTACAGCAGATTGTAGGTCAGAAGGGTTAGGGCACGCTGGAAATATTGAAAACAGGAGTAAATTTAGCATAAATGAATGTGCTGGATATTGAGTGGGTGCCAGAGTCGGTATGGGATTGCAGCCATTGTTTTCTGTGGGACTGAGCCAAGGGACACTGCACAGGGGTCCCAGATCCGTTCATTTGTGAGGGATTGATTAAAAAAAATTAGCAATCAAAGCCATTAAAAAGGAGAAAGAATTTGGATATCATTGCTCTGCTAAAAGGTATAATTAATCCCAGCCTGGTTCTCAAAGGGAAAGAGAAATCTTTCAGCAGGTAAATGTATTCACTTCCAAGAATTCCTGAAGAGCTTTTCACGTTTTGTTTTCTCCTCAGAAAAATCCAAATCTTTCTCTCACTTCTACATGCTCGGGCTGTGCTTTGCATTGGAAGTTCCTCCTGCAAAATCAGCAATTTCTTTAATTCCCTGCAAAGCCCAAGTGCCCAGCACACCCCGGGTCCAGCCCTGAAATGTTTCTGTGATACGGAGATTGCTCAATGACGAGATTCTGATAAGGAACCAAAGGCATTTGTCTTGCTTTTTCTGTCACCTGGCTCCCCTCCCGCGCCACTTTGGACGAAACAGATGAAAAAAGAAACAAAAACACAGCCAAAAAGATAAAGAAAAACCTTCACTAATGTGACATCTTGTGTATTTTCTGAATTCCTGGCTGTCAGCAAGAGAAGAAGAAAAGCCTGGGAGGCGCAGAAAGCTCAGAGCCCCAAATACCTGTGGCTGGAGGAGAGAACGAGCCCTGGTGCCTCACAAAAACTTTCTGCCTCTTTGTCTCTCAGTTCTGCTGCAAAATCTTTGGATTTCAGGTTTTTAGAGTGAAATATTTCCAATTTTTTTCCTAAGGAAGGGTCTCGTGCCACTTTTCCTCCCCTTCCCCCCACCCCATCTCTCACTGAGGACATCCTGGAGCTGCTGCTGGGAGATTTCTCTCTGCTGTGTCCATCCCTCGGCTCTCCTTGTTTTCCATTCCCACCTTCCTATCCTCCACTGCCCTTCCTCTCCCTCTTTCCTGGTTTTGTTGGATAACTCTCATCCCTCCTGTCTTCCAGAGAGGCAGCACTTTAACACTGCTGCTGCTGCTGGTGGCTCACAGCCCCTGGAAAACACAGGCAAATCAGGAAAATAAATGCTTTGGATGGCATTTAAGAGTGTTTAATTAGCACCTGATGCAGGAAAACAAAACTTTGGATGGCATTTAGGAGCTTTAAATTATTCTTGGTGCCCTAAAGTCTCTCAAGCTTCAGTGCTTTGTGGGCACAGCGTGCAGGGCACGAGTGAGGCTTTTCCCCCAGCCACAGGGAAGGGATGAAATCCTTCAGAGTGATGGAAAATAACAGAAAATACTGAGTTGGAAGAGGCCTTCCAAGGATTGTTGAGTGCAACCCCTGCCCTGCACAGGACACCCCAACCCTGTGCCTGGGAGCATCTTTATTACTTTGCTGTTACAAATGGGAATTAATCCTTGCAGGTCAAAGCATTCTCACACCTCAGGTGCACAGGAGGAACTTCCCCCTTTGGCCACTCAGTTTTCAATGATGGAAATACAAATCCAGCCTGGATTTTAGGGTTAATTTTTCTGGAAATGTTGGCTCCCCTCTTGCAAAAGAGCACTGAAGGATTGTGCTTACGTTCGAGGAGGAGAAATTTTAACTGGGAAGAAAGTGTTAGCAGCAGGATGTGAGCCAAGTATGGAAATATCAGCCCCCAGCTGTGCCCAAAAGTGACTGTCCCCTCCCAGCTGTCAGCTGGAGGGTGGCAGTGGGTGGGAGGTGGTGCTGCTTCCCCAGCTCAGGAGCACAGACAATGCAAACTGCGCTTTTCTTTCCCTCCTCGCTGCTTTTAGAAGAGGCCTCCGAGTGGCTTCGCATCCTTTAAATAGCCCAGACTGGCAGAACTTCTGCTCAGCCAGAGCAGCGCAGGAAATCAGAGCCTTTTTGGGGACGGGTTTCACCGTGTGGCACCATCGGCACCCGCCGCGTGCTGCTGATAAGGAAGAGATAAGAAGTGGAGAGGTGTTGGGCTGTGAGTGGGGAGAGGGAAAGGCTCTGAACGGATCCAGATGAGATTTAAGGAAGAGGATTTTTCCACAAGGGCGGTGAACACTGGCACAGGCTGCCCAGAGGATGTCCCATCCCTGGAAATATTCCCAGCGAGGCTGGATGTGGCTCTGATCTGATCCAGCTGAAGGTGTCCCTGCTCACAGCAGCCTGGTTGGGTTAAATGATGTTTAAAGTCTCTTCCAACCCAAACCATTCCATGATTCCATGTCTCCATGATTCCATGTCTCCATGATTCCATGACTCCATGATTCCATGATTCCATGATTCCATGACTCCATGATTCCATGATTCCATGATTCCATGTCTCTGTGCACCTCTGGCTTCAGGCTGCTTGCTGGGGAAGCTCCTCCTGCCTTTGGTGCCCGTGCCACCAGTGTCACACGAGGGGCTGTGCCCACCCAGGGACAGCAGCTCCATTTTCAGTGGAAACCACACCTGAGAGAGGCCTCGAGCGAATGAGCCCTCTCGGGGTTATCAGCTGTCCACTGCTTAATTTTTGTGCCGAGCTTGCCTCTTTATGTCTTGGAATATCCTCAGACCATTCACAAACAGCCTAAATATCCCTCGACTGAGCAGCTCCACTTAAGGCAGTGTTTGTTGACAGCTACCCCAGAGCAGAAGTTGAGAAGAGAAATAGAGCTCAAACCTCTTTTGATGTTAAGTCATTTATTCCCTCTGTCCTGGAGGGGGACAGAGCACCCGACCTGGGCAAGGTGAGGTGAGAGGGGGGGGCTTTGTGTCCTGCTGGTTTTATCCCAGACAGGGGCAAAGGGGATCCCAGGGACAGGGATGGGACAAACACCCAACCAGCTCAGAGCCCGGGGGGCTGGAACCTGAGGCAGCCCTGACTCAGTGACATGGCAGGGACCCGGCCGGGGGGCACAGGGGGGTCACCGCAACAGAGCCCCGTCAGGCAGACCCTGCTGGCTGCTGGTTGCTCCCAAGGGAGCTGTGGGATGTGCCAGTGCTGGGGATGACCCCCACATGCCACCCGAGCGGGTGCGGAGGAGCAGCGGGAGTTTCCAGGCAGGTGTTGGATGCCATAAAGCTGGGCTGCCTCCATGGAGAACGTTTCAGGTGTCTGTGTCAGGTGCTGCCTGAAAGGACTTTGAGTCTTTTTCCAGGAAGCTGCAGAAGCCATTATTTACAAAGTGCTTTTATGGACTTCACAGAGCCCGGCAGGGAGAGGGGGAGCAGGAGGCTCCTAATCCCTGCTTCAACCCCGCCTGCTTTCCCGGGATGTCCGAGCAGCCTTTGGAAAAGCACAGGAAGAGCTGGGAGACCTTCCTGGAGCTCTGCAGCTGTGAAAACCTGTAAACACCAGAAGTGAGCCCAGCAGCAGCGCAGAGTAAACACAGGAAGCTGACTCCAAAGTGAAATAACAACAACAACAACAACCCCTCCCCCAAGGGCCAAAATAGGGATGGATATTATTGTTATTGTTATTGTTATTGTTATTGTTATTGTTATTGTTATTGTTATTGTTATTGTTATTGTTATTATCGTTATTATCGTTATTATCGTTATTATCGTTATTATCGTTATTATCGTTATTATCGTTGTTATTAGTATTATTAATATTATTAGTAGTATTAGTAGTATTGTTGTTGTTGTTGTTATTATTATTATTATTATTATTATTATTATTATTATTATTATTATTATTTTTAATTTTTTTAATCCTCCCAACGTGAATGGGGTCAAGTTCAAGCTCACATACACACAAAGAGGAACACAAAGCCTGGCTTGGCGCTCTCAGCCTTTCTAAATCACTTTTGAAGCAGCCAGGGCTATAGAAAACCTCGGAACAATGGAGCAGAGCTCCGTGTTTGTTCCGAGCCCCAGCAGCTCCTGCCGTGGCTGGGCGCTGGAGGGGCTGGGATCGCTGAGGTTTCCCCTTTGTCTATTCAAGGTAAGCTGCAACAATAACTTCCTGCTCGCTCTGCTGGGAAAATGCCCTCTGTTTGTGGGGATGAAAATAGCTCCCATCGTGTCGCAGCCTCCAAAACATCCCTGGGCACTGAGGGACTCCCAGGCTTTAGGAGACGGCTCAGGAATCCCATTTCAAATGTCCCCAAGCTGTGTCAATGCAGCAGTTTCAAGTTCTAACAGCTTAAAAGCCACAGGGCAGATTCTGCAGGATGTTTGGTGCATAAAGAGGGAAATCAAGGAAAAAGCAAGTGAGGAAAACCTTCAGAAGGAGCTGTGTTATCACTGGGGTGCTGCTACAAATCCACCTTTGGAAATGGGGTTGAGAGCAGCCCTAAGGAAAGATATTTGGGGTGGTGGTGGATAAAAAGGTCAACATGACCCAGAAACCACCCTGGGGTGTCCTGAGCTGCAGGAAATTGTGAATGCCCCATCCCTGGAAGTGCCCAATGCCAGGCTGGACAGAGCTTGGAGCAACTTGGGATAGTGGAAGGTGTCCCTGCCCACTGCAGGACGTGGAATTGGATGAGCTTTAGGGTCTCTTGCATCCCAAACTGTTCTGTGATTCTATGAAAAAACTGTCAGGAAAATAAAAGTGTAGTACCACAGTAAAAGGGCTTTGAGATTCATTTCTGGCCAGTTTTTCCACTTCAGAAAATTTCCAAGTTTTATTTCAATATTATTAAAACAATCTCTCCATTAAAAAATACTAAAGCACAAATGAAGCATCGCTTGGTGTGAAAGGAGATTTTTCACCTCTCTTGAATGCTCTGCTTCTGCTCCAGAACAAACAATCTTTGCTCTGTGTTTCTAGAAACTGGAACAGCCCCTTCACAAGGTGAAAAGCTTTTCCTCATCCTTTCCTTTCCCCAGACCCACGAGGCTGAGGAAAACCCTGAGATATTTGTACACCACTTCTAAGAACGCCCGCTGGGATTTTCAGGAGCACTTAAGGATCTGTCTGCACCCTTAAGCATTTAACCAGCCTTAAATACAGCCCCAACAATGCCAGGAGGTTTCTGTAAGCCAGAGTGCTTCTTGACCCGGGGTATGGTCTGCTAATCCAGCAGGGAGAGAGCTGAGGGCTCCTAATCCCAGACAGAGGGGCAGGACCTGAGAAAAAAATATAGATTTAGAGCTCACCCCAAGAATTCCCTCACCTACACCTATTGTTTATGTGACAGCTGGAATCAGGCAGTTGCTGACATCTGTTTTATGTGGGCTGTGCTGATACCCCAAGAAATGCACACCTCACCCTGCAGGTCCGATGTGCTCCTCTCACCTGTACAGCCACTAAAAAGGGAAATGATGTGCCCCACAGAGCAGCTGAACAGGAATATTTGCTGCTAAGAGCAGTCAGGCAGAGGTATCAGCCAGGAGAGGGGACAGATCAGCTCAGCCACAATTGTCTTCTCCCC
>JACBWW010000037.1:359416-392552 GCA_020086605.1 Lanius collurio | reverse complement strand
AATAATGCATCACTCATAAGAGTGGGAGCACAGACAGGAATCAGAGGGGTCAGAAGGGACTCTGGGGAAGAGAAATAAAATGTCTGGCAGGATTAAATGTTTTAAGAACAAGCAGCAAAGCTGGTTTTTAGTGTCCAAGCAGAAAGAAGCTGCTCAGCCATAGCAAAAAGTCTCCAGTTCCACATTGTGCTCGTGTCAGACCCGGAGAGAGCAGCTTGGACTGCGTGGATCTCACTTGTGTGGATCCTTTATCCTTCCCCAAACCAGGAATGCATGCCCTGAGCTGTTCCATGGCAAGGAGCACAATATTTAATGGATTTGCTTTAATTCAGCTGCCCCAGCACGAGAGAGCAACAGGAAACAGCCAAACCAGTCACTGGAGCCCACTTTGGGACAGTTTGGATTCACCCCTGGGGGTTTGAGGGGACACTCACGGTGGCCCTGAGCTCCAGCTGGGCCACCATCCTGGATTTGGAGGAAAGGATCAGAGAAAAGCAATCCTGCACCACAAAATGAGCCTTCCCAGCTCCTCCCAGTGTGATCCCAGAGCCAAGAGCCAGAGTGCCAGCACTGGGATGAGATCACCCTTAAAATGAAGGTGGTCCGGGGGTTTAGAGGACAGAGACACTGGGATGAGATCATCCTTAAAATGGAGGTGGTCAGGGGGTTTAGAGGACAGAGAAGGGATCATCCTTAAAACAGAGGTGGCCCCAGGGTTTACTGTAATGGCTGCACCCCCAGCTGAGGTGGAGCCCCCAGGGATGGGACATTCCTGCTCCTTCCAACCCCCCAAGTGTCCATGAGCTGCTTCCAAAGCTGCCAGAGGCAGGGCCAGCAGAGGCTGCACTAAAAACGGGACTTCCCAGACAGACAGATGTCCCTGACATCTCAAACAGAGCCCTGAGCCTGCTGGCAGTGGGATATTGGCAGGTCAAAGTGCCCTCCCAGGAACCCACCCGTGGGCAGGTGGAGAGAAGGGAACTGGTCCCGGTATCCCTTGGTGGGTGTGGGTCTATCCATGTTTTTTCCACCACTTATTCAAACTGAGGGATGAAAACGGGTGCTGGAGGTGAGAGAGGCCACGTTCTCTGACCTGCTGGATTTCCTAGGAAGCTTCAGAAGCTTGGGGCAAGCTGGGAGTTAAGGGTACAAATGGGGTAGGTGGGAATTAGGCTGAGTTTGAGCTGGGTTTTTTTTTGTTTGGTTGCCTTAATTTGATTTTAAAACCTCCAGGCAGGAGCAACAAGTGCATCAGAGGCTGGGCAGAGAAGTGACCCCACGTCCCTGAGGGCTCCTGTGGACTGCAAAAACACCCACATGTCCCATGGCATCGTTCCTGCCAACAGCTTTGGCTTTTCACTCTTCTCCCTGTAAATGCTGGGGGGTCAGAGATGGCCAACAAGATCTGAACCATGAACATCCCTCACTCCTGGGTTCAAAGCACTGCCAAGTCATGGGGAACCACAGATCTGCCCCAGGAGGAGGAGTAGGAGCTTCATGGCTTGGACCAGGGTGATCAGAGCAGACAAAGCTGAGCTTGTTCTCTGAGGGCCATCCTGAATCCCTTCCCTCCCACTCTCAGAGCTTTCCCTCAGCTCTTGGCCTGTGTCTTTCCTCATGGATTTCTTGCTGAGACAGGGCCTTTGCTTCCCTCAACGTCCCATTAGTGGAGAACAAACACAAACTTCCACTGGGAGCTTCCCAAACACGGCCTGCAATTCTAGCTGGATACTTATTTATGCTGAAGGTGAGTAAATATGAAAGCTTTCATGTCAGATTTATCAGCAGAGCGTGCTCTCCTGGCTTTTCCTGCCAGGCAGTTCATAGGAGTTCATTGTCAACACAGGAAGAAAAGGGGAAGATGAAATCTGTGAAAGAAAGTCAAAGTTGTCATGGAGGTTGATAATCAAAATCTCAGCTAAAGATCACAAGAACCTCCTGTTTTCCCTTGTGCCTGAATGGCACAAGCAGTGAGCAGGTTCTGGTTCTTAACTCACACTCTTTGATCTGAAATGAGCTCCACCAGGACAGATTTTCCTGATACCTCCTTGAGAAATCCCCCATTACTGCAGGAATGAATTCTGTGGTGTTTGTTACCCATTACAGACAATTCCAGTTCAGTGTGGGTGAGGCTGGACGTGGCTGAGGAGCTCAAGCCCAGGCCCTCAGAAGGGACAGAACCCAGATCAGCTGCACAGGCAGGACCCAGCCAAGACCCAGCCCTGGTCACTCTGTCACCCTAAGGCCATCTCTGCTCTGGTTGTGCCCTGGATTAGGAGCTGCTTCTGCAAACACAGAGCTCCTCCTCTCTGGAAGGCAGCAGCGAGTTTCAAACCCCTGATTTGGATGGGAGCAGCGAGCTCTGATCTGGCCTGGGGAGATTCTGGCACCTGCAGTTTGGGAGAGCCATAAAACACAGCTTGAGGCCACAGGAGCAGAATTGCAGCCAAGCCTGCCTGGGACTGGCCCTTCCCTGACACTTCTCCCTTAATCCCACGGCTGGAGCTGCCCCCACGGCCACCCCTCTGCCCGTTCTGCCGGGATATTCACACCCACCATCATCTGCTGGGAGCAGAGACCCAGGGAAAGCCCTCCTGGCTCTCCCCCCAGGTGTTCCCCACAGCCCAGGCTGGCCCTGGGCACGCCATTCACTGTGCTGGGGATCAACAGGCTTTGTTCACCTCGGAGCAAGGCTTTCCTACAATAACCCTGAACAATCAGGAATGGCATCGAGCCCCCATGAATCACTTTTCACACTGTTTTTGCATCCTCTGTGTGTGTTTGTCTTTCTTCCCAAGGCTATTCCCAAGCTATTGCATTCCCCTGGAGTCCTATTAGAGCCCATTCTTTGTATTTACTAACAGGAAGCATCACAGCTCTGTCCTCACCAGCTTCACTCTCAGGCCCTCTTAATTATTCGAATATTTATTTTTTTTAAGCTTATTTGGCAAAAATCCCCATTCCTCTATTCTTCCTGCCTAGCAGGTTATTTCTTTCTTCCTCAAGGTGCAATCCGGTTTCCTTTTGTTGTTAAACTGCCTAATCCTGATGCTTTCCTGGATATTGTGGGAAAGAGCCCTGCTTGACAACCAACTTTTCATTTCCATCCTGATTAGCAAGCACATAATAACTGGAAGCATAATTTACAGTTTGATTTAAGCCACCTCATTCACATTTGGAAGGAAATCTAGGATGACTAAAGCTTGAAAGGAAAGGCAGGATAAGCAGCATTAAGGAACTGTCAGGGATCGGAATTGCATTAAACGTTCCTGTTTTATTGTCACAGACTTGTGGCCTCCTGCATGAGCAGGATGATGGCAGAGAGCTCTTTAATCTGAATATATGAAGCTCAGAAAACAAGGTGGAAGGGCAAGTTGGGTGACAGGAATCCTGTATCCCACTGTCTCTTCAGCTCACCAACATATTCCTGCAATAATTTCTTGGCACTGTTCCCCTGCTCACAGCTCTTCTCTCTCTGAGGCTTTGTCCTCATGTTTTAAACTTGTGTCTTTGCTTTATATTTATGTTTTAAATTCTTGGGTTTTGACAATTAAAAACCAACCCAAACAAACCCCAAACTGAAAACAGAAGAGCTCCAATGCTATAAAGAGCTGTATCCATAAAGTGTCATCAAAACTCCCCAAACCTTCTCCTGGGTGCTGCCTGCTCAGAGCCTTCACTCTCCTGAGCAGCTCGAGGAGTTTGGCACCTCCAGGACAGAACCTCTGCCACCACCTCAAATCCCAAGGCTTTTCTTGCCCTTGTGCCAGCCCAGATTTAGATATCCAGCCTCACGATGCTCTCTCATGTCCTCCTCCCCAGGCTGGGCTTTTTCTTCCCTTTCCTTTTAGGCTTCAAAAATCCAACAATCCAAGCCACACCTTTAGACCCTCACAGGCATCGACGAGCAGCCAAACAACACTAAAATTATTGAACACTGCTCGTAAAAAATGGGGCTTTCTCCCCCCTCACTGTGAGATGTTACAGCAGGAAATGTCCCCTTCCTGGCTGTTCAAATCAAAGCAGATTGACAGAAAAGAACCCCTGGAAGAGTCAAGTTTGTGTTTGTCCCTCAGCTCTGTAACTCACGGAGAGGTCAGCACTGGATTCCATCACTGGAGCAAGTTCCAGCCAGGATACAAAGTCCCTTTCAAACTTTTTTCAGAGGCTGAAACATAAATCCCTCTTACCACATCACCCTGGGCTGTTTCTAGCTGTCCCCAAAAATGTCTGGCCCTTCCACTGATGACATTTATTCGATTTAGTCTGAAGTGTGTGGGGGATTTTTTATGATGTGATTTTATTTTTCGGGCTGCAGGTGAATATTGCTGAGATAAAACCCCTGGGTGCAGACTGAGCTCTCATGGAGCTGCTCCTCCCATTGGCATCAAATGTTTTGGATCTCCAGGGATCATTCAGCCATAACCTTTCCATGGTTCAAATTCTTTGGAAAGTCTCTGGCATTGCCCTAAATTGTCCTGCTCCCTCTCTGATCACTCTCTTTGATCCTGAACAACATTTTTTTGCGAGTTTTCACCGAGTTTCAACCACATTATCCCTTATCTTTGTAAAAATCAAATTCCTGGACGCTTCACTAAAACAACAACGCAGGGAACTGTCAGCAAACCATCCCAGGAGGGAAAAGCCGTCACCTCTCTGACAAGGAGGTGTCAGGGGTGAGAGCCACCAGCAAAGCCAAAGGACACAACTTGTCAGAGGATGGATCACGAGCAAGGAATGTTCAAAGGAAAGCTCGGAGAGAGCAAAAATGCAAACCCCGCCCAAACTGCGCGCCTGCCCCAGCAAGCAGAGCTCAGGAAGGTCTGCAGGGGCAATTGGGAGCTCATCTTGGGCACAGCCATGGCTCCCCAAAGTCTCCTAAATTAATCATGGCCTCAGCTTCAAGAGATGCTTTTAACTGTGTGCAACTGGATGTCTTAATTGCTCTTTCAATTAAAAGCGGAATGGAGGAGTCTTTGTTTTGCTTGACGTATTCCAAAGGAATTTTAATTTCAGAGAAAAGTGCAGAGAGTAACATTTTGTACTTTTTCTTGTGTCTCAGAAGGAAGAGAAGAAAAAAGAAAACAAGACTGTAATAATTTTTTGGGAAAGTTCTTGGGTTCTCCAGCATTTACCAAAATCAAACTCACAGCAATCAATCAATCAATCAATCAATCAAATCCCATTTGGATCAGAGAAGCTGTGGCTGCTCCGTCCTTGGAAGTGTCTAAGGCCAGGTTGGACAGGGCTTGGATTAACCTGGGAGAGTGGAAGGTGTGGAACTGGATGATCTTCCAACCCAACCCATTCTATAATTCAGACCAAAATAAAAAGCTCCACAAACTCCACACGAATTCCCTGTGCTGCTCCTCCCCCTCCTGCCCAAGGGATGTGGCCAGGGTCCCATCAAAACATGGGGACACCCTGAATCCCTTTTCCATCTGCTTTAAACACAGGGGAGGACCCCAAAGAACCTCTGGAGGTGGCAGAGCAGTGACACAGAGGGATGGCAGGACCTGGAGGGCTCTGGTTGCCTGGGTGGGGCTGGGAACAGGTGAGCTCTATTTATCCAGGCCAGGAGAGACAAATCCAACAGGATGAACTCATCAAGGAGCTGATTTGCTGTGCCTGGGCAACTGGAAAGGAGCTCTCCCTCTGCCCACCTGCTGGTGGCTTGCACTGGTGTTTGTTGAAGATACGTGTATTTAATTACTGCCTATTTATTACTCATAAAGAACAAAGTTATCACTGAGTGCTGAGGGAGCAGAAGCAATAGATCTCCTTCTGGTCCAATCCTGGCCTCTCCTGATCATTTTATCCCAGGGAAATTCATTCCAGCTGAACCTGAGGCTCCTTTAGGAAATGTCAGCCCTTTCTACGAGTCATTCCCAAAGGAATTGGCTGGGGGACCACTCGGCATCGCTTCTCATGGGCAGTGAAATTGGAAAACTGAAGAACTTTTCATTAGGAAAGTGATCCATGAATCAACTTAAGAAAGTTGTTGGGATCTTTGGCAGCCAAGGCTATGGAGTTCTCCACTGTTTGTGGTGCCTGTGCCCTTTCCAGATGGAATATCAGCAGAGACTCTGCCTTGGCTGGGGACAGAGACATGAACTCACTCTGGGTTCGTCATTCATTTTTTTTGCACCACTTTTGACGTAAAACTGACCCTGGAATTGCTGCCAGCCCTTCCTGCACACTCAGCTCACAGGTTTGGGCTAGAATTAGCTTGGTTTGGGCAAAGTCAAAGCTGAAACCAAACCACGAGAAAAGAGAGAAATGGGAGAGAACTCCTTACAGCTTTTGAAGTACACATCACCTCGTGTCCCTCGCTGCAGGCTGCATTTCCATGCCAGTGCCAGGGCTGAAAGGTACTGAAATCACTTGTCCTGCTGATTTTTCCTCAATTAGAGGAATTCCTTCTCATTGGGTGGTCATTCCTTCCCTTATCTATTTACATACTTTCATTACTTATAATCACAACTGTTTAAGTTCTTTGCTCACTTTACAGTTGCAATAAATTTGTCGAGTTTTAGCAGCAGCCTGCTCCAAGCAGATATCAGAGAACTGATGGACAATGGGAAGCTGATCCCTGACTCCTGAAAACTCCCTATTTAGACACCATTTTGCCTCCTAAATAAAATAAAAATTGATATTCTGAGGAAATATCTTACCCCCTTTGCTCAGTGCCTGGAGAAATGACCTTGCTCTTAATTTAAGCACCTTAAAACCAGAGCGGGATCAATCCAGGCTTTGCTGCTAAGTGAGCACAATTCCTTTGTAATTAGGCCCATCCAACCTTCTAACCCTGAGGGCCTTTTTTGAAAATCCCGTGCTAATTTCAGCTGCTGGATAAGTGTCCAAATGTTTGGGTGCCTATGGAAACTTCCTCTGGAGCAACCATAAGGAAGCTGTATTTGTAGTCCACGCATTTCCACGTATCATTAATACATGGCAAGAATGTAAGTAGTTGGAAAATATGTTCACAGTCCCTGGTTGATTCTTCCAAGATGGGGCTGTTGTAGGAAAAAGGATTAGGTGAGTTAAAAGTGCCCAGGGCTCAGCAGTCATTAAGAGCTCCAACTGCTCCCAGCAAAAATACTTTTTGCAGCTGCACTTTGGCGAATGTTTCACGTGGTTGGGGTGGTTTGGTTTCTCCTGGGGATGTCAGTATTCCTGGGCAGGAATATCCTACTGCTCAGCAGGCAGGAGCCAAGCTGGGTGCGTGGGTTTTGGGTAAAACCCAGCTCTGAGAGCCCAACCAGAGAGATGCTGAGCTCGGAGTAAACACAGAGTAATCAAAGGGGATGGATGTGTTATTTACTCTGCTTCAAACTGCACCTCCCCAGGTTGTGCTGCCAACATCCACGGGGTGTTGCTGGCACTTCCAGGCTCCTGGGAGCAGCCCTTTGCTCTTCCCTGCTGTCCCCCCACCCAGCTCTGCCAAAGCCTCTGTCCTGGAAACCCAGACACCGTTGGAAGCGGAAGGGGAGCTCGCAGGTGGCGGTGGCAGAAGGTGGCACTGCCCTGGTGCTCGCCGGGATCTCGGCCTGGCCCAGAGCTCACTCACGAGTGACAACAGAGCTGTGTCACCATAGCAACGGGATGTGCTGCCGTGGTGACAGACTGGGAGCAGCTCCTGGCCTGCTGGAGCAGCCTGGGCTGGTGGAAGGGGCTGGAATGGCACGAGCGTCCAGGTCCATTGCAGCCGAAACCATCCCGTGAGTGTGACTTTCTCTGCCTGAATTCTCCTGCTCCTCCCTCCAATGAGGACATGCTCCTAAAACTCTGACTTTCCCCCCTACTTGGAAAGTGATTTTTGGTTTAAAATTCACTTGGCATGAACTTTCCTGGAATATTTGTTAGCTTCATAGCCATGGACTGAGATTCGATGGTCTTTGAAAACCCAAACACAAGAAAAAATTATCAAATTATCATAATGATATTTTAACATATTTTAAATAGATCCTGAGAATTTAACTCCAAGCCAAATTTTGGTCGTGACCTTTCTAGCAATCTTGTACTTGTGAGTAATTTCCTACCTCATTCTGGAGGAGTGAAAGTACGGAGAGTTTATTCCTTTCCTTAGTCATTTGTTTTGATAATTCCTCACCAATTCTTTAAGAGTAGAGTCTATATTGAACACAGACCCATAATTTTTTCACCTGTGATCAAACAGTGCTCCCTAAACCCAGCACTATCCCACTCCAAGACAGGAGCTGCTTTCCAAGCAGTGGTTGAGGTTGTGGTGGCTCCCAACCTCCTGCTTATCTCCCTCTGAAGTCTCTTGTTGCTAAGGCTCTGCAGTGGGCTCAGCCTCTGCTTTCATCACCCACTCATCCAATATTTCCTTAGCGAGTCCTTTTCCAAGGAAACTCCAATTCATGACACCTCTGCATGCAGTGGAGATTAAAAAAAAATAATAAAATCGATGGCATTAAGCCTCTGTATAGAGCTCCTAACTTATCTAACAAACAGCAAACAAGAGTCTGCTGGGTTGTGGGTTTGGCTGCCTGACTTCCCCTGAACTTCGAAAAATGTGTAAATGAAGGACCAGCAATAAGATAAAAAGTTAAATAAACTGTGGAGGTACAGTGAAAAAATAGATCTGTGCCCTCTTGGAATAACAAAAGACATGGAGCCCAGGGATGTTTTCAGGACAGTGGGACAGATGAGGCTAATTCAGGCATCACCTTTTCTGTTTAGAGGCAAAAATAGGAATCTCTACTCAGTAACTCTCCCACCACAACTGAAGTTTAGGGACTTGTCTGCTACCTGAGTCTGTCATGCCATGGAGGAGGATAAAGGCTGGGTAATATGAAGGAAAAGCATGGAGGGTGAAATCAGAGATCTGGGCTTGGTGGGAGAAGGTGTCCCAGAATGGCAGAAAGTGTCCCAGAATGGCAGAAAGTGTTTCAGAATGGCAGAAGGTGTCCCAGAATGGCAGAAAGTGTCCCAGAATGGCAGAAAGTGTTTCAGAATGGCAGAAGGTGTCCCAGAATGGCAGAAAGTGTCCCAGAATGGCAGAAAGTGTTTCAGAATGGGAGAAGGGGCCTCAGAGTGGGAGAAGATGTCGCAGAATGGGTGAAGGGGTTTCAGAACAGCAGAAGGTGCTTTGGAATGGGAAAAAAGTGTTTCAGAATGGGAGAAGGTGTTTCAGATTGGCAGAAGGGGTTTCAGACTGGCAGAAGGTGTTTCAGAATGGTAGAAGGGGTTTCAGACTGGCAGAAGGGGTTTCAGACTGGGAGAAGGTGTTTCAGACTGGCAGAAGGTGTTTCAGACTGGCAGAAGGTGTTTCAGACTGGGAGAAGGTGTTTCAGACTGGCAGAAGGTGTTTCAGACTGGGAGAAGGTGTTTCAGACTGGCAGAAGGTGTTTCAGACTGGCAGAAGGTGTTTCAGACAGGTAGAAGGTGTTTCAGACTGGTAGAAGGTGTTTCAGACTGGTAGAAGGGGTTTCAGACTGGTAGAAGGGGTTTCAGACTGGCAGAAGGTGTTTCAGACTGGGAGAAGGGGTTTCAGACTGGCAGAAGGGGTTTCAGACTGGTAGAAGGGGTTTCAGACTGGTAGAAGGTGTTTCAGACTGGGAGAAGGTGTTTCAGAATGGGAGGAGGTGTTTCAGAATGGGAGAAGGTGTTTCAGACTGGCAGAAGGTGTTTCAGACTGGTAGAAGGGGTTTCAGACTGGCAGAAGGGGTTTCAGACTGGTAGAAGGGGTTTCAGACTGGTAGAAGGTGTTTCAGATTGGCAGAAGATGTTTCAGACTGGTAGAAGGTGTTTCAGACTGGGAGAAGGTGTTTCAGATTGGCAGAAGGTGTTTCAGACTGGGAGAAGGTGTTTCAGACTGGTAGAAGGTGTTTCAGACTGGCAGAAGGTGTTTCAGACTGGCAGAAGGTGTTTCAGAATGGGAGGAGGTGTTTCAGAATGGGAGAAGGTGTTTCAGACTGGCAGAAGGGGTTTCAGACTGGGAGAAGGTGTTTCAGACTGGGAGAAGGTGTTTCAGACTGGCAGAAGGGGTTTAGAGGGGAAAATGTTGTGGTGCTGCCCAGCCCCACGTTGTGTAAGAGTGGAGAGAACAATTGCTTGCGAGGAGAAGACGAGGAGCGAGGCCAGAGCCCGCTGAGCAGCCTGAGCAGGGCTGGGCCTGCAGGCCAAGCTGGGCCTCCAAGGCAGAGGCAAAGAGCTCGTGTTTGCAGCGTGAAGTCACGGAAAGGGCGCGGGAGCAGGGATGGCACGAGGAGCTCCAGCCCTGGAAAAAGCCGTCGTGGCTGCCGCGCTCTCAGCTCAGCTGCTCGAGCCAGAGATTTCCTGCTGAGCCACAAACGTCACCGCTCCTGCTCCTGCCATAACTGCTCAGGACGGGAAAATACGGGAGCTGCTGGCTCCGTGACTGCCAACATCCCGCTCCTGACCCGGGGCTCACCCTGCAGCGGCGGTGGTTGCCAAGGGACAATCTTACGTACGCGGATTTGTTTTAGCAACATCATAATAAAGGGGGTTTGCTCAACAGTTTTTGAAGCTGCAGTTTGAAACTAGAGGCAAAAGATGAGCTCTTGGTAGAAGATGATGCCAGGGGAAAAAGCAAAAATAACATGTTTTGTGTGTGGAAAAAAACTCATAAATACAAGTGACAATTTATGATATAAAAGTGCCCATTTATGAGATAAAAGTGCCCATTTATGAGTGTGAGAGACTGGAGAGGTCTGTCAATGAGATAATATTTTATATCTCCTTTCATTTGCAAGAATTCATGGTGGTTTCCTCTAACTACAAACATCACATTCACTCCAGAGAGTAAAAAACAATAACAGATGCAAAATCTTGTTAAAATGTGTTCAGAAAGGGAAAACTGGCAGTGACAGTCAGGGAATCTGAGCAGGCCCAGGTAGGGCTGTCCCCTGGAGAAGGACACCAGGTACTGCAATGCACTGAAAGCTTCTAGGACTAAAAACCACTTTTAAAACCCATCCCAAACACTAAGGATAAAAGCTGAATTAAAGGAATACCAAGGTGGGACTCTCTTTAAGATGTTTAATTTTATAAACAGCAACAGTGTGGACGAGGATGTGTGTGAGAAGCCTGTTCCTATCCTGTTTTTCCTGCCTGTTCAAACCTTTGCCTGTCTGGAACCAGCTGCTCAACGCTCCAAACCTTCTGCAGCAACATCTGTCCCAGTGCCACGGGGAGAAGATGCTATTGTGAAAATCATGGATGCGCTCATCGCCCTTTGTTCCAGGCCCGCAGTGTGGCAGGGTCCAGAAAACACATCAGGTCATCAAATCAGCGCAGTAAATCTTCCCTTTTACTTAGAAAGACAAAAATAATCCTGACTTTTTCATGAGCTCACACAACACCAAGAGGCATTTCAGACTCAGGAAAGGATCTCATTTCTGCTGTCACAAGTTGGACTGGGCTGCACTTGGATGGGCCCTGGGGCTGCACACGAATCCAGCTCTGTCCCAAAGGGGAGCATCTGAGGCACAGAGCTGGGAGCAGGACCCTGTGCCCGGCTCTGACTGGGAGTTCACCAGTGCAGGGGCCCTGCTGCAGCCGGTGCCAGCCCCAGTATTAAATGCAGAAGAAGGAAAAGGGCTCTGCAGGAGCAGGAGCGGGGCCTCCTGGGCGAGAGGGCCCAGCCGCCGCAGAGAGCGCGGAATCGCTTTCCATGATCCTCATTTGGAGAACTGGCCTGATTTCCTTTCATGTGTCCTCACTATTCCTATTGGAAGGGATTTCCAGCCTCTGTCTATTTATACCCATTTCTTCTTGTGCCAACATTGTCTCTTTGCTTAAATAACTTTCCTCTGCCTGCTGCTTTGCCTCCTTGATGCTCTCGCAGGCAGCTGTCAGATCCCCTCTCAGCCTCCTCTCCCCAGGCAAAACAAGTCAGTCCCATTTAATAACCCTGAGGAAGAGTCCCCACTCCCTGGATGCTCCATCCCCATTCCCTACATCAAAGTCCACACTTTGGATGAGCTGGTGAGGGTCCTCCACAACATCTTCCCTGTGGAAGTTTCCTATCCAACACATTTTAGGGTCGAATCATAACCTGAGGACTCAGAGAAAAGGTCTGTGGTTCTTCCTTTGTTTTCACCAGAACAAATCAATCCCTGTGTGATAATGCAGCAGATAATGACACCTCAGGTATCCCACACAGAGCTGGAGGAAGTGCTGGATCCTGTTGCAGAGTATTCATTTTCTCATCGCCAACAGCAAATAAGGACATTGGCTTCTCTTCTAAAAATGTAAGGCCCAGGTAGGGGATCAAAAATGAACAAAATATAAATTTATTGAGTAGAGAAGGTGCAGACAGGTAATGAGAACAGAGTCCCCTTCATAGCTTGGTAAGTGCAAATAATTCCTTTTGTGATCATCATCATCATCTCTACCTCTCTCTTTTTCATCACCATCATATCATGGAATCATGGAATATTTTGGGTTGGAAAGGACCTCAGAGATTATCCAGTGCCACCCCTGGCATGGCAGGGACACCTCCCACTGTCCCAGGCTGCTCCCAGCCCCAATGTCCAGCCTGGCCTTGGGCACTGCCAGGGATGCAGGGGCAGCCACAGCTGCTCTGGGCACCCTGTGCCAGGGCCTGCCCACCCTCCCAGGGAAGGGTTCCTTCCCAGACTCAAATCTAAACCCACTCTCAGTTTGAAGCCATTTCTCCTCCTTGTCCTGGCAGTACCTGGCAGATAAAAGATCTGTTTCTCCTTGAAGTCAAGTCAGTGATAAAACTCCTGTTGACTTTTGGTGTTTTAAGGAGCAGTTGAGGGTTCTGGGTTTTGTAACATGGACAAAAACCTGCTGGAATAAAACGAATTTCAATGATAACCTCATTTAACAGAGCACCCTTATCCAAGACAGAAAAAACCAGAGATTTCCAAAAGATGCAGAGAGAAGCTGGTCACAGAAAGAAGAGTGGGCCTGAAAACACAGCCAAAACTTCTCCTGAAGGTTCACTCTGTGCTCGGACCACCCAAGGTCTGGCTAACAAAGGTCTGGGAGGAGCTGGACTTGCACACCCCTGGTTTGCACACCTACAGTGGGTGTCTGCTGCTAATGAGCACGTGGTGGATCCCTGATTTACACCTTGCCTCTGGAATACCCCTTCCCACAAAAATCCTGCCACGTTTATCACCCGAGGCCTCCTCTGCAAATGGCAGAAAGGGCAGAGATAAAAAGATCTTGCAGGAAAATCCCAGGCAGCTCAAAAAGAAACTCTGGCAGGAGTAACAAATCCATGGCTTGTGTCAGACCCTGCTCCAGATAAGGGGAAATATTTTTTAATGAAATGCAAGTATGGCCCTGGCAGATGTGGAAAGAATGCAGCAGGAAGGTATTTCCAATTCCCAGTGGAAACAGCTTTTGCACTGGGCTTGTTTGAATATTTTTTTCCAGTTGCCCCTTGCCCTCTTTGCTGTTTCCTTGGGGACTGGGGAGCTCCAGTGCCCTCATTCCAGACGGGAGCAGACCCAGGGAACGCCTGTGCGAGGCTGTGGGACACGGCAGGCGAGGGGAAGTCTGGGTTCCATGATTAATTCTCCTGCTGATTCGGAATTCTGATACCACACAAGTGACAATAAAAATCCCTACACATGGGAATACTTTTCCACAAAACCAACCTTGCTCGGCCATTGCACTCAAACACCTGTGAAAATCAGGGAAAATGGGAATTTCGTGCTGGATTTCTCTTATTTTTGTGCTTCCCAGTGGGTGGCATTTCCCTCCCTCCTTCCCTTTTGCTTCTCCAGTGCAGAAAGAACTTATTTATGAGGGAGATAAGGGAGAACAAATCCTAGAAGAGCCTCTTTGGCCTCAATGCCATATTTTTGATAAGTGTCCTACATTTAAGAAAAATGAGGTTAAATCCTGGATGGGAGTGAACTATTTCTGAACAAATAATTGGACACTAAACCCCAGGTGCTTGTGGGGATGCTGGTGAGGTTCTGCAGCATTTTTAAATCTGAAAAAAAGATTTATTGCTCTTTTTCCCCAAGAAGAGAGTCAGCATTTTGCACTGGAGAAAGGCCAACTTCACCTCTCTGTGGTTAAAACACCCCAAATTTTAGCTTGTACTTAAAATCCCTGCAAATGTTTTGGGTGGCAAAATTCTGTGGAAATTCTGGTTGAGCTGGGTAACATTTTTTCCTTACAATGCCTTCAGCACAATCCAAATTTCCAGAGCAAACAGCATTTTTTCCCCCCGAAGATTTTTCAGCGTACAGTGACAATTTGCAATGTGTTATTCCAATTAATTGTCAACTGTTTCCAGATCTCGGTGCAGATCACTGGATTTAAACCCGGCACTTTGACTCGATTTGCTTCTCTTTCCTCTCATTTATTTTCCAAGACAGGAGCTTGGGGGTGACCATCTGCTTCTCATTTCAAACCTGTCTGCTTTTGTTGATACCTGATGTCTTCTGCCTCATGCACAAGCTCAATTAAAGATTGATAAGCAGGGCTTTGTTTTGACACAGGTCCCCTATTCCAAGCAGCAAAGTCCAAGTTGTTTTTGTGGTGCAGGTTTTTTTCAGGCATTATAAATTCTGGTTTAGGCCCATGTTTGGCAACTATTCCCAAATCTGCTTTCGAGTTACCTTGTGGAAAGAAACAGAGACATTTTTGGGCTGAATGAGAGGCATTTATGAAATGTGGGGCCATAGGAAATGTAAAGTTAAAGCTCCATCTCTTCCTCCCTCCTGGTTTCCATATTAAACCCACTCAGTTTTCAGGCCAAACCAGCTTTATTTGCCTAATTCCTGGTGCTGTTGGAGCACTGGGAGGATCACCCTGGCTCCTCTCCACCCTTTTGCCTCTGCTGTAGCTGCTGTCAGGTGCAAAGCTCCAGGCAGAGAGCCAAATACCAACCTCTCCACATCCTAAAAGTGATGTTTATTCTCTTAATTGACTTCTTGTTTCCCCTGCCCCCGGTAGGATAAAGCAGCTTTAAACCTTTCCCAACAGTCACCTCTGAAGTGGCAGTGCCTTAGAGAAGTCTTGAAAGGAGAAGAGGATGAAATAACCAATATTAGGAAGAAACTGTGTTTGTCACCATCAAAATCTTCTTCCCCAGCCCCACTCAGAGCTGTGCAGGGAGCAAATGTGAGGACAAAGCTAAAAAGTGGGATCTTAACTCAGGTGCCACTTAAACCCAGTTCTAATTCCATTCTCCTGTCCCTAAAAGCTCTGATCTTGCTTTTCCTCACCCAAGTTTTGTGCTCAGGGTGTGATTCTTGCATTAAGAATTTGGTCTTTTGAGGGTTTCAGGTAATGGGGAGACTGGAGCCTGCCTGGAGGGTGCTTCAGCTCCCTAAAACATCAATTCCTCACTGTCTCTCCCCTCTTCCCATCCTCCAAACAGAACTGTCTGATATGAGGTAGGATGAACTTTAGACAGGAACTTCCCACTCTTCAGGTGGGAAGCTGCTCTTGTCTTCCCTTTTAATTATTCCCCAAAGCCCTTGATTATCCTCCATTTCCCCCATCCAGGCAGAACATCATATGTAAGCAAAATCCTCAGGGTTTTATTTTTTCCCCCTCTGTTTTCCTTACTCTGTTCATATTTTTCTCATAAAATCTGTCACCAGAGGCCAGTCCCTTTCTCTCTGTAATGGAAATTTTGGGCATGGTGAAGAAAAAACCCCAATCCTAAATCATTAAGTAAGATAATATCTCAGAATTATTACTTAACAATAAGAAATTTTATAGCAGATGTTTTGACAGGACGTTTTTCTCTTGGAAAACCATCCTTTTTTTTTTCTCCCCTAGGTTACAAGGTGCTTAAATCATCTTTGGTGAAGGAAGGAGGAAACAGCTGTGGCTCAAACACACTTTTTCCGTCTGTCATTCTGTCTTTATTTTCTCTTTCTGTGCATGCAGCACTCACAGAGGGAAAGCAGCAGCAGTGGCAGGGCCAAGATTAGAAGTCCAGGAATGTAAACTTGAATTTGGATGGTTTTGAGCAAGGTCTGAGAGCAGGAGTTCTCTTTTCCCATCATTTTCTGGCTGGGCTGGAGGACTCATTTCTGGGTGAAGAGGCAGGAGCTGGGATGTGCCAACGTCTGCCCATCCCTCCACCCCCGAACCAGGCTGTGGATCCCTTTCTCAGGCTGTGGATCCCTTTCCCAGGCTCTGGATCCCTTTCCCAGGCTCTGGATCTCTTTCCCAGACTCTGAATCCCCTTCCCAGGCTATGAATCCCCTTCGCAGGCTCTGGATCCCTTTCCCAGGCTCTGAATCCCTTTCCAGGCTGTGGATCCCTTTCCCAGGCTGTGGATCCCTTCCCCAGGCTGTGGATCCCCTTCCCAGGCTCTGGATCCCTTTCCCAAGCTGTGGATCCAATTCCCAGGCTGTGGATCCCTTCCCCAGGCTGTGGATCCCCTTCCCAGGCTCTGAATCCCTTTCCCAGGCTCTGGATCCCTTTCCCAGGCTCTGGATCCCCTTCTCAGGCTCTGGATTCCTTTTCCATGCTGTGGATCCCCTTCCCAGGCTCTGGATCCCCTTCCCAGGCTGTGGATTCCTTTCCCAGTTTGTGAATCCCTTTCCCAGGCTCTGGATCCCTTTCCCAGACTCTGGATCCCCTTCCCCAGACTCTGGATCCCTTTCCCAGGCTCTGGATCCCTTTCCCAGTGTGTGGATCCCTTTCCCAGGCTCTGGATTCCTTTTCCATGCTGTGGATCCAATTCCCAGTTTGTGGATCCCTTTCCCAGGCTGTGGATCCCTTTCCCAGGCTCTGGATCCCCTTCCCAGGCTCTGGATCCCTTTCCCAGGCTGTGGATCCCCTTCCCAGGCTGTGGATCCAATTCCCAGGCTCTGGATCCCCTTCCCAGGCTCTGGATTCCTTTTCCATGCTGTGGATCCAATTCCCAGGCTGTGGATCCCTTTCCCAGCTGCTCCCCTTTAATCCAAGGAGATTCCCTGGACCAAACTCAGCCCACCCAAAGGAAGGTCAAGTACCTGAATGACCATGGGATCACCAAGGTTGGAAAATGATCTTCAGGGTTGGAAAAGCCCTCCAAGGTGATCAAGTCCAACATTGCAATGCTCAGTTTTCAAGGATCCCTTTAGGCTGAGATTATAGAAAATAAAAAGCTTGGAGGGCCACGATCCCAGATAAACACAAAGTGTTCCCTGCTTCTTTAAATGGCACTTTTCCCAAATTGTCCCTTCCAAGCCTTTCCCTCTTTCCATCCCAAGCATTTCTTGTGCTCTAACATTCCTCAGCTCCATTTTCAGGAACTGAAATTTTGGATCAGACCCAGGTTGGTGCCTGTGGAAGTGTCTACTTCCAAGGAAGACTCAGGATGCCTGATAACAAGAATGGAAAACCAGTCTGGATAAATATCATCTCATCAAAGGTGTTTAAGCGTTAAAATTCAATAAGGAATAATTCAAAGTAATAATATTCAGGAGAACTTCGTAGTTCCAGGCCTCATTCCACAGTGGGAGGGTGAAATATGGACATGACAATATCAAGAGAGAGTTTCCATCGAGGGAAAGTGTCTAGAAGTTTATATTCCATTTTTCCATGAATTTCTTCTGAAGGAACAGTCTGGATCAATGTGGAGCTGGAACACGGAGAAGTTCTGCTCTTTTCTGTTGGGCAGAGAAAGGTTCTGAATGAAAACATCTCAACAAAAAACAATGATAATTTGGATGAAGAAGAAGTGGATAATCCCACAGTTATTGTTCATTTTTGTGCCAGCTAAACCAGGTTGGCACCCATCCCAAAAAAGGCCAGTGTGTATTTTGACTTTGATTTTCATTTTCTCCTTCCTTTAAAAAACTTTGATTTTCATTTTCTCCTTCCTTTAAAAAACTTTGATTTTCATTTTCTCCTTCCTTTAACAAACTGCCCCCGTGAAGTCAGCCAGGATTTAAACAAATACATCTATAGCATGATAACACTGCCCTGAAACAAAATAATTAGGAATGAGGCCTGAAATAACTGTCTGAAGAACTGGGAAACGTAAATCAGCCCAGGAGCTGCAATAACAGGGAGGTGGTGATGGAGCCTGGCTGAGGTGGTCTTGCTTGAGAACCAAGAGCTTGTTTTGATAGGGAGAGCATCGGATGGATCAGTGCAAGGTCTGGGTGTTCCGTGGGCTTCCCAGGCCAATCCATCTCCGAGAAATCTGTCAAAGAGGGCAAAGGGGCTCTCTAATTCTTCCCACAAGTTGCATTATTTTGTGGGAGCAGAGCAGCTTTTAACTGACAAAGGCAGATCTCTGCAAGCCAGGTCTCTTATCTAATCTTTTTAGTGGTTTTTTTTTACATAAACCTCACTAATTTTCTGTTAAACCTTTTTTTTTTTTTGCTTTGGAGCTATAGCAATGCTGTTAATTCCGAGACTTGCACCTCTCCTGTAGATCCCTGTGGACTTTTACTTGATGGAAATAAATATTGTTCCTTTTTATTACTTGATGGCAAAGAGCTCAACTCAACAAAGGGAGTTTTTCAGTGCGATTGAGTTCTCAATTTCCATCTTTATAGAACTATTTCAGACTTTTCCACAAATATTTCCCAGAGCCTCAGGGACGCAGGGTGTGCCTTATCAATCATGGAATGGTTTGAGTTGGAAGGGACTTCAAGGGATCTTATTCCATGGGCAGGGACAATTCTACAACCCCAAGCTGGCCTTGGACACTTCCAGGGATTCAGGGGCAGCCACATCTTCTCTGAGCACCCTGTGCCAGGGCCTCATCACCCTCCCAGGGATCACAGCCTTCCTAAAACCTAACCCAAATCAATCCATGATTTATTTATTTCCCATCCCATTTATTGCAGAGTTTCCAGTCCCATCCCTGCGGCCCTCGGAGGGAGGATGCCCCAAATAAAGGAGCCCAGATACCAGTCTGCCGCCCTGTCCCCAGCTGGACACCTCTGCCACCCCTCAGGGTGCCACCCAGCACTGTCCCCAGCCACTGTCCCCAGCTCTGCCACCCCTCAGGGGGCCACCCAGCACTGTCCCCAGCCACTGTCCCCAGCTCTGTCACCCCTCAGGGTGCCACCCCCAGCGCTGGGCACTGCCAGGGCAGTTTTCCTCTGCCCAGGTCTCTGCTGGAGCCCAGGGGAGGCCCTTCAGACCCTGCTGAGGCACAGGCTGTTCCTCAGGCTCCCAGCAGGAGCTGTCCCCAAGGCAGGACGTTCCTGGGGACACGACTGAGTCACCACTGACATCTTTTTATCCCCTGCATCGATGGATGGGAACAGCAAAAGGGCTCCTGCAAACCCCACCTCATTTTGTGCTATTCCTTCAGCTGTTGCTGAGCTGAACAGGCACTGGGATAATTGGAGGAGTTTAAAAAGAAGAAATTAATTGTTTCCCACTTTACCCCTGTGAAAGCTCACTTTTCACCTCATGTGCATCCAGCAAGATCAAATAAAGGTCTGAAACTTCATTTTTTTCTGTGGAAAACATGTGAGTATCACTATTGACATTGGCTCAGAGGAGCAGATCACCAGGAACAGGGAGAGCTGCTGCTTTTTCTCTCATCAGAAAGGTAGGGAAGTCAGGAGAGATAAGAAAAGGCACATTTGGCAAGGCATGAGGTGGTCACGGATCAATATTTTTTCATGCAAAATATTTTCCTTAGTTGAAAAACACTTTGGTTTTGCAGACACAATTTAGCTCCCAAAACCAGACTTTTCGAACGTTCTTGTTTTGCATTTCAAGTGTTAATGAATTTGAAATGATTTGTTTTTAGAAAGAAAACCATCTTTTGCAGGTGTCCCCTGGCCTGAAAGCTTGATGTGTTTCACTAGAACCATTCCAAGTGTTTGGTTTTCAGCACAAGAAATATAAACACTGAAATATTCAGGACTTTTCGCTCTTCGATGAGGTCCATTTTATCAAAGTGCACAGAAGTTCTGTGAGATAAAAGCCTGGAAAATGAGCATAGAAAATGATGAAATGATGAGGCCAGTGACAGCCAGGAGCAGCTGTGGATGAGGGTCCTGCTGATGCACAAATCTGTGTATTTTTGTCTAATTAGGACGAGGATTCTTGGCCTAGAAAATCATCATCCTTAAACCAAGGCCTAAACTTTGCAATGCTGTAAGAGACCTGAAAATGCATCTTGGACTGGAAAGGTTTAGTCAGCTTCAGCACCAGAGTTCGTTTCTAATGATGGAAAATTGCTAATCTTCCCAAGTTTGTCACCAAACCAGTGCTCAAGGCTGAATGGAAAAAGTTTTGCAGTCATTTCTGTGAAATGTCATGGAATTTAGAAAAGGAGAAAAATAAAGGGAGTGTTATTTCTGTTTGGCTTTTGATTCTCACAGGGGCTGCTCTAACTGGACTTGGTGTAATCAGCGGCCTGGACCCCACTGACCCTTCTCAGGAAAATCCTTCAGGTACCAGGAAAACCTTGATGGGGAAAGAGCTTTCAGAGGACCTTGCAGTCAAGTTCCAAAGCTCCAGAAGACACCATTTCTTAGACGTTAAATTAGGAATTAAAAGTGCTAATTGCTGTTTGCCAACACATCTTAATGAACATGGTCAGTGCACTTTAAAAGAATCTTATTAACTGGGGTTTTTTGCCTCTTTATCTCAAAAAATTACCTTGCAACCCATTGTTTTGGTAGTTAGCAGTGCTTTGGGGCCAAATACAATTGTGAAATATTTGCATTTAACCAATTTTTAGGAAAAAAATATTCCTATTGCCCACATGACAACCTTGAAAGTGAACAGGTGATGTCAGGAGGGAGAGGAGCAAAGCAAGGACCCCCCAGCCCAGGCAGAGTAAATAGCAGTGTCAGAGGCAATTCTCTCGCTAATCTTATCTAAAGAGCAGATCTAAATGTGTCAGGGGATGGAGAGCCCGCCCAGCTCCACCTGGCTCCGGGAAAAGCTCCCTGGAAAAGCTGCCTGGCTGAGCCATGGAAAGAATGGAAGTTACAGAGCCCTCAGCCCCGCAGCAGGAGAGGAGCTCTGGAGGTGACAAAAGTCTCACTGAGCACGTGGTTGGTGGCAATGAGATGGGATTTAAATCCTACACCTTCTGCTCCACAACCTTTCCAGCTGGATGCAAAATCCCTCACACAGGCGGTCTTTAAGGTAACAAAGCTTGTAAAATATTCAGTACTGAATATATATATATATATAGAAACATAGAATGTCCTGAGGGAAGGGAGCCACAAGGATCATCAAGCTCAAACGCTGGACACCCCACATATCAAATCCTGCGCCTCAGAGATTTATCCAAGTGGTTCTTGAGCTCTGGCAGGCTTGGATCAGTGCCCATTCCCTGGGGACCCTCTGGGGGAAGAGCCTTTTCCCAAAATCAGGCACTGCTCCACACCTGGGCACCATCTCCAGCGGGTGGAAAGGGTCAGGGCAGAAAATGAGTTGCAAAAGCTCTGAAACTTCAGGCTGTCTGGGAGTTACATGGAATAGAAGGGAATTAAACCTTCCCTTTTGACTATTCCTCCTTAATCAAGACCATCACCTTCCACAACACCAAAAATTAACATTTTTCTCTTGAAATTCTTGCAATTTTTCTTGGATGTTTCCCTCTAATTTCACCTTCTGCAGCTACTTCTCCACAATGCCTGACAGTTTCTTGGAAATGCTGTTTCTCAGTGTTGGGTACCTCCTGTATCCTTCACAAAAAACCCCTCACACGTTCCCGAGTTCATAGACAGAACAGCTGTGCATCTTTATTGCACATATGCTGCACTCTGGTTTGGCTCGTGAGCCAGCAGACAGGAAAGTTTTATTTTTAGGCAGATGTGAAAGCCCTAATTTGTTGCAGAGGGGGATAGAGAGCCTAAGAATAGCTCAGAACGCAGCCACTGCCAAATTAATTAACTCAGACCAAAACAGGTTACAGCTCCTGAGCCAAAGCTACTATTTTCCACTTCCCCAGCTTTCCCCCTCTCCAAAACAGTGGAGTAGGGCTGGAGCTGGAAGAAATGTCCTTGTTCCCTTAGATATCTACTCATTCCTGGAGGATTTTTTGGAGGGATCATGCAGGGAGGTTTGTCCTGGCCTTACAAAACTCTGGTGGACACCAACCTGGTGGGCAGATTTCCGCCATGACTGACCAACAACTCCCTTGGGCATGGACCCATCCTGGCTTTCCCATCTGGGAAGGGGCGTGAAGGAGGAAATCTCAGCACTCTGGAAAAGGTTTGGAGGCCCAGCAATGCTTCTGCTGCTCCAGGTGCTCACAGCTCGTGGGTCTGAGGGAGCTGGAACAGCGGCGCCTCCCGCTCTGCTCTTGGGTGACCACACGTGTTTGCTCTCAGCCCTTCCCGAGGAAGGAGCCTATTTTAAGCTCTCCCTTCTCCTCACCATGCACTGTTGCCGTGGCTGCAGCCCCGCTGCACATGGCAGGAGAGGCTCCCGTGCCTCAGCAGAGGCGCAGCGCTCACCTCGTGGTTCCTCGCTCAGGGGGCTGCTGGGGCTGGGCTGCTGCTGCAGTGCCCCGATGTCCCTGTAGGACACGAGAGCACACACGTGTGAACACACAGCTGGAGGTGAGAAAAAGGGAAAGTTTATTTTCTGACTCCACTACTTATAGTTTTCCAAAAGTGACAGTGGATTGGAGGGTGAAAGGGCCACCTCTCCAATGACACTGCACAAGTTACCAATCCATCAACTTCTCCACCTCTACGAAGGAATGCAAAACAACTGAGTTGTTTACAGAAAATGTGTGGGAAAGTTTGCAACTGGAATGAAACCATCAGAAGGCTAAAAGATTTCTAAAAATCAGGGTGACAACCCTGACTCCCGGCTGAGCCAATCCCTGTGAACTTCCAGCAGCTGGCACACCCTTGGTTTTCCATTCCTCCACCTTCCACAGTTGTCCAGCATGAAATGGAGTTATTGAGCTTCTCCTCCTGCACCTCCCCTGGCAGGACTGAGTGGGCCAGAGGCAGCAGAGGGTTGGGTTTGCTCTCCTGCTCTCCACTCTTGCCCGATCTCAGGGGTCAGGACATGGCAGGTACATGGGATATCTCCATCCTTAACTCACCTCAAATTTCCAGGGTCACACACAGCAGTTTGGGGGAGATGAAAAGGTAAATGCGGTGCCCTGGCAGTGAGTTTTGATTCCAAGCTGGCAGTAGGATCCACACCAACCCTTACACTGATTTTATGCACGTTTGCAAACTTTCAGCCAGCTCCAATTCCAGGCTAATTGCTGATTTCTGGAAGCTGGTTTTTGCCAGGATATTTCCAGAAGAAACCATCAATACACTTGAAAGGAGCCCACAGGCTTTGGCTAATGGTTTGAAAGGATACTTGGTTTAAATGTTTAAATTTTCTTGCACATTTCTAATCTTAAACAGAAGAAAACCAACCCAACAGAACTTTTGTTGAAGGCAGTTGGGTCTTCAGTGAACATGAACTTCCAGAAATGCTTTGCCTTCAAAATTGATTGAAGCTTCAGAGGAAAGAAGATGCAAATGCAGGGGTAGGATGAGGGGGAGGAAGGATTTTAGTTGAAAAAAGGTAAATTTAGAGCGGCTGTTGGGGAGAAATTCTTCCCTGTGAGGGTGGTGAGGCGCTGGCACAGGTTGCCCAGAGAAGCTGTGGCTGCCCCATCCCTGGAAGCAAAGAGAGAATTAAAAATAACAAAGGCTATCGTGGGATTTGACTTCTGGAAACGATGCTGACGCCAAGAAAATGAAAGAATAGAAGGGGGTTGAGCGAAAAATAAACCCTTGGAAGAGGGGGAAACAAATTTTCCTACACTTTGTAATTTTTTTTTGCTCTAACTTACACATGTTACGCTCTTTATTTAATTACCAAAGAATAGATGAGTTAATAACCCACAAACCTGGGCCTGACTCACAATCCCTGGCTGCAGCAGAGGGCTGGAGACAGGCAGGTTTTCTTCAGGAGCCAAACAAGATCAGAAAATAACCCCAGGAGCTCAGTGGACTTTATTTCCATCAATGGGCTGCTCTAGGTAACATTTTATTCACTGCTTGCAAGTACCTTGGCTCAGCCTCTTTGTTAACTCCTGTAGTGTTGTAAGTGTTGCTGCAGGAGCAATAAAGATCAATTCTGGAGGAAAAAATAAGCCATTTACTCACAGTTTACTGTGCAGGGTGCCACAGGAACTAGCCATGGATCCAGGCTGTGTTGCAGAGATTTACACTGGATTTTGGGGGGGTTTTGTACATTTTGCTTTTTCTTTGTGCCAGTGAGGCGGAGTCTAAAGGAGGTACAGGGCAACAGCATCCATGTACAGAGAGTTCGTGGTGGCCATGCCTTAATCTGAGCCTAAATTCAGACTCCTCTGAATTCAGACTCCTCTATCTCATCAGCTACTCTTGGAAAAGATAAATTTAATGGAGTTTATTAATTTATAGACATGCTCGTGCTTCCTTTAGGTTTATGAGTGAGCAGCGTGTGGGGCTTTGCTGTTTATCGATAACTTCTGTTTGTGCCAAGTCTTGACCAGCACTAAAAGCCAGCCCTGCAGCTCAGTTTAGAGCTGTCAAGTGTCAGGATATAAATATTCCCTCCCAGCCATTGCTGTTTATAAAGTGATGCAGCCCTTTAAAAGTCCAGCTATCCCATCCCCTCCCGTGGCTTCCTGCAGCCACTAATTCCAAAGGCTGCTTAAACACGTCGGATATTTTCCCTTTGACATGCTTTAAATGTAGTTGTCATTAATCCTGACCCCTTGACTGTTCCCTGAGGGACAATGAAGTGATCAGACAGCTGTGCCCCTCATAACTTTTAATACTTTAATGAAATCCCCTTTGGACCTTTTTCCCCTCCTCTATTCTTTCTTTAGTTCAGCCACCAAGAAAACCCAACCACAATTTTAACATCTAAACACTGGAAACTATGAACATATAACAATGCAGAAATAATTTCTTATTTGTCAATTTACTTAATTATTTTTAAATTTCATTTCTGGAATGAATGAATGAGAGTTTCTATTTTCTTCTGAAAATCCTTTTTTTGAAGTCCCAGTGGTTTGGCCTCGTGTTGGATAACCATAAACAGAATTGTACAGCTTTGGACAGATGCTCTTAAGAGAGAGTTCAAGTTCTGCTCTTCCATAGTTTAACAAGACAATAGTCTTTATAAAGCTTCTCCCCACAGAAATAGTTGATTTGTTCTGAGAATGATCAATCTCATTTAAAGGTAACAGCCTTGGCTCCCAGATAAAACAACCCCTATCATTTGACTCTCCTCATTCCCACGGTTTGCATCCCAGTTTTGTTGTTTGGGATTCACTGGCACATATAGGAACTGCTGAAAATATCACAGAATTGGCAAATTGTAAATATCACTGACATTAAAAACAAACAAACAAACAACAACAACAAAAAAAACAAACCAAGAAATTGTTTTCCACTGCCTCAAACTTTCCATGAAAATCCTGTCAAAAGTGAGCATCACTTTTGATGCTCTGACTTTTCTTGGAGAGATTAAAGAAATCCACCAGGAATAAAAACGTTGCTAAATGACTTTGCAGGATTTATTTGCATGGTAAGGGCACACTGGTAGAATTCTGTTTAGATTTTGTACCTCTTCCCTCCTTCTTCTCTGGGGACAATGAGAACACTCCTAATTTCAATTAAATATACTTGTGCTTTATTTGTAAAGTAAATCTCAGCTCAGCAAAAGATCATTTTGGCTGTTTCTGGTAAAAAAGTAGCCCAAAAATTAGTTTTATCCAGTCTGGGCTTTTGGTGCAGCTGACAAATGGTTTTGTTGGAAAACCTTCCAGGAACCAGTCTCAGTTTATACTTTGGGGGGTGCCTGTTGCTTCCCAGCTTGGGGAGGAGAGGTGGCAGCTCAGTTTGGCACTTTTTTAATCTCCCCAGAACTCAGGAATCAGGGAGAAGCTGTGCCATGTGCTCTGCCCTATGCCAGCTGCAGCAAAACCCCTGCAAAGCCTTCTTGAGCCTTGTTTGGGGCACATCTTTCACCCAGAGAAAACCTGGAATTATTTGTCAGTGTCCAGAAGGAGCAGGAGAACTCTGAACACGTGGGCTACAGGACTCTTTTGGTCTTTGGACATTTCCCATTCTGCAAAGCTGCTCCGTGAGGGGGAAATGGTTTTGTGGCCTCTCCTGATCCACACAGGAGCCCAGATGTTCTCACCTGGGAGTGAAGTGTCCGTGACACTCCTGATGTCTCTGGAGCCCTGATAAAAGGAATTTAATGGGAACAAACCTCCCCAGTCGGAAGCAACACCCAGGATTTTCTAACACAGGGCAGATTTTACGTCTGGGAGCTGGGACACCTCTGAAAGACCTTGGAAAAGACCTCCAAGACCTTCAAGTCCAACCTTTAACTGAACATCACCACGTCCACTAAACCACATCACAAAATCCCACAGACTTCCAGGGATGGTGACTCCAAGTGCTGTTCCTCAGCCCTTCAGGACAGGCAGGACACCATCCTATTTTTAAACCTAGACCTAATCCCAAGCCCAGCAAAGTCATCCCTTCTCCACAGCCGAAAGCCACCCGTGGCTTTCACTTGTTCAACACATATTTAATTAAAGTGAAGGTGCCTCTGGGGATAATTCCAGTGGAGACTCAGGACAGTTAATAACAGTTACCATAAGCTAAATTCCATTGATCTTTGGAAGATGAGGGAATATGCCTTAAATAAGGAAGCTGCAGAGCAGCTGAAGGAGGACCTCTAGGGCTCAGTAGGATGGAGCAGATTTAGACCAACACGGGGAGAGGAAAAGGGCATCCCAGATAAAAGTGGCTTATAAAATAACTTGGAATGTCAGCACATGATTATGTTGTTTTCCCCTCAATCATTAGGCAGACTGCTGGGTTGCAAAACACTCTGAAGCCTGAGAAACTGCTAATGGGCAACAGCTTTTGGAATGTCATAAATGCTCCCTTTACTGGGCTGGAAAGGCAACGCTTTGTACAGTCAGGAGGCAGATGGGGAAATATTTGGACACTTGCAGCTCGTAATAAAAGGGGAGAAAGTGGATTAGTGGGGTTTGTAACTCGTTAAAAAGGAAGAGCTGCAAAAGGAGGGTTTGGGGGGAATCTGCCCCCACCACTGACAGTGCCTTGGACTCAAAGTGATTCACACCTGGACCAAAATTACACCACAAATTCCCTGTGCCCCACCAGCTCCCAGGACCATTTGCAGATGGGAGAATCTGCCAGATGATGAACCTAGAAGGCATTGAGTGCTCGAGGTAATGGCTTTTGCTTTGTGGTTGGAAGGTGTGAGAGGAGCCCCTCATCTTTCAAGGCAGCAAAATCTTCCAAAGATGCAGCTGAGCACACAGTGCTGACACAGACCCAGATAACTGCAGCCCTACGTGGCTTTTGGCTGCAGCAAGGAGCAGGATGAGCTCGGATCTGCCCTCAATAAATCTCCTTGACTTGCCCCCAGACTCATCCCAACGGAATGAAAATGCCGTTTGCTTTAATGGGGTGATTCCAGAGGTAAATTAGGAAGAGATACATTATAAAGAATAAAAATTCCTCTCGGAGGTGTTGGAAGGCACTGAAAGGCTTTCCAATCCCTCCCTGGCAGGCTCAGCACCAGCTTTCTGCTCTTTGTTCTCGGAGAACTCTTCACACTCCTCCTGCAGTAACGAGGCTTTTACTGCCCACGCCAGATCAAAGTTGCCCGGGTAGATAAACACATTTGTTTAATGATTACACCTCCCTGTGCCAAATGAAAACACATAAAAGTGCAAGATTCAACAGCTTTGTATATATTTGTTTCTGCTTGAGCTGCACAATGGAAATTGTTTGTACTCCTGGCCAGAACAGTGAGGGCTCTGCAGCTCTGGAGCTGGGACGGAGCCGAGGCCAAATCACTCTCCAGAGATTGCTGAGAGAGAAACGCCAGCAATTCATTTTCACACTTACAAGATGTGTCATGTACAGCACACAGTGATCCTAAACAATTTAAGTAACCCTCTGATGGCTCTTCAGAAGGAATCTCTCCATGGAAAGGGTGGCCAGGCCTTGGAAGGTGGTAGAGGTGTCCAAGGAAGGGGTGGACGTGGCACTCAATGCTCTGCGCTGGTGACAAGGTGGGGATTGGTCACAGCTTGGATTTGGTGATCCCACAGGTCTTTTCCAATCTAAATGATTTGGGGAATTATTTAATCAACACTGGAAATGCTAAGAAGCCACCAGACCTGGGCCTTCCCTGCAGGAACAGATTTAGGAGTGGTTTGTGTGGAGCAGTTCTGGAGAGGAGGAGCGAGCACCACTCGAGGCTGAGGGAAGGATTATCCTAAACTTCAGTGAATGTTGGGTCAGGGCTCAGATTCAGCTTGATTACAGCCTCTTAATTAGTCCTGGCCATGACCTCTGCCACATTACTGACCCGCAGCAGCGCTGAGTGGAGACCCTGGTTACAGACCTATCATTGAGAAGATCTGAAAGCTTTAGGGGTTAATTGGAATTGTCAGTGTTCATTTTCCCAATAAGATCAGCAGTTCAATAAGCAATGCAGACTGGCAATTTTCTCTGCTGGATCTATAAAACCATAATTTTCTGATGTTTCATTTCTTTATTCTCACTCTCTGACAGTTTACATATTTATTTGCTTAGTCATTTGCTTTCATGACTGCAGGCATTAATCTTCCCTCATTTTATTTTTGTACATTTATTTATACGAACTCCACTTGCTGCAGCCCACTTAGCACAGCACTTCATTAATATAATGCCTGTTTTTCCCTCTGTGAACCTCATCAAAATCCTAATAGGACAAACACTTGTCAGGTGCTGAACACTCAATCTTCCTAAATGCCTTTGTCAGAGTGGCAAGAGAACATTTCTGCCACCTGGGAATTACAGCACAAACCCCTCCCTATTTTCCCTCTCCCTATGGAAAATTAAGTCACTTTTTGCATGCTGGAAGTGCACAGTTGCAAGCTAAATATTGTGGAGTGGTTTTATTTTACCAACAGAGAGCTTAACTCCATACCTGAGTGAGCCCTGCAAAGCACCCTGTGAGGAACTGTTGATGTGTTTAAGTCTAAAATAGTTTATAGGTGGCGATTTCTTCTGACAATGCTGACTAAAGTTACCTCTGGATATCCTGGAAATTCCCAAATAGCACCAACAACAGGGTTAATAATAACCTGGAGCACTGAGCCTTGCCCAGCGTGGTGCTGGGAGGGAATCCTGCTCACATGGTTGGGATTTTCCATTTTATTACCCATTTTTATAATTTCTATTTTTTTTCCTATTTTTTTTTATTTTCCCAAGTATTTGGGACTGATTTTAGAACAATTTATCCCATGAAAAGCTCATTTGAGATGTGCTTTTCCAGCTTCACCAGCCAATGCCCTTCTCTGAGACCAAAACCCTCCACAATTCCACGTTCCTTGCCTTGACTGAAGGAGAAATATTTCAAATAACTCCACGTATTTTGCCTTCAGCTCCAGGGGGTTGCCAACCTGCCTGGAATGCTGTGTCCATTTATAGAGCACTCCAGGATGCTCCCACCTAGAACAGCACAAACCTGAATATTTTTTCAGGATGGATCTGATTGTGAAATGAGGCAATTTTTGCTATTTTTATACCAGGTACTTTTGTCTCCCACCACACATTTGTAGTAGAGAAAGAATGAACATTTTGTTCCTTATTTTAAGTTTCCAGGCAAGGCTCATTAATTCTTACATATTTTCTGATAGGGCACGATCACCATAGTAGAATCAAAATAAGATTCTCCTTGATACAGAGATTAAAGCCCTGATTTTTAAGTTTAATAATGGAAAACCCAAAGAGATTTTGATACTTTTGGAGGATCCTCAAATATCTGCAGACAATAAAACAATACGTGCAATTAAGCTATAAATTATTCCTACCAAGGTTTATTTTGAGTTAGAAATGTGTGAAAAGATATGGAATCATTTTTACACTTGTTTTTTGGAAGGCACTGTAAAATCCAAGCTAAAGAATAGGACCAGCTTAAGATGAAACCAGCACTGAACACTTTTACAACCCCAAAAAGGGATTAAAGTTCATTCTTCAAGAAACCCAAACTCCTCCAACTGCTTTATTTTGGCCAGAATTTCCCATTTCAGTGAGATTTTTGCAATCAGTTGGAATTACCCCCTTCCTAAGGCATCATTACCATTCCAACTGCTGGGATAGATCCATATGCATCCTGATTTTAGTTTCATTTTGGATAATTAGCCAAGGAACCCTCCCTGACATTATTTCAGTATCTGGAGGCAGAGCAGCCACATCTGCCCTGAAGGGCCAAGATGTTTCTTTAGCAGCTGCAAGAAGACAAAGCTTTAAAAGCTCATCCCTTAAAATGCTCATCCCTTAAAATGCTCATTCCTAATATTGCACATTCTTTAGAATGCTCATTCCTTAAAATGCTCATTCCTTAAAATGCTCATTCCTCCTCTGCTGCTGAAGTTCTGCAGGCCCTGCAGCTGAAAATCAGGGAAATCTGGAGAGCAGAGGGACCCAAACACTGAATTTTCACTAACCCAACTTGCCCATCCTTTCCCTGAGCTCTGGGCCCAGCCCAAGGTGTTGTTGTGTGGGTTCCAGTAACAGCAGGGTGGAAATGAGGACCTGCCAAACCCTTTCCCCATGGGGATATTTATTTTCCAGCCCTGTTTTTCCACCCTTGCTGTTGGGTGTAGCACCCCAGCTGTCCCTGCTTGCTGGCAGGGTATTTTTATTCACTTATCTCCAGCCTAGCAGTTATTTTTCCAGCAGGGTTTAGTTTCCAACTCCCTCCCCCTGAGCCCCTGGGAAGAAGAGAGGGTTCTCTTTTCACCTGTGGTCCTTTCAGAGCTTTGTCAGGGATGCTCTGACCTCTGTGGTTTGGAGAGTCCATTTAGATCCTCACTCTCTAAACACGTGATGATCTCTGCTGGTGTGAGACCTCATCTCTGACAGTCCAGATTAAAGTGAGAGTGCCAAAATCACCCATTTATGTGATTTTACCTCACAGTTTTCCTGGGATCTGGAAAGCAGCCATGCTTTTCCAGTTACAGCATCAGTTTTACTTGATTTTATTAACCAGAAGCTGGTTTTCAGCTCACTGCTGCAGTCATTAACTTGGATGAATGATACAATTCCTAACCTACTATTCCACCAATCCAGCACAGTTTGGAAGGAGCCAAAAAGACTCAGATTCTCATTCCTACCACAAAACTGATTTTACAACATTGGCCATTCATTTTCATTGCTTCTAAATCCCAGACAACCTCTCCCAGTGCTGCAGCCCTAAGTGGATGAACACAATGAACATCAGTGTGCAGAGCAGAAGCCCATAAATTATGGACTTGAATATTTAATCTTCAAGGACAATAAAACTGAGGAAGAAAAGTCCTGGCTGGAAAAAAATAAATAAAAAAGAAATTATTTCTCAAGCACAGAGGTTTCTCACCAGATGAATTTCTGGGGCAGCCAAGAGGAGCAGCAGAGGGAATAAGGAGCCAAAAGCAGACAGAGATTCAAATTCCCAACGGCCAAGGGGCTCTGATGGTCACAAACACTCCCCAAAACCAGCTTCTCTCACAGAGAACCACACAGAACTCAACCAAACGGTTCTGAACCAGCAAACCTCCCTTAGAGCTGGAAATGACCATTTTATTGGGCTTGGAAGAAGAACTGAAAGCCCCAGAGGGAGAAGGACAGAGATGGCTTTGGTGGGGTCAGTTTGGCCAGACTGGGAGCTGCTGCCTTCTGTGAATGGTTCTGTGAACAGAGCCCGACTTTCACAGCCACCCTTCCATATCCCCGGACCCTGACACAGATTTAGGTGCCCCACAAGTGGCAGACACAGGTGACACTTTTGGCCTTGGCTTTTAAGAGCAGAGAGATGGAGGAAGAGTCCCAAATGCAGATCCAGAGCATCCCAACAAAGGACTGGGTGAGCACATGGCTGGAAAGCACCTGCTGGGGGAGATTAGCAAATAAAGCTTTGAGGAGCAGAGGAATAACACTCCCAGTCCTGGAGACAGACCATAGCATCCATAAAAATAACCTGGAAATATAAAATCCTGGACCTCTGCATAAGAAATTTATTTTAAAGCAGTTATTTTTGTGGTGTGTGTTTCCACTTCATCACTTGCAGCTTTGGACAGAGGTTGAAACCCCCTTGCACCCACCCAGATTTCACCTCCCTTGTCCAGAGGTGCCTTCCTGGCCAAAAAACTGCTGGATTTCTCCATAAAAACAAGAGCCTGGACACTCAGGTACACTTTTGTTTGCTGTTCTGCCTTCACTCACGGTGGATGCTCTCACACTGCCTGCTCCTCCTCAGCAGGCACATTCAGAAATTATCAAATAACACCCCCAGCACAGCTCACCCTCGCTGCAGTTGGGGGAATGAATCATGGTTAAAGGTATTCATTTTCCAGCTGAATTCCCTCTCCAGGAAGATTCTGAGCCAGAAGCATCAATTCCAGCACAACTTGCACATCTAAAAGTTGTCCTGAGGTCATCGGGGGCCTCAGTGTAAACTTTACAATCATGGAATGGGTTGGGTTGGAAAGACCTTAAAGATAATCCAGTTTCCCCCCTACCTTGGGCAGGGACACCTTCCACTGTCTCAGGTTGCTCCAAGCCCTGCCCAACCCGGTCTGGGACACTGCCAGGGATGGGGCAGCCATGGAATATCCTGTGCCAGGGCCTCCCCACCCTCCCAGGGAAGTCACTCCTTTGGGCAGCTCCCATTTTTATTAATTCAAACATATCTGAGCTGCTGATTTCTGTTCCAGCCATGGTGAGGAGAAGTTTCAGAAACAAAGAGATCTTCCCCAGGAGTTTTTGAATCAGCAAACAGGAGCTGCTGCTCAAAATAGGCCCTTGTCTTTCAGCAGGAAAGGAGATTTATTACTGGGAATGCCTTTTGCAGCTCTTTCTGCTCATTGCCCTCACCCCAGTGTGTCCTCAATGCCTTCAGCCTCCCCTTGGCACACACGGTCAGGGCACAATCCCCTCCCACACCTGGACACACCTGGGCATCCTTCAGCCTCTGCCTGGAGTCCTGCAGGGGAACTTCCCATTCCCTGCCCTCTGGAAGAGCCAAATTCTGCTCTGGGAAGCAGAGCAATGCCCAGGTTAAAGCATGCATGGATCCATCCATCCATCCATCCATCCATCCATCCATCCATCCATCCATCCCCCATCCATCNTCCATCCATCCATCCATCCATCCATCCATCCATCCATCCATCCATCCC
>JACBWW010000037.1:329577-344538 GCA_020086605.1 Lanius collurio | reverse complement strand
AGTCTGGCAGAGTCTCGGATGTTGTTTTTAGATTTCTCTGAGTTCCTGCATGGTTGGATTAATCCAAACTTCATCCCAGGAGATGAAATTCCCAGCTAATTTCACCTTGAGGAAGAGAGAGCAGAAGAGGAATCACCTATAACCTGTTAATAAGAATCCAGGAGGGGAGTAGAAATCAAGAACAAAGTTGTAATTTTATAAAGAAATAAAAAAAATGATATAAAATTTTAATTATTTTATATTATTGTTTATATAAATGTAGTATCTAGAAATCTTCTGTAGATTTTATAAAGAAATAGAAAGTACATAATATAAATTGCTTTTTGGCAAGCTGGTCATGGGTTCATCCACTGGGAAAATTAAAGTTTGACAAGCAACAAAAGTGTGGTGGCACAAGGAGAAAAAACCAGAGCTGAAGCTGCCCAAAGGAGCACCACAGACATCCCAAATTCTGAACACTCTGCCCCAAGGTTTGTTTCCTCCCTCCAGGAGCGACAAATCCCAATAAACAGAGAATGCAGGAGCTGCCAGCAGAGCCCAGGGAAGGCTCCACAACCCCATCAGTGTTTTATGGAGGCAGAATTGCTGTTTCATTCAGGAAATGGTTTGATACCATCAAGGGCTGGGGAAGAGCTGGAAGCAGAGGCAGAGCTGGGCAGGCGGAGCAGTGGCTCTGGCAGGAGCAGCTCCCTGAACCCAGGGAACTCCAGATTGCTGCTTCTGGTTGTACTTCTGGGAATTCCACACCAAAAAGGGCTCAGGGAGCCTTTCCTTGCAGATCTTTCTGGGTTGGGGATTTTAAGAAGCCTCTGGAGGAGACAATTTTAACTCCTTTAACAGCTTTCTACTTCACTATTGCTGATAAATCAGTGATTTTTATATCAAGTAATCTCCAGCAGAATCATTCCAGATATCTCCTGCAGCTCAGCTCATTTTATGACATCAATTTGCAGAGTTTTTCCCTCAGTTTTGGCTCTTGCCTGCAGGTGACCTCAGCCTTTTGGGAGGGCTGGGGCACAGCAAGTCCCTGCTCTGCTTCCACCAAGGATTTCCCTGCTCAGCTGGGGCAGGAGTGGCTGAATTCATTTTCCTCTCCTGTGCTTAAAGTCTTTTAAAGTTGCCTTTTATTTTATTAATTGGATTTTTCTTTTTTAATAAAAGCATCTTCTGCTGCCTGGAAGGTTTTTCCTTCCCTGTGTGCACTCCTGGAAGCCTGGGGTGGGAGATTCCAGCTGAGGCAGAATTGCCTCCCTTCCCACCAAGTCCCTTCCCTACAGCAGCACACGAGAGCAGACTGAGAGGTTTTGATGTCATGCCCACAGGATTTTTGTGTATTCCCTCTTTCAGCATCCCCATTTCTCCCATTTCTCCACCTCCTGTGGGCAGAGGAGCTGCCTCAGTGTGCAGATTTTGGGAATGGGGATTTCCAGCTGGCAGAATTTTGTAGGGCAGGGCTGTGGGTGCCTCTGCCCCAGCCTCCCATTGGGAAAATCTGAAAAAAGGCAATGATCATCCTCCCTACTCGAGCCATTTATTCCAAGATCCATGAGTGATTCCACACCTTCTGAGCTTTGCAAATCCTTCAGCAGGAGCTGACACTTCCCTGACCTGTGGGAGCCCTCATTTTCCCTTGCCCAGGATGAAGAAACAATTCTCAGGTTGGGAACGTGGCCGAGTGTTCCCCAGCACACTCCTGGGCCTGTTATCCGAAGGAAATATTGGGAGAGCTCCTTCCCAACTTCTGTTAGGGCTCTATAACCCCCCAAAAGAGAGGAATTTGTCCTCTGGAGACTTTTTGGTGAGGAAATTGTCCAGTGTGGATGGATGGGATTGTCCTGTCCCCATTCAGGCCACAGCTCTGCAAGGACCCCCCCAAATATCCCCACCCCCCTGGCAAGGGCAGGAAAACTCTTGCTGGGCTGGTGGTCAGGGCACAATGACCCCCAAAATCTGCTTTTGCACTCAGCTCTTACCTGGGGTGGGAAAAGGTTCGGGGAGGGATTTCCTGGATTTGATTCCTTCCAGAGGGGCTGAGACAGCTCCTGGAGGGCCAGGAGAAGGGAAGATGGAGGGTCTGGTGCTCCCAGCCCCATTCAGGGACCCCAGAGCTGGGGCTGAGGGAAACCCGGAGGAGCAGCAGCCCCTGGGGCTGAACCGGCACAGCCCAGGCTGGGAGAGCCCCGGGGATTGCAGGGAATTCAGGGAGGAATTAGGGCTGATATCAATATTCCTAAATCTGGGAATCCCACAGAAATCATCATCAGACACAACCAGGCTGCAGCTGCAGCTCCAAACAGCTCCTGAAGTTAAATGGAGCTGGTTTCGATTGGGGAAAAAAGGGGAAAAGGGGAAAAAAGGAAAAAAAAAGGGGGGGAAAGGGGAAAAAGGGAAAAAAAGGGAAAAAGGGGGAAAAAAAAGAAAAGAAAAAAGAAAAAATGAAAAAAGAAAAAAGAATAAAGAGAAAGAGAAAAAAGAAAAAAGAAAATAGAAAAAAGAAAAAAAAAGAAAAAAGAAAAAAGAAAAAAAGGGGAAAAATGGGGGAAAGGGGATAAAAGAGAAAAAAGAGAAAAAAAGGGGGGAAAGGGAGGAAAAGGGGAGAAAAAGAGAGGAAATAGAAAAAAGGGGGGAAAGGGAGGAAAAAGGGGGGAAAATGGGGGAAAAGAGAAAAAAGGGGAAAAAGGAAAGAAAAAGAAAAGAAAATGGAAAGAAAATGGGAAAAATANTGGGAATGCAGGGCAGGCCTGGAGGCTTTTCCCACCTTCCCAACTTGCTCATCTCTTCCTAATTCTTTAAGAGAAACAATCTGCCCTGCCTGGGTGAGCAAAGTTGGGTTTTCAGATCCCAAGGAATGAGAGAAAACTTCCCCTGCCACAAAATTCCAGTCTTGGGTTACACAGGATGATTTCCTGGCATTTTAATTCACTTCAGATATGCAAGAAACTTGTTGTTGTTTCCCTTCCAAAAACTTGCAGGCAGAGCTGGAATAAAGATGAAGAACAGGAAGAAAAGTGTTCCCATATAAAATGGGCAATGGAAAGAGGGGGAAGGAAAGGGGGGAAGAAAGAAGGGAGTGCTCTGCTTCTTGCCTTTCCCAAAGGGAAGGAAATTCTGGGATTGCCCTGGAGATCCTGGGCCTCCAATTCCACCTCCCATACCTGGAAATGTCCTGGGCAATCTGGAGCTGCCTTCAAATTTATCCTTTGCAAGGGAAAAGCTGCAGGAGCCCCAACTGAAAACAGTGGGGAAAGGCACTGAAAGAGCTGGAAATCCATAGGAAGTTTAAATCCCTGCTCAGGGCTCGTGGCCTTGGCCTGGCAGGTGCAGAACCTCTGTTTGCTGCCATCTGGGACTTCCAGATACTCTGGAATTTCCCATCTTCCTTTAGATGAAATCCCAGCCATAAAATAAATAAATTAAAAAAAGGATTTTCCCAGCACATTCTGCAGTTCTGAGAAATCAAATCCTGTGCACCAGCCTTGCCTGTTCCTGTGCATTATCAAGCCTTGATTTTTCCAACAAGGAGCAATTCAAGGAATCAGGAAATGCAGATCTGTTATTGCAGAGCCCTGATGGCCACAGCAGACTCTGCCACTGATTTGTACTCACAGATTTTTATTTCATAACCATTAAAAATATTCTGCTGCTCTGGGATTGTTCAAACACACAAATGCTGCAGAAACCCACATTAAACCAGGCTTAGTGGGTTGATCCTGGAATTGCTCAGGAATAATCACTCCTGGTTAGGAAGGGCCAACCCTGCCCGTGGCCAAGGGCAAGGCAGAAAGGTGCCAGTCCTGGATTTGCATCCTTGAGAAGAATGGGAAGAGTTATGGCAAATTCCACTTTGGGAGCTGCTCTGGCCAGGTTTTACCCAACAGCAACGTTGTATTTTATGGCAGCACCTTCTCCTGCAGACATTGGGCACCCTGGGTCAAAAAATGTTATTTACTGTGAGGGTGGGGAGGCCCTGGCACAGGTTATCCCAAAAATCTGTGGTTGCCCCATCCCTGAGAGTGTCCAAGGCCAGTTTGGATGGGGCTTGGAGCACCCTGGGGTAGTGAACGGTGTGGGGGTGGAACTGGATGAGCTTTAAGGTCCTCTCATCCCAAAACCATTCCATGACCCCACAACTCCAGTGCAAAAATGAGTGAGCCACCTAAAAATCTAAATAATTCCTGGTGAAACACGAGCCAATATGCAGGGAAACCCCCGGGGCAGAGCTTCACCCCTGCCCCTCTGAGTTCATTCTGCTCAGCACGGGGTCACCCCCTGATGCCCAACACCAGCGCTGGGCACGGGAAAAGCTCCTCATTCCCGGCTCACTTTCAGCTCCCGTTGCCACCCAGCCATGGCTCCGTTGCTGGGCTACACAGCAAATATTTTCCCCCTTTGGGTTGTTTAACAACAAACAAAACCCCGTGGGGATGTGGGTTTTTCTGGCCTGATTTCCTACAGGGACAAGCAGGTCCTGGCTTCCAGGGCAGTTCCTAGAAGTTCAACGTGGAATATTCCAGTGGTGCCAGGCTTTGGGGTCACTGTGGGGTGGGAAGGCAGCAGGAGCCCTTCCCACTCCAGGTACCAGCGAGATTTTTCTCCTCATCTTCCACAGAAATTTAATTTAATGGGATTAACCCTCTCCAGGTGCTCAGGGTGCTGAGCTCGGTGGGACAGGGGGGTTGTACCTGGATTTCAAGGCTAAGCTTGGCTGTGGGGGGGATTTTTTCCCCCTTTGGAGCTCATTTTCCTCCTCTTTGTGGCTGATTTTTTCCCCCCTCTTTTGGGATTGGATTTTTCCTGTTTTGGGCTGATTATTCTCTCTCCCTTTTTTGAGGCCAATATTTTCTCCCCCCTTTTTGGGGCCAATTTTCCTCCCCCATTTTGCAGCCAAATTTTTCCCCCATTTTTGGGGTGGGAGTTTTTTCCCCCCCTTTCACGGCCAATTTTTCTTCCCCCTCTTTGGGCCAAATTTTCTTTCCCCCCTTTTTTGGGGCAGATTTTTTTCTCTCCTCTCTCCTTTGGGGCTGGATATTTTTTGCCCTCTTTCAGGGCCAAGTATTTTCCCTCCCCCTTTTGGGGCTGATTTTTTCTCCCCCCTTCACAGCTGATTTTTCTCCCCCATTTTAGGGCTGATTTTTTTCCCTTCTTTTTGGGGTTGGATTCTTTCCCCTCCTTTTGGGGCTGGATTTTTTTCTCCCTGTACTGCAACCCCAGCACTGCCCTTTCTGTGTCCTCAGACAGGATCCCATCACCCTGAGCAGTTTCTGTGCCATCAGAGGACGTCACACTTGCTCGGAGTTCCCACAAAATTCCCTGGACTTTCCATTTGGAAGAAAAAAATCTGACTGTTTTCATGAACTTTGATGTTTCAGGGAAAAAAAATAAAGGGAAAATTCAACTCCCCCTTAAGTGATTATTGAGATTTCAAGTTATAAATCAGCATCAAATGATTCCAGGAAATGTGATGGAATTTATCTGGGAAAAAAGGCAATTATGGAATTCAGATCCCACTTAATTTCGAGTCCTGATCCACACACAGGCAAGAATTTAACCCCCAATTTTAACCCCAGGAGAAGATCTCCAGATGTCCCTGACAAACATAACAAACTCTCACATCTGTTAGAAAATCCTACACAGGGACAAGAGTTATTAAAAGTAATTAATGATAATTAATTCAATAACCTGGGGATGAAGGAAGAGAATTAAGTGAATTTTAAGGAGGCATTTTTTTTCCCCCAAAGCATCACAATAACAGATAGGATAAAGCTGAGGGAATTTCAATAGTTTATAAGCCACAGAAAAAGGAAATTTTATCATTTGTGTGCCAAGCAGAAAATGCAACCTCTGTAAAAACATTTTCACTCCAGAGAAACCCTGACAAGAATTTTAATTCATCGTGAGCAGCTCGTGTGGTGCTGCTCCCCGTGGGTCACCAACACACCAAGAAAAGCTTCCTTCCCTTGTTTCATGTATTTGCACACAAATTATGTGCAAACAATGATATAAAATTGGACAAAACACAGCTGTGACTTTGAGGAAACAGAAGCAGGAGGAGAAATGCAAGAGTTTCCCCAAGCAGGGCTGGCTCAGGCAGTATTTGCTTGGAACACACAGAAAATCATCTGCAATTCTTTAATTTGATCTTCTGTGCCTCGGAACACTGAACTCCAATCATTCATCCACTGCTCTGAATTATAAACCTGGGTTTAACTAGGCCTAAATCAGTGCTTAGCTAATGCCCGTTCAGCTCCTGGGGCAGGCCATTCCCAGTGGGAGCATCTCCCTCACCCTTGGAAATCACTCCCAGAACATCATCAATAAATGGCATTTAAAGCCTGCCCAGGCTCCCATTTCAATTTGTCTGATTTCAGCTTCCAAAGAAACACTGGCTCCTCTGGCAGATGCCAAGGGGCTTCAAGCACAGAAATTCTCTCTGGAAAGGGAAGTGACTACATTTAAATTACCTCGTTATCAGCTAAATAGAAAGTGTTGAAGCATTTTATCCCATCTCTAGGTAATTTCTGTGGTGTCCCTCTCCATTTTAAACACATTTAACAGAAGCCATAAGAATTAAAATAAAGAGGGATTGATCAGGCAGCATTTTATTGTTAACCATCGCTTTGCATAGTTGCAATAATTTGGGGAAAATGGGTTTTGTTTATTTTTTTTTAATACAGTAACAGCAGGATGAGGCAGGAGGATGGCACAGGAAAAATGGGATGTTCTAAACAGGAATATAAATAATTGAAAGGGAGAACCCCCTGGCCAGCACTCTCTGCTTAGTCACCCCTGCACCACCGTGCCCACAGCCTGGGAGGATTATGAAGTGAAAGGGCAGCTTGATGGGCAGGCCATGAAATCCCTGCAGCCTCCAATCCTATTGGCATCACTCTCTGCCCCTGCCAAGCTCCTGGAAAGCTCCTCTGGGTGAAACCTCTGGAATCTGCCCTTTGGGGGTGACCCCGGGCTCTCAGCTGGGCACCAGCTCCTGGCACTGCTCAGGGAAAAGTTTTTCCTACCGTACCCAACCCACCTAAAAGGGTTTTGCTCTGGCTGTGGGAGCACACACAGAGCTTTGGACAGGCTGAAAACACCACAGGACCTTTTTTATTCCTTCCTTTCCTTGGGAAAAAGAAAAAGTGAAACTAAACTTTAGCCCTACTCAGCATTAGGAGCTGCTCTTTGCTTCCAGCTCTGCAGCAGCTCTGTGGATCTTGTGCTTGCTTCAAAGTTTTCCCAGAGTTTGGGTTATTTTGGGTCTGGCCAGGCCATTCTGGGGCAGTAAATCTGAGAGGAGATGACAATCCCTGATGTCAGCACTGTGACCTCTGCTAAGGGACATTTCTCTGGTGTTTTAGGGCTTGCAGGCTCCTTTAAAAAAAAAACCCAAAAAATCCCCAAACCAAACAAACAGCAAAACAAAAGGAGGAAAAATCAGAACAAAGTTGAAGGCTTGTTAAATACCTGACAGTTATTGATGTAGAAAAGCTGCTCACTCAATTCCCACCATCCCAGCAGCAACGCTGCAGGATTTGAGTCAATAAAGGCTGATATTAAAGACCAAATCAAACCCTCCTAAAGGCTGGTATTAAAGGCCAAATCTCACCCTCTTTATTCATTTCCCGAGACTCCTGTACAAGTGTTTTCAAAGGAAAGAACGGGGTTTTTAGGATCGCCCAGCCCATCAGCGGGCAGAGCTGCCCCGAGGCGCTGCAGCCCCGCCGGACAATTCTCTGCTTTCTTCTCCCTTTCACCACGTTCCCCGCCTTATTTCAGCTCTTTGCCATCTGATTTATTCCAGACCCACAGGAAAAGCCTCGGGGGGTCAGACCTGAGCAGTGAGATACCCTCACCTGCCCAAGGTGGGCATAGAAGGGCAGGGTCCAGCTCTGGAGGTGCCATCGGTCCCCACAGCTCCATCACTTCTGGGAGCTGGGGACGCTCTGATCCCCTTGGCTGCAGCCCAAAGGAAGGGCTGTGCCAGTGAAACACTGCCCACAGCAGGGGCAAAGCTCAGAGCCCCTGAAAAACATAAAAAAGTCTTGGTTTGTGGCACTCAAAACTTCTCAGATCAAAATAAAGAGCATCAGTCAGGCCGGACACGGAGAACAATTTTGGACAGTTAACACTGGACATTTCTTCCACTCCAAGGAAGATTTTTAAAGCCAAAGAGCTTTTTAAAGCCCTGAGTGAATTTTCAGCTTCAACTGCAACCCAACAATAGTTAAAATATGTGGCCTTGACTTCCACTCCTTGAGGGTATTTATTGCTGTAGGGTATAAATGCAGCTTTGCTCAGCAAGGACCACGGTCCTGCCCTGCCACGGAGAAAAGAAAGGGGATCTCTGGTAAATAATTGGCATAAATTTGATTTTAAAATATTCTTTCTAGGAGAAAACACACAACCACCCCGTTCTGAAAGGTTCTGAGGTGCAGGTGCTGCCCAGGTTTAGGTAGGGAGCTGCCAGTTAAAAATGCTCAGGGAATGGAATTCCCAAAATGGAATCTCAGCCTCAGCTTTGGCAATCCCAGCCAGAGCTGGTGGGATCCTCTTGGTGGCACCGGCAGTTGGATGAAATCTTTTCAGAAAAACAAGAAAATTAATATTTTTTCCACCCCCAGGCACTGTGAACTGTAAATATGCAGCCCTGCTGATGCATCAGAACCCGAATTATCTCCAAGGATAGAATTCTGGGCAGGTCACTAATTCAGCTCCAATTTCACTTAGCAAATATTTAGTTTGTCATCTGCTAATTAACTGAGTAGCTGGAATGTTTTCCAAGGTGTGACAGCACGCACAGGAAAGTTCCAGGCCCTTGCAGGAGGTTTTAAATCTGAGGATCCACTGCCTTTGGCTCAGGGTGAGAGGGAAATATCCCAACTCAGCGTGGCCAAAATGAAATCTGCTTCACTGCAGACAAAAATTGAAATGAAATCTGCTTCACTGCAGACAAAAATTGAAATGAAATCTGATTCACTGCAGGCAAAAATTATCTCTGATTTTAGAGTAGAGAGGGAATTTTTGAGCAGAGCCACAGTTTGCAGCTCTGAAGTTTTTTCTCATGGTTATTTCTGCATTTTTCTCTGGTCTGTTCCTCACTTCCAACTCTCACTTTGTGTTGCTTCTTCATTAAAGAAATTTCACCTGTTTTCCCTCAGGGAACTCCAGCAGACAGGGAACTGGGCATGACCTGGGAGGTTTTTCATTGCTTTGTCACTGAAAGTGGCTTTGTTTACACGATTTGCTAAAGGTTTGGAACAATTCTAGCATATTTTAATGAGCAATTTTCACCCTTAAAACAATTCCCTCTCCCATTCCTGATATTTTCTCATTCCAGTTCACCTTTAGTTAACTGAACCTTAATTCCTGCAATATCAAACCCAAGGAACACAATTTTTTCTTCAATTTGAAGCCGTTTCCAGCCATTTTTCCCTGCCCCCTTTTAACCAGCAGGATCCATTCCTGGCACTGCACTTGCTCTGCCCAACCCCTTTAGCAATAAAACACCTGGGAGGGAACTGGGAATGCATTGATTTTTCCACATAGCTGCTGGCTACGGATCCATATTCATAACATAACATGGAATCTCTGGCTTCTATCAAAATATGAAAGAAAGATTCAATTGGAGCAAAAAGATACACAAAAAATATTCAATTAATGGACACTTTGTTGGGTGCCTTGGCACACAGGTCTAAAACAAAAAGCACATTTATGTCACACAGCAGCTGGGGCTGCTGGGCTGGGCCTGTGTTATTCCCAGTATCCCAGCTTGGGCAGGAATGTTCTCCTCACATCCCAGCCTCTTGGGGTTTTCCAACCTTCTCCCATTCATGGGAAAGTTGCAGTTCTGGAAAATGCATTTCCAGCCCAAGCTCAGTCCTGCAGTTCTGCTCTTTGCACGCCCAGGGAGAACCCTCCAGATCCCCCCTTTCCCTGTGCCCTGAACTCAGGGCCAGGAGGATCCAGTGCTGGGGATCAAGGAACAAACCAGACCATGGAAAGTAAGGGTTTTCCAGAGTTTTCCAGTTTTAGGGTTGTTATGGGAATACAGGGGGATCCAGTGCTGGGGATCCAGGAACAAACCAGACCATGGAAAGTAAGGGTTTTCCAGAGTTTTCCAGAGTTTTCCAGAGTTTTCCAGTTTTATGGTTGTTATGGGAATACAGGGGAGGAGGTGTTGGAGGGGCTGTTTACAAGGGATGGAGGGACAGGACCCAAGGAATGGCTTCCCAGTGCCCGAGGGCAGGGTTGGGTGGGATATGGGGAAGGAATTCCTCCCCGGGAGGGTGGGCAGGCCCTGGCACAGGGTGCCCAGAGCAGCTGTGGCTGCCCCTGGATCCCTGGCAGTGCCCAAGGCCAGGCTGGATGGGGTTTGGAGCAGCCTGGGACAGTGGGAGGTGTCCCTGCCATGGCAGGGGTGGGACTGGAAGATCCTTAAAATCCCAACCCTACCCATTCCAATATTCTGAGATCTATTTTTTGGATATCCATCTATTATAGGGACAATCCCATGATAGGGCAAGGGGTGAGGGGTTTGAACTGAAAAATTGATTTAGATTGGATACAAAAAAGAAATTTTTTACAGTAAGGGTGGAAAAATGCTGGAATAGACCCAGGGAGCTCAGGGATCCATCCCTGGAAGCCCTCAAGGTCAGGCTGGAGAGGGCTCCAGGTAACCCGATCCCACTGAAGGTGCCCTGTCAGGGGTGTTGGAATAAAAGACTTGAACAATAGCACTAAAATTCCCCACTCAAATCCTAATTAAATATTCCCAGGAGGGATTAGGATATTAAGAAGCAGAAAATGCTGCTGTCCAGCCCATTTTGATCGAACCAGGCAGCTTTTCTTTGCATGCCAAGGTGGTGTTGGCCCCAAGGCTGGCACTAATTCCGGGGTTATTTTCACAGCCTTAAGGAGAGGCTGTGCTAAAACCGTGCCCGGTGCCACCGGCCCTGACGTCACCGTCACAGTGTGGTCACAGAGCTGGGATTAAAGGCCCTCAAAGCCTCCTTAAGCAGTGACAGCAAGGTGACTTTCTGCCAGACACCACAGAGCCCGGCAGGGCAGCCCCTCAGTGGCCCACATTCCACCCAGGAAGGGCAGGAAGGGAATCTCCCATCAGGGATGAGCCGGAGCAGCTCGGTCCGAGTAAATAAAGACAATTATTGCTGTTGCTGGGCCACTTTGTAACAGCCTGGGAATTCTGCAGGGTGATAAATAAGTGGATTGTAAACATATTAAAAAGGAAAGTAACTCAACCCCAGAATGGTTTGGGTTGGAAAGGATCTTAAAAAGCATTTCATGCCACCATCCCTGGACAGGGACAGCTTCCACCCTCCCAGGTTCTTCCTGGGAATTCTAAAGAGAATCTCCCCACTCCTCCCTCAGGGTTTCTCTTACTCTGCTGTTGTCTGGGCATTGATAATTATTGAAGGCTGAATAATTAACAGTAAATACAATCAGAGAACGTCCCAGCTTGGAAGGGATTCACAAGGATCAAAGTCCAGCTCCTCACAGGGGCTGTGTTATGGATAAACTGGATGTTTATGATATATAAATGGCAGTTTATATGATTTATTTTCAGGAGTTTTGGAAACACAAACTCAGTTCGGGAATTTTGGCTTAGGAAGAGCTCATTCTTGTAAGAGACAGCAAAGAGGAAGTTGTGCTCTCCTGGCCTTAAGTCTTGGTTTAAGAAGTGGTTTAAGTTCATGTGCAAAGAAAGAACCCACCCCACCTCCAGCTCTCCTCCAGGAGCATCAGCTCTCCCAGAAACACCAGAAACACCAATTCCCTTTCCTGGAAGGGAAAATGTTTTTGGGAAGTTGAGAAAGGAATGCCTGGAGCTGCCCCTCCCTGAACACCACTCCCCCCGCTGATCTCTGTGCTCACCTAATGAGTGCTAATTGCTCATTTGTCTCAGGGAGGCCCAACACCCATTCCCTGGGGATGGGAAGGGTGGCAGGAGCACAGAAACCTGTTTGCTGTGGCTGTTACCCTGGGAAAACCATTCCAAAAATGGGGATTTGGGGGAAACTCCCAGGTTTTAGTACAGGTTTAAATTTTCCTCTGTGCCTGTAAAAGGGAGGCCTCAGTGTGCTGGGCATGGCCAGGAGTTGAAGGGTTTGGGGTCAACCAGCCCAGCCTTCAGCCACCAGATGTTGCTGGGAGGATCTTTAACCCCAGTCAAGCTCCCTTCTGGCCCTAAATGTGTTTTGCCAGCCAGCCCAGGCTGACCCTTCCCATTTCCCATGCCCATGGAGCAGGGCTGGGTGTCAGGCACAGCAGAACCCCAATCCCATCCGTCCCTCCATGAATCCCACCCTGCAGCCCATGAGCAGCTGCACAGCTCTCTCTGTTGTACCATAAATAATGGCCTTAAACCCCCTCCACGCTGAGATCCAGTGGGAAGGGCAAAGCCAGGCTTAAAAGGAAGGGCAAAACCAGGCTTAAAAGGAAGGGCAAAGCCAGGCTTAAAAGGAAGGGCAAAGCCAGGCTTAAAAGGACACAACTCCACCTCCTCCACAGCCAGAGAGAGTCACACTGGGCAGGGCCATGCACCCAGTCACACCTATACTGGTTTTATACTGGTTTGGGGGAGGTTTTACTGGTGCTTTAACTGGTGAGGAGCAAGAGCCTGCTCTTTTCATTGCATTAAAGATAAACTCTCCCTGCTCAGAACTCATAATGCAGTTTAGACAGAGTTATTACTGGTGAGCTCCTGGGGTCAGCTCCACATGTTTAAAGAGAGTAACCAGTGCAGTCAGTGCTGGAAAACTCCTTTAGTTCTTTGATCTGGCAAAACTTTGATTATGAAATAAAATTCCCCACATACATCACCAAAGACTTGTCTGCAACATCACCAAGTTAATATTATTCTTGGAAGTCAATTCTTCCACAGTCACTGTGACATTTGGAGGAAGTCCCCACACTCAACTCCTTTTGCAACTAATTAATTGTGACACCAGAAGTATTTTAGAAAGTACTTTAGAAAGTATTTTAGAAAATACTTTAGAAAGTATTTTAGAGTGTTTTGAGACCTTTTTGATTTTACAGTTGGGTGCAAGGCAAGAGCTCCTGCTGCTCTCAGAGCTCTGCTCTGCACAGGAATGGCAACCAAAGCCTCTCTCACTCTCAGGGAATGTCCTCCCTAAGCACATGCTCCCAGGAGAGTTAGAAAACAACCTTTAGCTCCTGCCAGCGCTGCCCTGAGTGCAGTTGTGATGTCTGCACACAGAAAACATTGCAGCAGCTCCCCCTCGCTGAGGCAGGACGGGCCCTTGCACACGCTGGGAGCAGAAATCCTCATTAATGTCACATTATCTTGATGCCACTCCAGCTCTGGTGAAGTTAATTTGGTTTGAGCTTTGTGCATGAGCCAGCAGGAGCTGTGTCCCCAACTCAGAGTTGTCTCTGAGGAGTTTTGGACAAGCAGCCCCAGTCCTGTGCTCTGACGGTCTAAATTCACTGTTTTCTTGAATTTTAGATCTTCAACTTACACAGGAAAGGCCCCAGAGTTCATAAAATCTGCTACTGCAACAAAACTTCTGATCTCTGCCAGTATTGACACTTTTTTATCAGTTTAGCCTGAATTGTCCCTGCCATAAAATCCCTGAAATGCCTGGACAGGGTGGGATGGAATCCTTGGAACAGCAGGAGCCTGAGAGGTTTCCAGGGAATGCAAAATCTGCAGGGCTGCACTGAATCTTCCTGCAGGACCTGGGAATTTTAGTCCTAACGAGGTCACCCAATGGCATTTCTGGTTGGGAATTCTCAATGGAAACCAGAAGGGTTTTGGCAAGCAGGGAACTGAAGATTTCTAGGGAATTTAAACCAGATCTCCCCCTCACACTGGCTTAGTAAGGAAGGCATCGAGAACATGGTGAGAAGATCTTTGAGTTCCAAAACCATTCCTACTTTAGCTGTATTTCACAGAAACCGGTGATCACATTGTACTTAAAGCCAAATATTCCTGTTTTCAAGATGAATATTTGATGATGGGAGTTAATTTCTCCTCTTAGACACAGCCCTGGGCCAGACTCAGAGCCCAGCACTCCCCAGTCCCAGCCTGACCTCTTCTGACCCACTGAAGAAAATCAGTTTAAGCAGCGCTCTCCTGACGCTGCCTCTTCACCAGGCACAGAAATCTGAGGCCATCAACACGAACTTGAAATCGAATTTGACATTTTCAGCGGGACTTTGCAGGTATTTCATGTCAAGGTTCAGATAAAGATGCAGAGAACAAAATTCATTCTTGGAGCTGGCAGCTCCCCACGAGCAAAATCCTCAGGGTGGGATTGTTTGGGGGCAGAAACCCTGAATCCAGGAAAATCTGAGGAAATCTTCAATTCATAAAATCATGTTCTGAGCTGGAAGGGATCCACAAGGATCAAAACCCAAGTGCAGGACATTGAGGCACCCCTTCCATGGATACAGAATGAAGGCATCAGGAAAATTTAAACATGCTAAAACCTGCTATTTTTTTCCCTGATCTCCATTTTTGGAGCCATTTTCCTGGGATAACAGGCACGGCAAACAGGTTGGAATTCTTCAACTCAAAGAATCATATTCTGAGCTGGATTCCACAAGGATCAAAATCCAGGACCTTGAGGCCTCCCTTTTACAGATGCAGGAGGCAGGCACCAGGAAAATTTAAACATGTGCTGAAACCTGTTATTTTTTACCCCTTACCCCCATTTTTGGAATGGTTTTCCCAGGGTAACAGCCACAGCAAACAGGTTTCTGTATTCCTGCCACCCTTCCCATCCCCAGGGAATCGGTGTTGGGCCTCCCTGGGACAAATGAGCAATTAGCACTCATTAGGTGAGCACAGAGATCAACTCAACCCAGGAATTCATTTCTCAACTTCCCAAACACATTTTCCCTCCCAGGAAAAGGAATCCTGCTGATTTTACACTCCCAGCCCCGTTGCTACAAACCCAACCAGGTTGGGGTTAATCCCAA
>JACBWW010000037.1:297765-310836 GCA_020086605.1 Lanius collurio | reverse complement strand
CCTCTGCAGAGGTGATCCCATCAGGAACCCTCTGCAGAGGTGATCCCGTCAGGAACCGTCTCCCAGGGGGTCGTGGCTTCTCTCAGCCCTCGGCCGGGGGTGCCTGCAGAGGTGCCTGGCTCAGCAGCCATCAGCTCTCAGGGATCCAGCAGTGATTTCAGCTCTGCTCTGCAAGGCAAACCCCCAGGGCCAGGCCCGCACAGAGAGAGGAGAGGCCCTGCTGGTGGTGCCGCAGAAGGAGCTTTGTTCTTCCATCTCCCACAAAGGGGTGACCAGAGACGGATCCTCCCCGACACGGGGCAGAGGGGTCTCTTTTATGGGGTACAGAGGTGGGTGTGCAAGGGTGAGAAACCAATGGGTATTAGGGTATTTTACATAGAGTTTCCTAGAGGATCTTGGGTCTATCTTTTCTAACTAAAAAGGCTCTCTCTTTCCCCAAGAGGGGTCTGCAGGGGGATTGTGTAACCTCCCTATCTCCAGGCCTCCCTGCCAGGGCAGGGGCCTGTCAGACCCCACATCTGGAGATGGTGCAGTTCCCTTTATCTAAACAAGGGCTTCCTGCCAAGACAGGGGCTTGTCAGACCCTACAGAGCTGGGCTTGCCTTTATTCCCTCCAACAAATCCCACCTCACCCAGGACCGGCCCACCTCATGCCAGGTGACACCAGGGGACAAATCTGGGGTCGTGTTCCTTGCCCTGGGGGGTGGCACCTCCCCAGGGCTCCCCTGAACTGCAGGCAGTGACACCCAGGCACAGACGGTGCTGGGACAGGGTTTAACCCTGTCTGCCTCTGGGCTGGCCCCTCTGTGAGCTGATGAGAGCCTTAATTAGACATCAGCTTCAATCACAGAGCGGTCTCTTGGCTTTCCATGAGGTAACTGGTGGGACAAAGGTTTGTCCCTCTTGTCCCCTGAACTGTGGCCACCTCGGGGGGTGGCAGCTGGCCAGGCCTCCTTGCAATGGGGAAAAGGAAGGATTTGGAGCCTTTTTGTGGCTGCAGATTCCTCGTGTGAAAGGGGCAGGTGCTCGTTAACCTTCCTGAGACGGGCTGCCCTTGCTGTGCTGCTGTCACTGTCACCTGCCCTGCCCGTCAGGGCCCCAAGGAGCCCTCTCGGCCTGGCAGCACCTTGGAGGAGCAACAGGAGCCCCCCGTAACCCAACTCCCACAGGANCTCATCCCAGCCCTTCCAGAGCTCATCCCAGCCCATCCAGAGCTCATCCCAACCCTCCAGAGCTCATCCCAGCCTTTTCAGAGCTCATCCCAACCTTCCAGAGCTCATCCCAGCCTTTTCAGAACTCATCCCAACCCTCCAGAGCTCATCCCAACCCTTCCAGAACTCATCCCAACCCTTCCAGAGCTCATCCCAACCCTCCAGAGCTCATCCCAACCCTCCCGAGCTCATCCCAGCCCATCCACAGCCAGTCCCTTGCTGCCACCGTGTGTCGGGCCAGAACTTGCAGTAGCTGCACTCTCTGAGGCGTTTTTTGCCGGCAGAGTTCCCAGGGAACTGCAAATTTCTCCTCATCGAACCCCTGGAATTTTCCTGCTCCATGCCAAGCCTTCCCAGCGCTCCGGTTCCTCCCTGCCCCCGGATCCGAGCTGTCTCCATCCTTTTTAGCACCCTCTACCCCTGAGGGATTGAAATCCATTTTTAATTTCAACTGTTGTGTGCCTTTACAGCTTCAACACAAAGAACGTGTGATGGGGAATTGAATTGATCTAAGTCCAAGGAGAGTTCCTTTGGCATCAATAAATAGGATTTTAGTTTTCCTGCTAAAAAAAAAGGATGAACTGGAATCTCAACAGGTAAATTTTAATTCCAAAATTGACCAGAAGGATGAAGGAATAAAAGCAGTGTGCTGAAATAATCTATAAAAAATAGCCCCTCGGTAAATAATAAATTCAATTCACAAACTTTTTTTAATCAATGAGTTCATTTTTAGGAGAATCCCCGGAAGAAGAGCTGGGAAAGGCTGGTGGGACCTGGCAGAGGGAGGAAATGGAAGCTTCACCCACAAGAGGGAGCTCAGTGAACGCGAATAAAAGAGCCTAAAATCTTGGTATTGCCGTGAAATCTCCTCCCTGCTCGCAATTAAATGGGAAAAGCACAATGAGAAGCACCACAAATTCAGATTTTAGTGACGTTCGTGCTTAAATTCCCAACAATTCCCTGGGTAACTTTGCCAAAGAGATCAAGGACGAGTCGTGGCACAGCCCAAGGATTCCCAAGTTGGCTGAGCAGAGGAATTTCTCAGAACCAACTCACACAGGTTTGAGGAGATAAAATAAGATTTTTGGATAGACAAGGCCTTGTACAGATCCGTAAATCTGCTGCTGGTTCATACCTGAAGAAGATTTATTCTGTGGGCTGGGAAAGTGATGTTTTCCTTCTGTTTATATCAAGAGTACAATAAAAAATTATTAATTCTCAAAAATTTGGGCACAGAGGGAAGGTGGAGAAGGCCCTTGGTGAGTCCTTGGTGGTGTTACAAAAGTCAGGCTTCATGTTCCAGGTTATTTGTGCAGCTCCCTGGGCTGGCTCTTTGCTCAGAGCAGTAAATAAGTAAAGAAAAGAAAATCCAGCATCCTTTTAATCTCTTAATAATATAAAAGTCACCAAAATTTGGGAATTTATTAAAAAGACTACTGAGAGGAGGGAAAAACAACAACATCAGAGGCCACTTTCTAGAAGTTGCTGGGTATTTTGTTGTCTAATTTTGACATATCTGGGCTTCTTTTTCTTTCCACCCTCCCTGTTCTCATCCAAAACCAGAAGCAGAATTCCTGAACTGAGGCAGGCAGAGCCTCTTCCCGACAGCAGAATAAAAGTTCAATTCCAGAGCATTTGTCCAAAGAAAAACCCCGATTTCTGAACATCTGGGATGTCTTGGAGGGGTCTTTGAGTAACCCCTGGATGGGACAGGGAGATGAGCTCTGCCAGGAGAATTCCTGGGCTCCTGCTCCCGTGCTGGGAGCTGGGTTTGGAGCCAAACCCCCCCCGGATCCCTTCCCCGTCCCCACGGAGCCCCCAGCCCTGCCGAGGGGCCGCGGGTCGGTGCCCGCGCTCGCCGGGGTGGTCGGCGCTGGGGAGAGCCCAAAGCAAACACAGCCCAGCTGCAGCCAGATGTGGGGAGCGTTCAGGGTCACCGCCCCCCCCGGGCTGGGCAGCGTGTGGGCCCTGCCCGAGGGAGCAGCCCCAGTGGTGGGGAGGATGAAATAGGGAAACCTTATAAATGTGACTGCTTGGCAAAAGATTCTGGAAATATAAAACCTGTAAGTGAAATAGAAATGAAAGCTGGCTCTGAGATCTGAGATACCGAGCTGTGAGTTACTGCACAGCCCAAACCAATGGGCTGGCCAGCTGAAGGAGAATCCCTCTGCCCTGAACAATGGCTTTGGCAGAGAAGAGGATGCTTCAGCAAACAGAGAAGTCCAAGGGTCAGAGAGACCCTGCCAGTGTGGCAGGGAAGGAAAAAGTAGCTTTAGGAAGTAGTTTTTAGGAGTTAAAATGTACCACAGTGTGGTAATGTAGTAGTTGTGATAGGTTGTGTGTAAATTCTATCAGGATTTCTGTCTTCTACTGATTGGATGTTGTACCATTGCCATATTCAGTATAGGAAGGGATAGAATATCATGGAACCAGACTTTTAGGGCTCTTAAGCTCTCGTCTCTTAAGCTCTCGTCTCTTCCCTCTTAAGCTCTCATTTTATGCTCTATCTTATACCCTCTCTTGCTCTCTCTGGGCCTGCTCTGAGCTGTGGCAGCTCCAGCAGAGCTCCTGCACCCACAACCCTTGCAAATAAACTGCACCTTTCAGGAGCTGCCTTGAACTGTAGAAATCACCCTGAACTGACTNCCCAAATTTGGAGAGATTCCCCAAGTCTCAGGTGATGGATTTGGAGAGATCCCCAAATTTGGAGAGATTCCCCAAGTCTCCCCCGATGCATTTGGAGGGATCCCCCAATTGCAGAGATTCCTCAAATAATGTTTTTTAAAGTCCCCCCAAGAAGAAGTTTCTGTTCTCTCCTTGCCCTGGGCGAGGGGCACATCAATGTTTGTGATTACAGCCTGATCCTGTTCTGATCACAGAAAATGAGGCAAGACCGGGGTTTTCCTCTAAAATTGGGTGTAATAAAATACTTCCCTAGGAAAGCCCGAAGGAAAGAATAAAAGGGATGACATTGAAGGACAGCAAGAGAAAAAACCACTGAACAAACTGCCAGAAATGTTCCCAACTTCCAGTGATTCTACTGCCATGCCCTAAAGTTGCATGATGCATCCAGGATTGCTCATGGCACAACAAATCCCACTCAGACACGAGAGAATCTGACCTGATGTTTCTGTAGAGAACCTACTGCAGATGGACAAACATGGATTTAAACTCCTTTTTCAGTCTCTACAAAAAATGCTGACCAGACCTATTAATTTAATTTTATTTTACCAATAACAGCCAGAATGTAAAATTATTATAAATATATTCATCCAATTTTTTTAAATATTGAAAATAAACATCATAATTACCATGAAATACTTCTTTTACCACTTAATCCCATTTTTAGGGACTTAAATCATCCCTGAAACTGTGAAAAGTTTTGATGCATTGAAGATTTCCTTTATCAGATAAATCAAAGTCTGCACCCTTGATAAACATCCCAGGAACTCCCTGGAGTGAAAAATTTAGACCAGGAATCAAAAGAATATCCAAACCCATTGGGATGATGATGGGACACCACCGTTGTTCCTAAATGAACCTTCCCAATAAAAGTATAAATTTACATCCCCAAGGAGAAGGAAGATGTTCTTCCTTCCCAATAAAAGTATAAATTTACATCCCCAAGGAGAAGGAAGATGTTCTTCCTTCCCAATAAAAGTATAAATTTACATCCCCAAGGAGAAGGAAGATGTTCTTCCTGCTCTTCCTTGAGCTTGGATCACATTAAAATAAAACTTTCAATTCCAAGGCTTTCCTGGGATGCAGCTGAGGCCCTTCCCACTCCGGACTAACGAGCAGGAATTGGACAGATTTAAAGATGGGATAAACTGGATATTTCTTGGGAGCTCCCCAGAGCTGCATCACTTCCTGCTGCTTCCAACTCTGCTCCTAAACTTCAATTTAAAGCCAGCAAGATGCCAGGGAGATGTTGGAAGGGGTATCCTGGGGGGGCTTCCAGGCCAGAACTTCACCCAGATTGGGGCTCATGGCCCAGAAAGAATTTACTCTTCAACTCTGGGAATTACATCAACAATCACACGTGAAATAATTAATAAATATATTATGATAACAAATGCAGGCAGCAATGAAGACACAAAGCTTTTACTTTTCCCTGCCCATATTTTCTCCTGTTTGTGTTTTCCCTGGGTCCTCCTTTGTGTTTTCCCTGGGTCCTCCTCAGCTCTGCCTCCCCCAGAGCAGGAGGAAAGGTCCAGCAGGAGCAGGAAGGACCATCTGTGGTGGGGTGAGCTCTGAGCCCCCGAGCCAGAGCTGCCTCGAGCTGCAATTCTCACGATCCCAGGGCTGAACTTTGTAAATAGACTTGGCAAGGGCTCCTGCCTGCCGAAAACAGCCCTGGAAAGGGAGAAATAAATAAACAACCAACCTTCCTTCCTTCTCTGCAGTGCCTGCTCTGCCCTCCTGACCCACCTCCAGAGCACACATGTGGCTGCTCTGCTGAAAATTGGTTTGTGGGTTTGATTTTGGTGCTGGAAAAGCCAAAGCTCCTGCTTGTCTTTATTTTTGCTCTGTCTCTGAGGGGCAGAGCCTGTCCTTGACAAAGTTCAAACGGGACAAGGTGCTTATCTTATCCCAGCTCTGATTTAAAGTCTGGGGATTAAGATACCGAGCTTGTGTGAGTGAGGAGAGGTTCCTTCAGGGCTGAAGAGTTTGTGTTTAGTTTTAGAGATGACCATGGATTCTGTGCCCCAGAAAGGCCATGGGCCCTAAATCTACCCCTCCCATGTCCCCCCTGTCTCCCCATGCCACTGAACACGATGGAGAGCGGGCAGTTGGGAACCCCGAGCCTTTGCAAGCCTCACTCCATGTTGGAGAGAGCTTTCCCTGCCCTGATCTCTGGAATTGCTGAGAATCCTCCTGGAAGATCAGCAAAATATTTTTACAGCTGATATCCCTTAAAGCTGGGCTTAGGGAACTGCACGTTGTGTGATTCCAGCACTGATGCTGCAGCCAGGGAGTACCTGGAGAATGCCAGGTGTCTCTCAGGGTACCCAGCAGCCGTCAGCAGGTGGTGCCAACCTGGTCTTAGGACAGCAGAAATCAGAGAATCCCAGGATGATTTCGGTTGGGAAAGGCCTCTGAGATCATTAAGCCCAACCTTTGAAGGAACACCACGATGTCAACTGCTAAGTGCCCTGTCCACTCATTTCTGGACACCTGGGGCAAGCAAAGGCTCAGCAATTCCCAGGAAAAGCCATTTCCTGAGAAGGGCTGGGCCCGTTGGGCAACCCCTGCCTGCTGCTGCTGTGGGATGTGCTGGGATGGTGCCTGGACCCCTAAGCCATGGAAAACCCATCCTCGGTGGCCCAGTCATGTCCTGCATCCCAAGGGGACAGCTCAGCCCTCTCTTTGGAGCCCTTTTGCATTCCAGAGGCAGCTCCATCATTCAGGGCAGGAAGAAAAAGCTGCTCAGCCCTTTTTAATGAGCTGATGAGCCCGAGGAGTGCCCACCTTTGCTTTCCTGCAGGGCTGGCAGCGGGGCTGGGGAGGGCAGTGCCATTCCAACAGTGCCAGGCAGGGATTGCCTGGCTCCTGCCCCAGGCTCCTGCCCAGAGCTGAGCTGGCTCTGCCTCTCCCAGCCACTCTCTGAGGGGGAATAGCCAGGCACTGTCACCTCAGCACAGGGAGGGACCCGTGTATGAATCCACCTCTGTGCTGAGTCTGGCTGCTCCCTCCTGAAAATGCCCAGCTCCCCCAGTCTGGTCCCATTAGAGCCACACAAAAGAACATTTTCTTCTCTTCTTTCTTCCAGAAATGGGAAGATTTGAATGCTTTTTTTTTTTTATTATTGTTATTATTATTGTTTTGTTTTGTGTTTTTCCTTTCTCCTGGGTCTTCTTTTGACTGCCTGGGATTTTTCATGGCTGTAGCAGGGAGCTGGACATTCCCCTTTGTTTCGGAAGCACTGGGTGATGGATCACATTTTAATTGGCGTTGAGGTTTCCAGAAAAAGGGAGCACCACAGGAAGTTATTAGAATAACAACACTCTGCATCTGCACAGGAATTAAAACTGCAAATGGACGGGGCATATTAATTGCTACCAAATGCTTTGGGTTTCTCCTGCCTCCCCAAAGCCCAGCTCAACAAAAGCTTGGGTTGGGGGTTTATTTTTAACATCTATTTTCTTGTCTTTCCCTTCCAGTAAAAGTGTAAGTGATGAAATTTGTAGGATTTCAGCCTTCTGGAGAAGATTCTCTCAGCAGAGAGTTTCAAAGCCTTTGCAAAGGAGATAAACACATTTGTTTTGACAGGGAGGACACTGATGGCTGCAGACAGACCCAGCCTGGCCAAGGCTCTCCCTCCCACAGCACAAATCCGAGCGTGGGCTCCGCCAGCTCCTGCCAAAGCTGCTCAGAACATTCTGCCTTCCCTTTTTTTTATTTTTCCCCTAAGAAATTATCGATGTCACCGAGCTGCATCTCTCCTCACAGAAGTAACAGATTGTGAGTGGTTTTTCTTTCGCTTGCTGGGTTTTTTTTTAGTTTTGTAATTGAAAGGAGAAAAAGCAGCAAGAAAAAAAGCAAATTTAACTCACAGATACCCAAAAACTCTTTCAGCCAATTGAAACCCAGATTTTTACTCAAGAAAGAAGTTGGAAATGTTGTGGGCTTCAGTGAGTGCTGCAGTGCCTTCTGTTCTTTTTATCTTTGAATTATTCCAACACGTTACTTCACTCTGTTCCTGAATTACTCCAGGAATTTTCCCTTTTCCTACATCTTAAAAGCAATTCCCAATCCTCAATAAGTGCAAAAGGACATACCTGGAACTGATGGATTTCTGGCATCTCTTGTTGATAATCGGACTTGATATTGGAGGTTTTTTCCAACTTTAATTAGTGTATGATTAATGAGTTTATTATAATATATAGAGCAGGTCTCCATGGATGGGAATGGTTTATGGGCAGTGTCTCAAATCCATGGAAAATCCACGATGAATTTGTCTCATCACTAAAACAAAGGGAATATTTAAAGGAAAAATAAAGATGGAATTTAAACCAATTTAACGAAATTATTCTGCATTTGCACTACCCCAACGTAGATGTTGGTGGCTGTTGGAGTTTGGATGACAATCACATCAAGCCTCATCCTTTGGAGTTAACATTTTCCCAAGAGAACAAAATTCTTGGATATCTCCTTGCTCTTGGTGATGCTTCACCACCAAGGCTGAAGCAGGGCTGGTCCAGAAGGAGAATTCTTACAAAATTTACTTTGCTTTTTTCAGATACCAACTTGTGGTTCAATCTGCTCCTTCTTTCCCACCCTGACAACAGGAAATCCTGAAAATGCCCCACTTTGGGAAGGACTCAGGTGGGTTGTTCTGGGATCTGCAGAAATTCCAGCTCTCAGCAGCTGAAACTCAGCGCTTTCCTCACCTCTTCACGTGCATTTCATGGATCCAAATATTGGCTCATTTTTCTCCCCAGAGAGAAGATCTGCACACTCTGAGGGGATTTGACATTGGGAGGGGCTGGGGGACAGATCCCAAGAGGATGTAAAATCCCTTGGGAAAAGGCCCATCCCTGCCACCAAAACTTTGGGATTTTGGTCTTCCTTGGAAGGACAATCAACTCTGGGACCTCTTTGGCTTCCTCACTCTACTGAACAGAAACAGCCCCTTCTGCTCAACATCAACTTCAAATAATTCTGATTGTCTCCTGTGGAAGAACTGGGGGGAAAGGGGAAGAGAAAGGGAAAAAAGGGAAAGGAAAAGGAGAGAAGGGAAAGGGAAAGGGAAAGGGAAAGGGAAAGGGAGAGGGAGAGGGAAAGGGAAAGNAAGGAAAATGAGAAGGAAAATGAGAAGGAAAATGAGAAGGAAAATGAGAAGGAAAATGAAAAGGAAAAGGAAAAGGAAAAAGAAAAGGAAAAGGAAAAGGAAAAGGAAAAGGAAAAGGAAAAGGAAAAGGAAAAGGAAAAGGAAAAGGAAAAGGAAAAGGAAAAGGTTTCTCTCAAGTTTCAGTTTCAGGGCAGCTCTTGGGAGGTGTAAAAGGCTCCGTGGATCTCCTCAGTCCTTGGCCTCACTCCCAGCTGGGCTTGGCTGGAAATCCCTCCATGCACAGGTGGGATTTTAGGGAAATAAACAGCACCATGGGGATGTCAAGTGCTTGTTGAGAAATCCAAGCCCAGGCTCCTCCGTGTCCTGGTCTTCCTCTCCCATCCTGCACATCTGGACTCTGGCATCTGTCCTGGAGGAGGGACACGCAGCTGAAACACAGAGAGCCAGGCCAAGGGGGCAGGCCAGGGCAATTCCTCCTGCCTGGATGCACATGGAGGCTGTGCAGGGAGAGGGAAAGCCGAGGGCTGGAACTGCTCAAGCTCAAGGAGGCCTCACAAAAACCGTGTTCAGTGCCTGGTGGTGTCACTTGTGCCACACTTCCAGGGAAGTGTTCAGTGTCACTTGTGCCACACTTGCTTTACAGGCCAAAGGGGTTCCTCAGTGCCCTGTGCTGTGATTTGTCAGCAGCACGAGGACCTGAGGGTTCTGCTGCTTCGAGCTGTCTGATATTTGAAATTCCCCCTGTGTGGGGGGAATGTTTATGTGAATAACCTGTGTGAGCCACCAGTGAGAGCTGCAGGGTACAAACGTGTCCCAGGTCCCCGGTGACATCACAAGATGCCCTTCCTGGGCTTTATTTTGGCAATATTGATGATTCTCTGTTGTCACTGCAGAGCTTCAGGCAGGCCTGGCACACACCAAGCGTTGTTCCACCCTCTCTCTCTTCCCAGAAATCTGAGAGTTTCCTCAAGCTTGGCTCTCCAAGGTCCTCCTTCTCCTTCCTGAGGTGATGGACCAGCCAGCAGGGAACACCAATCCCAGATCTTCCAAAGGGCAAAGCACGAGGTGCAAATTTAGCCCTAAATGCCATGGGCATGAAGGGAGGGGAAGGAAGAGGGATGGAGGAGCTTTGGGATGCTCCAGTGGGGAAGTTCCCAGGTAAGCTGGAAACCCAAAACCCGAGGGAGATGCCAAGTTCATTAGCATATTTAGAGCCACGGGATAATCAGGAGAGGAAAACAAACCCGGGAATGTGGCCATTGAAAGCACTTTGTGGTGCGGTGGCCCAGCGCCAGCGCCCCCCTCCAGCCCCTCTCCCAGCCCTGCCTCGGGACTACAAAGCCATGGCAGGGAAAAACCAACACCACTCCCGAAAAAACCAACCCCACAAAAGCCCTGCTGGCAACAATGGTCTGTCAGGCGTGATTTAGTGGGGCTGCAGCCCCCGGGCAGGCTTCAGTGAGCAATCTCAATGCTCGGGGTTCCCACACTGGGCCGCTGCCCTGCGCCTCCCCGCACACAAAGGCAGGGGAGCGGGGCAGTAAATGAAGCTGCGGCCTTTGTGTCACTGTGCAGGGGCCTGGCTGCAGGGGAGGCAGGAGAAATGAAGTGTGAAATGTGATATGAAATCAATTTCTACTCTTGGGGAGGGAGGGGTGCATTTTGTCACGGGCTCAGGGATACCCAGGAATAGATTCTTCATCCGTTTCTTGAGGTGTTTAAAGAAAACCCCACTTTTCCTCCTGACTTTGCCCATTCCCAGCCTTTTTATTTTTTGTATTAAAGATATTTATAAATGTGAGGGACTGGCATCCCTCTTGATCTGCCTCACCAAACAATAACAGCCCATCCTCAGTGGAATCACAGCCCCCCCTGGAATATCTGTGGGTCAGGGGGGGCCTCCTCTTTGCTGTGCCCCAATCGGAGTTTCTTGCACACTCCCTGTCCCTGTCCCCACCCCGCTGCTCCAGATGGTCCCTCCAGGAATGTCAGAGAGGATTTGGGTGAAGAAACAAACAGTGCCCCCCACGCAGCGTGTCCTCACTCCCAATAAATGTGTGCAGCTCCGTGGGTGTCAGCAGGGAGCAGGAACTCCTCTGTGCCTGGGGATGCGGCCTCCAAGGGTGGCTGTTTTCTTTTCCTTCCCTGGATTTTTTTATTCAAGCTGCTCCTGATGGGGAGTGTGGGATTTCTGCAGTAATGTGAAAAAGATAAAGAACAGGAAATCAAACACAATTTGGACGTGGTGGGGAATAAGAAGAGCAGCGTTTATGTGGTGAGATATCCCAGCAATAAACTGCCAAATGACATCATAAATTAGATAATACCAAACAATTGCCTCCCCAGCATCTCCCACATCCCCTCCTCCCAGGACTTGCAGCAATAATCCTCCCTGCTCCATGGATTCCAGCAGCTGCATGGCTTAAAATCAACTTGCTACTATGAGAGTTCCCTCTTTTCTCCTGGAAATGACAGAATTCCCTGCTCCTTTTCCACCCCCAGGTTCTCTTGAGCTGTTCACTAGTCCAGGCTCATTTCTGCATCTCTGTCAGCCTGAGTGTTGCCCCGTCCAGCAGGACCAAGCCTGAGCCAGGGCAGGGGCAGCCACATCTCCCCTGTTTTTCTGCCTCCCCCCAGCCCGGTTTTCTCTGCACATTTTTGTGCTGAGCCCGGTGCCACTGCTCAGTAAAGAGTGGGGGATGATCCTCTCCAGAAGGTGCTGCTTTCCACCAGGGTTCCTACCTTTCCTGGCCAGGGGAAGGTGGGGGAACACTTCTGGCAGCCACACCTGGGCCAGGCTGTGCCACTCGGGAATGGGGAGCAGCTCTTGGGGTGAGCGAGGGTGGTTTGGGGGATCTCCGTGTTGGTCACCCCACAGAGCAGCCCCAGCACCTTCAGGGTGGGCTCTGCCACCAGGAGAGCCCTTCCCATAAATCCAGCCTGTGCCACCCCTGCCCGGCTCTCATGGCAGAGGCGCTGAAGGGTCTGACACCTTTCCTTTTTCCCTGGCAGAGGCTGCCAGGGGGGTCTGGCCACGGAGCTTTGCTCCAGGTGAGTCCCAGTGAGCCAGAGCTCAGAGGATTCTTCCCTGAGGTGTTCAGCACCCCAGCCCGGAGGGGCAGAGGGAGATGCTGCAGCACGACTGTTAAATGTCCGCTGTCACACCCCTTAATCCACTTAGGATGCTCTGTTTGCTTTGAGAGCTGTAATAAAAGCCATAAATGCACCTCCACAAGCTTCACACCGGCTCAATTATTTTTGCCGTGTAGGACTTTGATTTATCTCCCCTCAATTGCTGTTTAACACGGCCACATCATTCAGCAATAAAACCCACTGACATCATTCAGCAATAAAATCCACCGACAGAACAACCGATTTCTTCTGCCCCTTCCTGCCACCTGCTGATGGCAGCACAGAGGTGCCCACCATAGGTGGGGCTGCAATTCCTGCCGGGAATTCTCCGGGGTGTTGGATTGCTGCTGCAAACCAGCCTGATAAAGGCAGTTGTTCCTGTGCTCAGCACATTGTTCTCTCCCTCTCCAGATGGAACAGATTAGCCGGGCCCTGAAATGTTGTTAAATAAAATACGCAAAAAGAAAATACAATTATTGCTAAAGTGAAAACATACCGCATGGGATTATTAAAAGACCAAGATGTTTTACATTTTAAGGATGTTCTGCAGGGTTTTTTTTTTCAGCCTTCATGCACCAAAAGCTTGCAGGGGTAGTGTTAAACTTTTCCATGTGATCTCAGGGAGCTCTCCCAGTGCACGGCTCTGCCAGGGGTAGGGTTGCCCTCTGTCCCTGGCTGAGTGCTCAGGGCTGTGGGGTGGGAATTCCAGGGGCCCAAATCCGTGTTTCCTGCTCCTGCACGGAGCACCAGGCACGCTTGGGAGCAGGGGCTTGGCACAGTTTGTTAAGGGCAAATTTCTTGTGCTGCTTCTCCCCCATGCCCAGGTGGAGCAGAAATCTTTGGCCAGGAGAATTCCCTGCTGTCAGAGGAGTTCCTGACTCTCATTCCCCCCCAGATCCCATCTCTGTCATTTCCCCCCAGATCCCATCTCTG
>JACBWW010000037.1:282171-297667 GCA_020086605.1 Lanius collurio | reverse complement strand
TCCCATCTCTGACTCTCATTTCCCCCAGATCCCATCTCTGACTCTCATTTCCCCCAGATCCCATCTCTGACTCTCATTTTCCCCCAGATCCCATGTGAACCCAGCTGTGCCCACAGGCCCCCAGATCTCCCCAGGTTTGGGTGCTGTGATAAGCTCAGTCTAACAACCACTGTTGATTTTGGTACCACAGACAGGCTTGGCTTGGAAGGGACCTTAAAGATCATCTTGTGCCATCCCCATGGGCAGGGCCAGCTCCCACTGTCCCAGGGTGCTCCCAGCCCCATCCAAGCTGGCCTGGGACACCTGCAGGGATCCAGGGGCAGCCACAGCTTCTCTTTAATAAATCCTGGCAAAGACAATTTTGAAAGGACTCTGCAAACCCTGTGGATCCCTTTGGGCTGGAATTGTTTACTGCTAACAGGGATACACAGGAGGTGAGAGGTGCAGATGGATGAGGTGAGGCCTGCAGTGATTTTGGCTACAGAAAACACAGCTGAATTTAAAATACCCTGGGTGAGTCCTCAGTGAGGCCTCAGCTCAGAGTTCAGCAGCACTGCCTCGATGAGTTTATTTGAGCACATTTAATGTCTTTTCTGGATCAGGCTGCAGCAAGGCCAAGCCTTGCAGGCATTTTCAGGTGGGTGGTGACAATAAATCACTTTTTAAATGGCCTTAGGAGGGGATTTGAGTGAAGCTGCATCCGTTAATGTCCCGTGTCTCTCCTGAGCATCACTCCACCTCCTTAAAGCCCCTCCATCACCTCATTCAGGATGGAGGAAAAATAAATTCAGCTCCTTGAAACTGTTCCCTCCCATTTGGTTTTGAATGACCGGGGCCATGCTGGTGGCTGGTGGCTGATGACAGGACTTGTCCCCAGAAGCCCAGCCTGGCTTTTCACCAGGCTGTCACTCACCAGGGACATTTCCACTGGAAATGAGTCCCTGTGGGAAGGGCTTTGGGGGGGATGCTCAGCCACATCTGCACTGCAGAGCACTGCCAGCCCCTCATTAATGGCTCATTAATTAGGGAGCAGTTATTAGACAGCAACCTGGAAACCCAAGGATGGAAATAAAAAATCCCCACTTTAATCAGATTTTCTTGCAGCCACATGGAAAATTCCATCCCCAAAGAATTTGGTAGAGGCCCCCCAAAGCCTGCCCTAGTTAAGGTGCTTTGTCAGCAGGAGAGTGGCAATTTCTGCCACGAAAAACTCCTGAAACTATGCAAATGCCTTTAAAATAGAACACAAAACAGAGCCTAGGTGATTTTTACAAGATCCCTTCAAAAGAACCATGAATTTTTAGCAGAATTCTGGTGATTCCAGGGTGTTTTTCCACATTGTGGTACCTTGAGAATGCATAAGGGTGCAGGTGTGGGTGTGTGAGAATATAAAAACATAAATATTTGTTTAAAATGTTGGTATTTTCTGTTCTAAGAGAAAAAGTGCAAGGCTGTGGTATGTCCAAAATGCTGCTTTTTTAGCATGCAGCAATATTTCTCTGGTGGAAAACTTTGCAGAAAACCAAATATTAGGGGAAGGATTGTGGAATGTGTTTGCCATGGCAAAGGTAAAATCAGCAATGGGGAACTGCTGAGAGCTGCTCTGCATTTTAAAAATGTTTGCAGATTCATGGAAAAGTGGGAATGCAGCAGAAGGCAAGGGAACTGCTGCTGCTGACAACTTTCTTTCCTTTAAAACACAACTGGCAGCCTGAAGTGACGGACTAAGAGGAGTTTTGGGTCATAATAGCATAAATCAAGTGGGAAATCTGCTCCAGGCTGGCCCAGGATCTTCATCCCCGTGGGAAGGCAGCACAGCCCTGCTGGGGAGCTCTCAGGGGTGCTGGTGGGGCAAAGGGACACCAATTTAAATCAACTTTTCCACTGTCAATCCTTCACTTTTTACTCCATCCCCATCACATCCCTCGCAGTCAGATCCCACTGATTATTTCCAAACGCTGGTTTCAGGGCATTCCTGAATTCCTGAGGGACCAAGTTGATGTCTCAATGCATTTTTATTGTTAATTAAGTGTCCTTCCACCAGATCCTCTCTGAACCCCACACCTAAAACCCCTCATCCATGCAGCAACTGCAGCCCAGAACTGTTGGCAAACTGGGGAATGCAGTTTCATCTTGGATTTAAACCTGATTTAAACCTGAGCTCTGTCACAGCCCCACCAGGTGATTTTATCGAGTCACTTAATCCATCAGGATCTCAGCTTCCCCAAGCAGAATTCAGGAAGAAAAGCCTTTTCCTCCATGCCATGGAGTGTTTTGCAAAGAGGCCTCTGTGATGTACTTAGGGATTTCCTCTGTGGAAGCTGAAACACCTCAAATCCTGTCAGAACCCCTCCAAACGTTCCAGCCCAATAAAGTTCAAATGGGGAATAACACATTTGTTAAAAGAGGCACAACTTTATGCTGAGAGGATGACATGGCCAAGAGACCATACATCCCTCAAAAAAAAAATGTTGAAAAAATGAGGACAAGATTATCCAGCCAATGTAAACTGCAGTGGCGTGGTCGGGGGTTTTAGGATTTTTAGAGACACTTGGAAGGAAAGAGGGAAAAATCCCCCAGCCAAGTCTCGGGCACTGCACAGCCTGTGTACACTGCAGGAGGAAACTTGGGTTCTGAGCAAATATTTGAGTACAAATCAAATGCCTTCCAGGGATAAGCAGCTGGGAAGGCGGGAAGAAATTAATATTGGGAGCTTTAGAACTTCCCAGAACTATTCCCTCCCTCCTTGATTGAGGGAATTAACTTTTATTTTATTAACTTTTTAATGCCCTTCTCCCATCCAGGGTGCTCAGAATGGCTTCCCCCCTCCTCCAAAAGGGCTGCCCTGGGGATGTTGCTCTTCTCAGGCTTTAAGTAGCAGCTGGCTGTGATTAAGTGGATTGGGAGGATCAGTGCTTGATTAACTTTGTGCTGCTCCTGCTTTGCTCAGGTTCCTGCAGGAGAATTAATCCCTGGGTTCAGGAGAATGTTGGGCTCTAATGGATACCAGACCTTGGGAGCCCACCCAGTGCCAGAGCCTGGTCTGGACACATTCAGGCTTCATTCTCCTGTCCTGCAGGGGTGAGACTCCTGTGGGCTCTGAGCAGAGCTTTGCTAGGCTGGGCTTTAGCGTGGGTGTTCATAAACTCACCAGGTTTCCACCCAGCTCCGTGTCTTGAGCTGTTACTCTGTTCTTGCATTTCCCAGTGCTGTAGAGAATCCTGGAATGGTTTGGGCTGGAAAGACCTTAAAGCCCACCCAGTGCCAGCCCTGCCATGGGCAGGGACACCTCCCACTGTGCCAGGCTGCTCCAGGCTGGCCTTGGGCACTGCCAGGGATCCAGGGAAAGCCACAGCCTCTCTGGGAACCTGTGCCAGGAACTCACCACCCTCACAGGGAACAATTTTTCCCCAATATCCCATCTAAAACTCTTCTCCTTCACCTTAAGGCCATTGCAGGTGTCTGGGTAGGCAAAGAGTTCTTAACCAGAATAAATTCTAGGTAACACCAGCAGAACTGAAGGCTGTAAATGTTGTTCATTTTGTATCATAAACAAACAAAAAAATACTGGCAAAGATCATTTTGAAAGGAATCTGCAAACCTTGACCTACCAAGGATCACTTTGGGCTGGAGTTGTTTACTGATTACAGGGATGTCCCAGGGATTTCACACTGAAAATCAGATTTTCTAAAGTGAAAGTACAGCAGTGATTGAAGGGAACCCCAAAACTTCAACCTCTGTAATTGTAACGTATGAAACACCAGGCTCTGAGTGTAAAAAACGTTCTTTATTACCCAAAATAGAAGGACACACTTTCCTGGAGGGACATCTCGGAGCAGAGCTCCTTGTCCAAGCCCTTGGAAAACAAGGGATGTCCTTTCAGCAGGGACAGTCGTGCAGGGGAGTTGGGTTTTTGCAGAGACAGGAGAATTTGTCCATCCTTTGCAAGAAGTGACACTCCCTGGCCAAAACCTCACTCTGAATGTCCCCAAGTGACCAAGCCTAAGCCAGGTTTTATAATGTCCTGTTTCTTTTTCAAACTGAGCCCCAGAAAGGGGCAGGGAAAGTGAGATGAGCACAAATTAAGTCCAAATTCTTCTATTAATGTGCATCATTAAGTGATCAAATGTAGCTCTAACAATGCTGTCATTCCCCACTGCAGAGAAATCCAACAACAACCCCAAATCCATAATTGAGCTGAGGGGGCCGCTCTCCCAAGGAGCTTCTGGTTCATTGAAACTGTAATGTAAAAATAGTAAAAATTAAAACAAGAAATAAAAATCAAGAGAGTGCAAATGGGAGCTTGGCTGAGCCTCTGCACTAAATTCTGCCTTGATGGAAACGAATAAAGCTCAAGTGAAGTCCACAGGCATCTCCTAATTATATCACAAGGTTTTATTCCACTTAAGTTTTCATGAAAGACTCCTGATTTCTTTTTATTATTCTCCATGGGAGTATAACATATTGGTTAACCAGGAGAAAGGAAGCCAAAAAAAAACCCCCAAGATGAAACTCTTGATCGCTGTGTTTGTCGGGATAGATCAATTGTGGGGTTTCAACCGGGTATGGAAATTCCCTGCTTGCAATATGGCTAAAAAGAAAGAGCATGGATGATTTAACAATTTACATAACCTGAGAGACTCAGCTGCAAATTGAATGAATGGGGCTCTTTGTTTTCTCTAAACTGGAATAAAAAGAGGGGGGAGAACAAAAAAAAAAAAAAAAGAAAAAAAAAGAAAAAAAAAAAGTTCTTATATAATTGTCTCTGTGACTGGCATGATAGGAAGTTTTCTGGCTATTGGTGGAATTAAGAGTGGGAATGATGAGAAAACACAAAGCAATCAGGAGGCAGTTGAGCAATTGTACAGAGGGACTAATAGGGAGTGACAGAGCCCTGCTCGGGGCTGGGCCCGGCTTTGCCCCATTGTCCTGGGCAGATCTGGGTCCCTCCCAGCCCCTGAGTGAGCACAGCCCCTCCAGGACATCCCTGGGGATGCTCTCAGGATGCTCAGGGGTGGCATTGCCTGGGGTGTGCCAGCTTGGGGCAGCCTGGCATGGTGGGGGGGTCCCTGCCCATGCCACGGGCTGGGCTTTAGGGTCCCTTCCAAAGCACTCCAGGGCTCACAGGGGGCACGTTTTCCCTCAGGAGTTTGAGGGCTCAGTGTCCTCCCTCAGGAGTTTGAGGNTTCCTGCCCCAGTCCTTGTATCCATATTTTATTTCCACATCAGGCATTCAAATTATCAAATTATGGCTTCTAATGAGCTTGTAAATTTTTTATCTTTTTTTTTCCCAACCAGATCTTTATCCTTGAACAAAAAAAAATTTAATTAAAGGCTTGTGGCATAATGACCTGGGTGGGCATCATTTATTTCAGAGCAGATCTTGACCATAAAACCTTCATCAAGATGATGATGGGAGCTCAATTTTCTTATTAAACTCCAGAGATTTCACACAGAAAATCAGATTTTCTAAACTGAAAGTACAACAGTGATTGAATGAAACCCCAAAACGTCAACCACTGAAATTGTAACATAAGAAACACCAGGCTGTGAGTGTATAAAATGTAAAAAAGAATTAAAACCTTCTATATCCAGCACTTAAACCTACACAGGCCCATGAGTTCTGGTCTGTTTTATCTCCTATTCTCCAAAATTTGATACAGCAACAGTGGTTTTTTACCCACAGTCTGCTCCCAAAAATAATCAAGTATTTCGAGGGCTTCTTTTAGGGTACGTTTTTTTTTCTCATAAAAAATAATAAATGTCAATATCTGAACCACATTTCAGTATTTTATTCGATCTGGGGTCTGCCAACTCAAACAATGATTTGTGTCTTTATAGGAAGGCACTTCACCATTTTCAAATAAATATTTAAATGCTACTTCACAGGAAAAAATATTCCTGTGGTTAGGTGAGAAATGCTGGAAAAATCAAGGCCAGTCCTCAAAGGCCTCGTGTTGTTACATTTTCCTGTTCTTAATTTGCTTAATCCTTCCTCAAACTGAAAAATTCAGATCAGAGCAAGAGCAAAGGTGTTTTAAAAGGAGCTTTGATACTCACAGCAGATTTCTTAATGAGTTTTAGTTTAGCAATTTGCTGCAAAAAGAGATGGGTATGAGACAAGAGCTTTAATCTTTATAATTTATCTTTGTTATCTTATTCATAAATTCTGTGTCTGCCAGGCAAAGCCTCTCCATCAAAACTGGAATAAGGAACAGATCTGAGGGGGATAAATTTATGGGGTTTTTGTGTGTTTGTCATCAAATAGGTGCCGCTTGAGTATTAAATTCCCAGTTTTCCACTAAAATCCCAGGGAAAAATGATGAAAGGGATGATGATGATGAACACCCTGACACAAATTTGTGCTGTCACAGGGAACATCAGCACCTTCTATTTAAGTAACTCTCAGAAAAAGGCTGGGTAGGAAAAAAAAGCAGAAAAAGATAAGTATTCACACTCCATGAGCTGTTTGGTGGAGAGAGAAGTGAATCCCAGCTTTCTGCCTGCCAAAAAAACAGCTTAAAAGGGAAAAATCCTCCAAAATTTCCCTTTTCCAGGCAGTTTTTCAAGTCCAGCCAGACCTCTCCTTGCTTTAAACTGGTAGAGAAGCTCATCAGCCACAGAGCTGTGATGGGGGTCAGGTCCAGCCTCGTCTCCCACCCAGGAAATCCCTCTGAAGCCACGGAAAAACTGGGATCAACATCAGGGAGAGCTGAAGAAAAATCTCCCTTTTTCAGGCAGAGTCTTTTGCTGTGATGCTGGAACCTCCCAGCACCTGAACCTTGCCCTTCTCTCCTACTGAGCCCCTGGTGCTTCCCAAATCCTGAAAACGCCTGGAATTCCCATCCTGATACCCCCTTATCTCCACATCCTGATAACCCCTTATCTCCTCCAGGAGAATGGGTTTGCCCTGAGCAGGATTTTGCTCTTTTGAAGCAGCCAAATATCAGCTTTCAGAGCTGCACCCCCTGCACTGCAGGGCTGGGGAAGAATAATCCAAATCTTTCCCTGGGATGGAAAAATCCCCTTTTTTTCCCCTCAGGCACTGAGGCAAGTGTGAGGTAGCAAATCACACATTACTCTATTTCCAAATGAGATCCCTTTGGTCCACCTTTAATGCCATTTTCCCCCTCCCCAGGAATTAAATATCCGTTCTTTTGCCACCCAGTTTATTTGATCATCCAGGAAGATAAATGGCTTCTGCTGGAATATTAAACAAAGGGAAAATTAAAGTACTGGGAAGGGTAAACAATGGAGTAAAGCACAATTTCCTTTCTGCTACGTGGAGAACTCTCCCTTTCTTGCTAAATATCAACACCCAGGCTCGAATTCTGGCCCTGGGCACACATGGAGTTTCCTCCCCCAAATCAATGGGGTTTGTACCTCTCTGGGTGAATTTTGAATCAAATGGGAGCCAAGGAAGGGTTTTCTAGATAAGATCCACCCCGAAAATTAAAATTTATCATGAAGTTTTGCACAAGGAGTTTTTAAAATCACGGCTTTGGGTCTGTTTCTTGCTTGCTCAGCATTATTTGAAGCAAAGATAAAGTGAAAAATGTTATTTTAGTTGGGGTTTGGGCCCAGCCTGGTGGGACAGCGCCAAGAACTGGCTCATCCCCCAGGACACCACCAGCTCCAGGGATCACCAGTCCTTCCACCCCCAGGGATGGGTCCTGGGAAGAGCTGGGAGGACTCAGCTGGAAGCTGAGGAACCCCAACTCATTTTCTGCGAGCTGATTGGGGTTGGATTCCTCCCAAAACACCCAGAAGAGAATCAATTCCCTTCCCTGGGCCTCTTCTCCCTCCAAGGGGTGTCACATTCCAGCAGGGACTCAGCTCCAACCCAGCCCAGGATGAAAATTCCCAGGTGAAAATAAAAACAAATATCCAAGACTGACAAATTCCCTCAGCCGTAATTCCTCCTGACTGCTGGGTGCTCTTTCATTTCAGCTGCTCTTCAATTCAGAATTTCAGAAAGGAGTTTCTTACAGTATTCCAGGAGCTCAGCCTTCAAACTCTGAAATAATTTCATTTGGCAGGTGATTGATGGGAAGGAAAGACTCATTTCTTATGGACTTGCCTCTATTCCATAGGAAATATCTGAATATCACAGGAATTTTTCTCCTTTTTGTACAGTTCCAGCCCAGATTCTGTGTTTAGGCTGAGTGATCACCACAGGAGGAGTTCTGATGGGAAGCTCACAAATGGCAGCAGATCAGCATTGGATCCATGGATGTTGATTCTCCTCAGAGTTTTGCTGTGATTCCTTTTTTTTTTTTCAGCAAAACCACCCATGGATCAAAAAATCTCTGCCTGGTGTAGCTGAGGCATTTCTGGGTTTATTATTGCTGGATTATTCCTGGAATCCAGCATGGCTTTTCAGGCAGACTAAACACGATGTGGGGTGGGGATGGGAAGTGAAGCACTGGGAGAGCTCGGGGACTCCCAGCAGGGCACCCACACCCCGGGGGCTCTGTGGCCCTGCCAGCTGGGGCTCAAATCTCTTTTGGGGAGGCAGAAGCCAAAGCTGGGGGTTCTGAGCTGCCCCAGCTGTGACCTGCAGCCCATCCAGAGCATCTCCAGGGTGCAGGAATTCGGATTCCAGGCTCACCGAGGCCTGACCTGCCCCTGACAGAGATGGATGCCCAGCTCTGCTAATGGGCTGTGGCAGCTCCATGCTGGGGTTGATCCCCACCTGGGATGAGCCAGCTCATTCCCACTCAGCCCCTGCTTCCCCCTGGGAATCCTGGAACATCCAGCACCCTCCTGAGCTCCCTGGTGTCCTCCTCAGGACTAAACCCCACAGTCACAACCATCAGGAGGGTCTGAAGTGGTTTTGCAGATGTTGATCTTCAGCTTTGTCTGCTTGAAAAATGCAAACCTAATTAGTGCAGCCATAATTTTATTTAGGATAAAATTAAGGGTGGCTGGGAAATAGCTGGTGCTGGTGTGGTTTGGGCAGAATTTATTCACCATAAGGAGCAGTGAGTGGCTCTCAGGCTCCAGTTTTTGCAGCTTTCAGAGAGTTTTTAGGCACATCCTGAACAAGACTGAAATGAGAAGCACCAGCTGGGTCAGCCTTTGTGCTGAGCACCTCCTTGCCCTGTGTTCCCCTCTCAATCCCTCCAGCCCTCCCACCCTTCATCCTTCTGCCAAGGAGGGAGAATTGCCCCAATCCTGGCTGATTCCCACAAATTCCCACCTTAGTGAGCACTCCCAGCACTCCCCCAAGCGCTTCCCTCTCTCATTGGGTTAAACTGATCTTTGAGCAGCCCCTGAACCTTCGGGTGCTCCTGCTGCAGGCACAGAAACGTGCACAGCTCCCAGGAAAGCCTTTCCCCTTCTCCTTGGGGCACTGGGAATGGGGAGGAGTGGTCCAGCCTGACCTTCCCAGTTGGGAAAACACTCAGGAAGCACCTCCTGTGGTCCAGGGCTGCAGCAGAACCCCTGGGAAGTGCTGGGTGCCACAGCCCGGGTTTATCCCTAGAGCTGCACATGAGGGAGAAAGAGAGTCCTCAAAAAATCAAATTAAAATCCTGAAAGGAAACATTTTCCTGGACAATTGGCAGGAATGTTGGGCACCCTCTTTTTGGATTGCTGTGTGTGACTTCAGTCCCTGCAGGACACAGAGCTAATTTAACGAGGAATGAATTTAAATATCTTAAGAGCTCAACAAAACAGGGAGAGAATCAGAGAGGTGAAAAGTCAGTGCCCCTCCTTGTCCCGCTGTCTTCTTTTTGTTGGCTGCTGGGCTGGGAGACACAAAATCAACTGGAGCAACACAACCTGTCTGAGTTTTATTCAAATCAGCCAATTAAAACATCAAGCTGAAATGTCAACGAACGTGTTCTGGCCACTCAGGAATTAAAGCAGGAAAGCATCTGTCTGTCCTCACCACAAAGCAGGGAAGATTTTTAATTCCACTTCTGCAGAAGCTCTGACAGGAGATTGCAGCCATGAAAAACACGCTCTGCAGCGGGTCCTGCCTGGCTGCCTGTCAGCAGCTGCTGCTCTCACACCGAATTAGAGCCACTTCAACACCTTTTCCCTTTTTTACTTCCAGGAACTCTTCACCAGGCAGAGTTCTGGGTGCACCACCCACTTCTGACCCTGCCACAACTTACCCAACAACTCGGTTTTACCTCCCTTTACTCCCCAAATGCTGATTTGAGCTGGTCCTTTTAGTCAGGAGAACACACAGGTGGAAGTTCTTCCAGCTGCACATTTTCTCAAATATAAAATCCAGAGGATTTAAGGCTGAATTTAAGGATCTCCTCTGTTTGAGAGGATATTGGGGTGATGATCCTTTCATCAGCCCCACATCTCCTGGAGTTCCCTCTTTGTGAGGTGGCACTCAGGGCTCTGCTCTGGGTCACGAGGGGACGATCTCAGAGCTCTTTTCCAACCCAAAGGATTCCATGAGAGGAGCTTGAGGCTGATAACTCCAAACTCTGCAAGAATTCAACACCTACCCAGGCTACCCTGGCAACCTCTGGGCTACAGACAGAAATTGGTCTACAAAAGAAAATAAGATTTTGTCAGAGTTGATTGATTTCCCCAAAAATGTGGGGTCTCAAAAAGTCCTCTCTTTAAAAATGGAATTATATTGTGTTAAAGAATTCCCATTTGTGTGGTAACCAAATCTTAGACTGAGATCTAGACAAGTGTTTAAGGCAGATCCATCCAGGCCTTTTTACATTTTTATTTCATAGAATCTTTAAGGTTGGAAAAGACCTCCAAGACCCTCAAATCCATTTGAAGATAAATAAATGTAACTTTTCAGATAAATATAATCCACACTTGTTCCAGCCTCCCAAATTAATTCTAAGGACTCTCTTAGGAGTGTGATGCACACACAGATGGAAGCCTGGTATCCAACATTTCCCAATAAAATGAGGGGAAAATGGGGGGTAAAGGGGAAAATGGGGAAAAAAAATAAGGAAAAATGGGAAAAAATGGGGGAAAAAATGGGGAAAAAAACCACCCAAACAAAAACCCAAAAATCTGTCCATAATCCTCATATTCCCTGTGTTTCCAGCTGCAGGAATTGGCAGGATGGCTCCTCACAAAAGCCCTGGGCTTTTCCCAGTCCAGCTGAGGAACACAAACAATGCCTTGGAGCTGCCCCTGGGATGCTGGGTTGGATATTTCAGTGAGGGCTGCCTGGGAGAAGGAAGAGTTTCATTTTTATCTCCATTTCAGTTCCCATTTCTCACAGCTATAAAGGCTCAGCTGGCAGCAGTGATGCCTCCATCCAAACCCAGGATTTTTGTACTTTGGGTGCAATCCTGGCTCAGGAGCTTCCCCTGGATGAGAAAAGAGGGGGAAATGGGTTGGGATCCGTGGGGAAAGCCCAGGTTGCTCCGAGGTTGTAATGGGGTTAAAAATGGTGGAAAGAGAACCAGGTGGAACCACATGGCCATGGATGGGTGGGTGTGAGGAAGGTGGGATTTTCCATGGCATTTCTTCCAAGCTCCAGGATTTCCTGAGTTGGACAAGGACCTTTCAAAAGACTCTCAATGCTCAATGCCCAACAGGGATGGTTTAAACTTTTTATAGGAAATTTTGGAAATAACAGCAAATTCATGGGGGTGAAACACAACAGAGTCACATCCCCAAGGCTGCAGAGAACAAAGAGAAAAGGCAAAAACCAAATTCCCCCCCCTCAGAAATTCCCAGCTGGAGTAACCTCCAGGCTCCTGAGATTTGGATGAAAAGTTGTATTTTTCCCAGAAGAGGTCATGAGAATTATGGGATTCTGCTCACCCTCTTTGGGGTGGGAGAGAGGAGTTGGGACACCTCATTCTACATCATGTGGTGCTGACTTGGGGACAAACAGGACCTTGGTGTCCCATCCCAGGCAGATCCTACAGCAGAGGTTTCCTTTTCCTGGTTAAGGAAATCATTCCTGATTGTGATCTGTGGTGAGCCCAAACTGGGATCGTTCCATCATTTCAGAGAGGCCCCCAAATCAGCTCCATCCCTTTCTGCTGGGGGCTCCAAAAAGGTTTGAAATATTATGGAATATTCCAGTGTCCTTAAATTTATAGGATCGGGTCTTTGCTTTGCTCATTTCAGAGCTGCACTAAATTCTCCCTGTTAAAGCTCTGACCCAAAAATTATAAAACTCTCTGGAATGGGCTCCACACCAACCATTTTATCTCCCATAAAGCAGCCAGGTCAGCTTTAGATTATCTGTAGAAATTTAGTTTTCTGTCTTATTAAAAAAATATAAATTACAGAAGGGGAAAGGAATTCCAGTGTACAAATATCCAGGAGAACAGCTTCCTTATTGTTCCAAAATATCCTCTTTAATGGCATTCCCATTAAAGAGAAAGAAAAATCAGCCTTTTACTAGAAAGATGGGCTGATTTTCCTGCCCAGGCTGGCAGCTGGGAGGTGTCCTGGACAGGGAGCTCAGGAATAAATCCATGGACATTAAACATGAAACTCCTCCATGAATAAGGAGGGAGGAGATCTCATTAATGCCCTTTAATCTCAGTTTATTTTATGAGCTTCCACTGCAGCCTCCTCTGGCTGGTGGTGGCTTCCAACAGGACTGGACTGGGCTGAAAAGTTTCATCCAGGGAAGTTTCCCACCTGGAAATTCCCATCCATGTTCACCAGGATGGGTCCCAGACTCTCCCTGCTCCTGTCCCATCATTCCTGGCTGATCTTGTTCTGCCATCATCTCTCACAACGTGGAGCTGGAAATGAGAGAGGTTAAACCTCAACAAAATCAAAATTCTGCTCTTTTCACAGCTTGAAGTTTTCCATGAAATCCAAAGAAACCTTTCTGACACACTTTGGGTTCACAAACAATGGTCATGTTTGCGTTTTCAGCTGAAACTGAGATTAAAAACAAGTTTGGAGCTCCTGAGCCTCTTCTGGAGGGGATTTTTTGTGTTCACACCATGTTGCAGATTTAGTCAATCACCAGGTCTGGGCAATCTGGTTTTACAATAGAATCCCAAATTCTGCTGATGTTTTCAGGGTGCTGCTCCAAGAGAAGTAATCAGCAAAGTGATGATCATAGAGGAATTTTATTTTTAGGGAATTGGGAGCACAACTTCCTGAAAACTACCAGACCAGATAATGTCTTTTTCCCTTCTCCCTCTTTTATGGCAGGCACTTGTTCTAAAAAAGTTCCCCCACTTTCTTTCAAATGGACTTTTAAAATCCATCATTTTGTGCAGCTCTGGAAAATCAGCTCCTGTGCTATTTCCTTTCCTTCCTTCCTTTCCCTCTCCTCTCCTTTCTTCAGCCCAGCCCTGCATTTTAAATCAGCTCTGAGAAATAAAGCAAAAGGAGCTTTAAGGAGTTGAAATCTCTTCGTTGTGACAGGGCCGTGTTTTTTTTGTGTTTGAGCCTAAATGAGGCTTTAGAAAATGATATGGTCCCCCGTAAATGGATCTGCTGTGGTCAGAGCCCATTAGGCAGGGGAAGAAGATTCCTCAGGGACAGCTGAGAGCAGACTCAGAATCCCAGAGGATGGAGATCACTGTTTACCTTCCTGCACGGAGAATTANGGTGGAAACCAGGGAATAGGGCCTGGTTGTATTCAGAATTCCAATTGGGAATATCATGGAGTAAACCTGGGACTAGGACTGGTTGTGTTCCAGATCCCAACCAGAAACATCCTGGAGTAAACTTGGTGTAAACCTGGGAATAGGGACTGGTTATGTTCCACATCCCAACCAGAAACATCCTGGAGTAAATTTGGTGTAAACCTGGGAATAGGGACTGGTTATGTTCAGATCCCAACTGGAAATTTTCTGGTGAAAACCTGGGAATAGGGACTGGTTATGTTCAGATCCCAACTGGAAATTTCCTGGTAGAAACCTGGGAATAGGGACTGTTGTATTCAGAATCCCAACTGGAAATACCCTGGAGTAAACCTGGGAATAGGAGGGGTTATGTTCAGGATCCCAGCTGGAAATATCCCGATTTTAGGAATGCCCCCCTTGCCCCTGGTGTTTTTTCAAAGCAAAGTTCATCATTCTGGAGAATAGAAAGTGAAAAAGTGAGAAAACATGAAAAAAGTTAAATTATTCCCTTTTCCCCACTTGTCACTCTTTTATAAATGGAAAAATTATTCAACATTTTGCTGTCTGGAAAAAAAAACAACAAAAAAACAAGCATGGAATTATTTCTACCACATTTTTGCCAGTTTTGTGCCTTTTCCTGCATAGAAAAGAACAAGCAGAGGGGAGAGGAGGAGGAAAGAGTCAGCAATGAGGGAAACAAGGTGATGAAAAATTGAAGTGTTTAAAATGAAGCAGAGAAATCTGATTTTTAAATTTTTAAACACAAGGATAAAGCCCCATCTCTGGATTGAAAATGTTGCCCAGGCTGACTTTTCAAAATGAAACACAGGTTTTCACTTCAAGGCTTCATTTCATATCCACACACACAAAATCAAACTGCATTTTGAAATGAAAACACCACAGGGAAAATAATATTTTCAATCAAAATTTGTTTGGGTTTTTTTTTTCCTCCCCTTCCTCCAATAAATAAATAATTTGATTTTCCAGGAAACTCTAAAAGTGAGAACAGAGGGTGAAACCAAATGGGGCAAAAGGGCTTTTGCCATTTGGAGCACCAGGGTTTGCTGAAATATCTGGGAGTTCCCAGGGATTATTTGTGGCATGGAAGGGGCTGTTCCCAAACAGCTGGGGGTCATTCACCAGCTGTAAATAAAATATTTGTTGTTATTATTATTATTTTTAGGGGTTTAGCAGTCCCTCTTTTGGTGGGGTTTCTGCTGCAGGGGTGGCTCAGCTCCTATCAGTGAACTTCTCCTCCACAGGATATTTTTGGGGATTCAGTCAAAGGATGATGTTCCCCCGTTAACAACTGGAAAATTCCCCCTTAATCCAGGTGTTCCTTGGGGGTGGGGCAGCTCCCAGTTCCCATGGGCTGGGCAAACTGGTGTGGGCAGGGCACACTGGGCAGAGCTGGGCTCCTGGTGTTTGTTCCAGGGAGTTTTCTCTTCTCCATCAGCCAGAAATGCACCTGAACTCCAAAAAAACGTGTCCTGGGGCTGATTTTAAGGTGAGGACAGAGCGTGGGGGAGAAGGAATGGCTGAAGGCCACCTCCAGGCCCAGAGCTCCTTCTCCAGCAGACAGCTCAGCTCATCCCTGGGGGTTGCAGTGCTGGGATTGCCGGGGTGACAGAGCAGCCTGGGCTGTGCCAGCCCTGGGCACGGCCAGCAGATGTGGCTGGGCATCTGCACGTGCAGTGGTTCAGATCAAATCATCCATTACTTATTTTACCTCTGTGAGATAAGAATTAGGAGAAAGCAAAGCAGGCACTGACTTAAAAGACTATAAAGGAGTTTATTAACAGACCTAAAAGGAAGGAACAAGAGTCAGGATCAGACTAAACCCTCAGGACACCCCTCTCTCCCCCCACCTTCTCTCCCTTCTCCTGCTCACAATGGAAAGACAACCCTGGAGACTTTCAGTCAGTTTAGCACCTCTATAATAACCTTTT
>JACBWW010000037.1:204948-263664 GCA_020086605.1 Lanius collurio | reverse complement strand
TGGGATGGGATGGGATGGGATGGGATGGGATGGGATGGGATGGGATGGGATGGGATGGGATGGGATGGGATGGCATGGCATGGCATGGCATGGCATGGGATGGGATGGGATGGGATGGGATGGGATGGAATGGTATGGCATGGCATGGCATGGCATGGGGTGGCATGGGATGGGATGTCTCTTCCAATAGTAGCTCCAAGTTGGGTTAATTTAGAGTAGAACCTCCTGTGGGACAGCAGCACGGGATGTGTCAGGAAAGGGATTCAGGAAGGGCACTGTAACATCTCAGGGATGAAATTAAGTCAGGAAATCTTCCATACAATCCTTTAATTGAAATCCATACTTATTAAATATTCTTCCTGGAGACTGAAAACTTCCACACAAAGATTTCTGCACAAAGTCAAAGTAGTTGAATTTTGAATGTTAGATGCTGACAAGAACCTGAGTTCCAAACAAGGAGAAAGCCAAAGAAGTTGCAGGAATTATCTAATCAATCCTCCCTAGTAATGAGCTCATTTAGGGAATCAGCATCTGTTCATGGGTAATTCATGAGCAGGAACTCAGACAACTCCTTTAATGTGAATTTCTGTATGAATTATTCACTGAGCTTTATGTTTTGTGGCACAAAGTCCCTGGGTTTTGGGGGAAAAAGGGGATGTAGACACGGATTCCGGGGATGCTCAGGGTCTCAATCTCCTTTGCTTCCCTGTGAGAGTGGGGGACAAGCAGAAAGTGCTCGTTCACAGCCCCTTTCCTTCCTCACCTGGAACTTGGCTCGATGACACCACTCTGGGCTCTTCCCAAAATGATTCCAGCCTCATAAATTCAATAAAATACTCATCCCTGCAGTGAGATTGACATGATGGGAGGAGAAGATGGGGCCCTGAGGGGGAGCAACCACTGGGTTTATGGCAAATGTCCATGAGAAACAACAAAGGTAGCAATGAGAAAACAGAAGAGGGAGAAATGAGGTGTTTTTAGTGCTTCTTTTGCATATTTGTGTTACAGCAATCTCCAAACAAGATTGCTGGCAATTTATAAAGGACAAAAGACTTTATTAATCTTGAACTACTAATCCTGAAGAGCATTAGTGCTGCTGAGAGCTGCATGTGGTGCCTGTCCATCTGCCACACAGCCCTTTGCCATCCTGGTGGGAGTAAATAACTCCACACCACCCCTAACACCATTTATTGGAGCACAGAGCATTCCCTGAGAGCCCAGGGTGGAAATGCTGATTTTATCCCTTCTCCTTTCTCCTCCTGGGCTGCTGGAGGTGATCTTGGATTGCAAACTGGTCTCCAGGGAGGTTGGACACCAGGCTCACATCCAGGTTTGGGGGCTGAGCTGTGCTGAGGAATATCTCAGATCCCACCAGCAGAAAAACTACTGGATGTCAGCAGTGGGAACTCCTTAGGTAGCAAAGTTTATTTGCTGTGACACCAAATCTGAGTCATCCTCAGGATTCATCCAGAAAGTTTTTCATGGGTTTGGCATGGAGGAATCCATACAGAACACCTGGGGTGTTCCTGCTCTTACAGGACAGAATCCAACCCTCAAATACTCCAAGAGTTCAGGGCTAGGGGATTTTCCATCTCAGCACTCCCTCATTTATTAAATTATATTTCCTTGGACCTGGTCCTGGTGGACTCAGTTCCATGGTGGCAGCTCCAAGCAGGGCTGGTGCTGATGCCTTTTCCTGGGGTTAAAATCAAGAGTCGGACACGGTTAGAAGGGAAAAAGGGGATTTTACCTTGGTGTTTATTTCAAGGATCCTTCAGTGCACCATGTCCAGGTCAGGTGCACTGAAATGCACCCCCAATGCACACGCACTGCCCTCCCAAAAGGATTTGGTATCACATTATAGGTGTTACTAATTAACATATCTATCAAAATTCCCTAATGAGAGGCTCCAGTGAGCCCCCCTCCCCAAGGAACCTTCCCTGGCTGGTTCTATCTCAGTTCACAGAATGTGTTCTGGAGAGGACCTTGGGCTCTGGGGCACACTGACCTCTACTTGCAAAGCTTCTAAAATATTTAGTCTCTTAATTTGACAAACAAGTCCAAGAATGGAGGCAAAAGCATCAGGAACAGAAGCTGCAAAGAGGCATGAAAAGGGTATAAAATAAAAAGCAAAAAATCTTCATGGCATCAGTGGCACTGGAACACCTCTTTTCCTCACTTCTAGGGAGTACAGGACAGGGAATTCCAGGATATCAACACCAAAAATTACGGCATCACTTGATATTTTGTGTGTTCCCAACACGCCCTCAGTTGTGGCCTCTCCATTTTGCCCACTGGAAAAAGCCTCTTTTTAATCCTCTGGAGAGAGCTGGAAGGAAACATTTCCCTGAGCCAGTCCCTGTCATGTGCAGTGCCAAAAGGGAAGAGGGAGAAATAGAAGGAAGTTGCAATGATAATACCAAAATAATCCTGCCAGATGTTAGAGCCATTCCCCCCTTGTGCCTCCATCCCCAGATGTGCCGTGTTTGAAGAGAGATTCATGGTTACATAATGAATCAGGAGGGAAAGGATGTGAGCCACGAGGATGATGTAAGGAAAGGAGCAAAAAATAAGGGAAAAAAACAAAAAAAGAGAGGAGGTTGCTGAAGTGTTTTGGAAGGGAAGGAGGAAGCCTCAGTGCAGGGTTTTGGAAGGCTCCCATCAGTCAGATGAGTGGATTGCTGCAAGGGAGGGGGAAAATCAAGAGCGTGTGAGGCCATTGAGGAGAGGAATGAGCAGCACGGCAGCAAATCAAAGAGCTGCTGGAAAGCCAGAGCGGCAAAGAAGGATTTTTTAGGCAGTCCCTTAAAAATAAAACCTCAGTTTTTAGTTGGATCACTGGGATGTGTGGAGTTCGAGCTGCTATCAGAGGAATTAGACAAAAAGAGAGTGGGATCCAATAGCTCCAAATGAAAAAAATTGGGCAAATTTGGCTGGGAGACCCTTCCACAAACAGAATTTATGACTTAGGAAAAGGGAAACCTTTGGCTAAATCTCCTGAATGTTTCATTTCCTCCAAACCCTCCTAAACTTTCATTTGAGGGGCAAATATTGGCAAACGCCTGAGGGGACGGAGCCGCTGTAACATTTTTAAATCACATTTTTAAATCACATTTTTAAATCACATTTTTAAATCACATTTTTAAATCACATTTTTCTCCCCACTTCCAGCAAAGCCCTGGAACTATTTCTGAGCGAGTGGAAAGCGAACACAAACCCTGCCCACAAGGAGGAAAATGAACCCCTCAGCTCAGCCTTAGGCACAGCTCTGATGATCCCCTGTATCTCTGTTAGCAAAAGTTGGGCTTTGTGTGGTGTGAAAATGGTTTCTGCCAGCGACAGGTGTCTTTGGTTATTCCAGCAGCATTTCCAGCACTTCTCATCCACAGCGTGGAGAGTTCATCAGTGGGGGGCCCTGGGCTGTGAAAAGGAGCATCAATCTCTTGTTTTGGGGATGAGGAGCCCACAGGAGAGGCTTTTGTTCTCCATGCCAAACCAGCCGAGGTGCAGAACTGCAGCGGAAGCGAAGCTGTTCCAAAGCCAGGCTGAGGGTCAAGGAGCAAGAGGAACCTCTTTGCCCAAATTCTGGGGGAGCTGAGCTGCACCTGCCTCTTTTGGGGCCCCCAGGAGCTGTTCCCGTGCCAGACACGGAGTTCCCTGTGCCCTGGCCACACACATTCCCTGCTCCGGAGGGTGCCAGGATGGATGGGCATGGCACCAGCTGGGGCTGGATCCAGAACTGGGGAACAAAGAGGGATTTAACTCCAGTAACCAAGGAGCTGCCTGGTCAACACCAGGCTTTGTGCCTGCCAAGGATGGAAAATCTCCACCTTTGGCCTCACACAGGTCAGGGAGGGCTCAGGGAGGGACTGGATTCCAACCTGATGCTGCAAGAGAGGAAAGAGCAGAAATGAGGAGCACTGAGAAAAATTACAAATCTTTAATGGATTATTCAGTTTTTGGGGTTTGTTGTATTCCAAATTGTAGGGGGATTGTCTCAACTTAGCCTAAACCCAGGCTCTTGAGTTAAATTTATGCCCAAAGCAAAGCTGACACTGCTGAACATCATCTGAAGGGCTCAGCAGGAGCCTGACTCAGGGCCCTTTGCTATGGCAAGGAATTAAGAAACTTGGGATGATTGGGTTACATTTTCCTGGAAGGAGCCCGGCTGGAGAACAACAGGGAGTGAAAGTATTACTGGAATAATAAAAAAATACCCCAAACAACCCCAAATAATTTTTACCCCCATAGAATATCTGCTGACAAATTGTTCTCTTATCTGTGGCAGCGCTGGCTGTTTGAACAAACCCCTTCTTTAAGAGAAGGGAGGAATAAAACCAACAAAAAGTGACTTCTAACTTTGTGGTTCTTCTGTTTGCAATGGCCCACATTAAACTCCCCTTCCCCAAGCTCCAGACCTCCCTGATATCTCATCAGCTGTGCAAGGAGATAAATCCTGGCATCCAGCTCGAGTTTCCAGCCTGGTCCTACCCATTCTGATATTGAAATCCATTCCCTGGCCACAAAAGAGCCGAGGGAGCTGGGGGAGCAGGATCCAGGAACTGGGTAATGAATACAGGCACAAAAGGGGAAGCACAGGGGGAGGATGCTCTGCTGTGAACCAAACGTGCTCCAAGGGCGCCTTTTCCTCCTCCTCCTCTTGGCTGAAAAGCCCAACAAGTTGTGGCATCTCAGGATGAATTAATCTGAGATTAATTTGGGGATGGAAATCAGAGCAGAATCATTTCCTTTTGCAGAAAAGGGCAGGAGTTCCACATTTCCAGAACAGGCGCTTTTTTAAGTCAGAAAAGAAGATGCCACAGTGTAAAATAAGTTTGAAAAAGAGACTTTTTCTTTATGGAAAAGCCACGTCTCGGTGGTGAGAAAGTTTCAATGAGATTTCAAAAACCCCTGATTATTTTTAGTAGAAAATTATCACCTCCACATCCATCTCCAATGAAAGTGATGGGAAAATCAGTGCCTCAGGCTTGAAAGAGCAATTCTATACAAAGAATTTAATTTATTCTTTTGCCAATCCAGTTTGAATTGTGTCCTATATTAATTTTCTATCATGTATTTGATATCCAGCACCATATTTTGCCTCACTAACCACTCGTCCAGATGTATTTCTGTATGAAATACAGTAATATCCTGCAAATAAACTCCTAGAAAGAGTTGAAGTCAGTTAAAATTTTTTGCAGTCCTTCAAAGGGCTGTGGTTTAAAACTGAATTCGTGACACAGGGATGAATTATTACTGTTACAGTTATTTCACCTTTGTTAACTTTGTGATTTTCTCCTGCTGAACAATTCCAGCCCAGGATAAACTCAAGAAATTACAAATTTCTTTTTCCAATGGATGTCAGATCTTCTGGTTCTCTGCCCAAACAGGATTCCAGGGAGTTCAGATGTGCTGCACAGCTCAGGAATGGCAATTGGAGGGCAGATCAAAAAGAGCTTAACAAACCAAATTTTCAACTCACAGGGTGAGACCAGCAAAATCAAACTTAGGAGCTGATGAAACCATAGCAAATTTCAGAATTCTGACCAAATTAGGGAATGAATTTTAGTGCATAAAATGAATGGGTTTATGACTGGCTTTGGGGATCTTATATTAACTAGGCCAGTTCAAATTTCTCACCAGTGCTCTGCAAGCACCCTCTGCACTGGATTGTGTCCCACTGCTGGGTTGGATGCCTTGCTCAGCAAATTGCTGGGCCCCAGCCCAAAAAAGGGAAAAGTCCTGAAAGGAATATGAGGTGGGAAGGTGAGTGAAGTGAGACCCACAGCCCTCGAGTGCTGAGTGGGAACCAGCCTCGTTTTCTCCTTCAGGCACGTTGTCTGGAAGGCTCTGGGAAGGCAAAACCAGGCCAGATTTTCCAGCTTTAGCTCTGATAATCACCAAACACCTGCTCCATCCACGTGGAAGGGAGCGCTGGACAAGGTCTGAGCACATCTGGTTTCACTCAGCGGCTCTGGAGGGTTTGACATCCTATAGGGTTTGACAGAGCAGAGAGTCCAGCGAGTCCTCCAGACAGACAGGCCCAGTTTGTTCCTTTGGACTGGATTTTACCTGGCTGAGCTGATTAGTTTCATAAAACCCTAATTAGAACCAGCTCTTCACGTCAAATGCAATGACATTAAGTGGAATGCAATGACATGAAGTTGAAAACGAGGTGAAATGTATTTACAGTGGAGGAATATCTAGAGAAAAGAATGAGTCTATAAAAGCTTCTCTCTGTATCTGATTTTAAGTCAACTGAACCTGTCTGAAAGCATCAACTGCCCCTATCAATCTTCTCTCTCCACAAGAACTACCCTGGAACTGCAGTGTGCTGCAGGATGGACCTCAAGTTAGCAGAGCTATTAGGGAAAAATGAGTTATTTCAGTGGGATACTCCGAGGCAATCACAGCAAATGTTCCTCAGGGTGGAATCTGCAGCGAGGGAAAATTTAAGGACAATTTAAGTTCTCGTCAGATAAAAATCTCGGTGTAAATCTGACAAAGAGCAGCCTTCAGGGAAGCAGGAGCCTGCCTGTTTATCTGACTGTCTTGTTCCTCAAGAGTCTCAGGAATTAAGGCGTTGTATGATCCTTTCTGGCTCATTTTGATGAATCCTCGTTATCCTTTTTCTACCCCAAACCACAGCAAGAAATTAACCTGAATATTGGCAAGACATCCCCTATTCTTCCCTCCAACCCAAGTAAAATATCCCCATCCCTTTATTGACCAGCACATACATTTGATGGCGTTTTCTTTTCCTATTTGTAGAGCTACTCGAGGATATTGGTTCTTCCATTTAACCACAGGGGCCCTGGAACAATCTTTAATGCATTTAGGATGTGGTCATATTTTAGGATGTTTTAGAGGATAAAATCACACTTGAGGGCTATTTAAGCCCTTGAAAAAGTGCAGTGGACCCCGTTGGAGGGGCTGCCAATCCCATAAGTGTCCCTCCTGCTGGCCCTGGGGCTGGGAGGGTTGGGGCAGGGCTGGGAGGATTATTCTGCTGTGAGTTCACCTGTTTACCCAGGCTGTTATTTATTGAAGATCAAATTGACTGAAAATCACTCCCGACAGAGAGCTGGCAAGGGATGACATTATGAGGAGAGCAGAGCTGGGGGTTTAGAGCCTCAGTTATCTGTGATTTAGGGATCATTAGGATCTCTTTAAAATTCTTGCAGCTGGCCAAAAAAACTAAAATTAAAGGCAGGCTGTGCCTTACATTAAACAATTGGGGAATAGACAAGAGACACGGTTCTGCTGGGTTAAACCTTCTGTTTGACATCTTTAAATTCCTTTAATCTTTTTGAGCTTGATTTTGCCAGTTTCAGTGCATGAGGGGAAGGCTTATTTGTGATGGAGGAAATATTCCTGTGAGTAATTTCCCTATGATTTTTATCACTGTATTTACTCTTCTTTTGTCCTTCAACTGGAGATCAGATTAGAGCTGAGGAAAACTGTCACATATCCCATGCCCCCAAATCTGGGTGTCTGAACCAATTCTATGGACAAAGGGAGACTCCAAGGGCTGAATTTTGGACTTGAAAGGCCTTAGACTGAATGAAAACACTTTTGCTGTTTTGAGTGCAGTTGATTTTTAGTGTGGTTGCAAGTAGGGCACTTTAAACTGCCTGTTCTTGTTTGTTGGAGGTTTTGCAGCTATTTTGGAGTGAAAGAACAGGTTGAATACTGTGAAAGCAGGCTCTAGCTCCATTTTCAACAATTTCCAAGTTGGTGTGGGCAACAAATCTCTTTGGGCCACTGTTTTGTGCTCTTGGAGGGCAGCAGGAACAGGAAAAGCAGGAGTCCCACCAGAGAAAAGCCCTGAAGTTGTTAAGCAAAGCCCCTCAGTTTCAGGGAGCAGTTGGGTTTAGCCAAACCCACGATCCACCAGATTGATTTTCTTCCTCCTTTGGCTTTGTTTTAGTTGAGCAGAGCATTTCTGCCCCTGTTTATCCCCTCGGACAACTCCAGGAAAAAGCCCACTTGCACCCCTCGACCTTTCTGCTCCCCGACTGACAATTCCCTTCCTCAGCCTCCAGGCATGGCTTTTTTTGGGAGTGCCTTATTTAGACCACATGAGCGGCATTCCGAGCTTTCCAGTAGCCTCCCAGGCCCACGGAGGATTTATTTACATTGCATAAAATTAGAGGAAATGAAGGGGGATGTGTTTGAACAGAGAGCAACAACCTCGTTCCATTTGTTATAAACTCCCCTCATGGAAGGATTTCAGTCAATGTCAGCTTGGGGCAGGGAGGGGAAGAAACTCCACTCCTGGGCATTTCCAGGATAATGGGGAATGATGCCTGGCAATAAAACACACTCAGCAACTCTCTAAACAAAATTATTTGGTGGATTTCAAGTGATTTTTTGCCATTCCATACCATGAATCCAGGTTGAGTTCTTAGCTTCCTGTCTCACCAAAGGATATCCCACAGAGGAGGCCTTTGGGGTGAACAGAAGGAAGAATTTCTTATTAAATTAAATATATTTTATGTTTAAAAAGGTGTTTGTACATGGGGGAAAGAGGAAAGGTTCCACTGGAAGTGATACAGAAGAAGGTCCATAAATAAAACATTTTTACAAATTACAAAATTATTAAATTTCATTTATTTGGTTGTTTGTGAAAATTAAAAATTATTAAAGTCAATTAATTTTGTTTACATTGGTACCTGCACTCATTCTCTGAGTGAAGAAAATTCATCAACTCAGGATTTTCTGAGTCTGTATTTCAATGCCTTTCTTGCTTCACTCTGTATCCCAAAGGTAAAGGGAAATGGAATCACCACAAAAAGAGGTTGATCAGATCCAGGTCTACGTTGTAGAAAAGAATCTCAAAAATTTAGAATTAAATCAGTTAAATACAAAAAAAAAAAAAAAATTGTTAAAGCATAATAGTGTGAAGAAGTTTTTTCAAGAGTGAATAATTAGTGAATAATTACAGACTCCAGGATGGATCTGGGTAGGGAACCCGGAAAGGAAAACGTGGAATAAATTCCAGACACCCAGAGCAGCCTTGGTGGCAATCCAGAGAGGACCCTCAGCCCTGCTGCCAGAGTTATTCTAGGGCACCATCGATGGCTCACTGAGGTTGGTGCCAGCCCAAATTTGCCACTGCCAAATTTCACCCCGGTGTCCGAGCCAGGCCCTGCTTGGTTTGGACGTGCCCATCATCATCCACAGGGAAGTGACTGCACCTCCTGGAGCTCCCAAATGTTCCAGCAAAACCTGCTCAGAGCACTGTGGAATTGCTTCTTAGGAAACCATTCCCACCTTTCCCAGGGTTTTAGTCCTGGGACAGGACAGTGACCAATTCCTCTTCGAACCAACTCTGTTTTTAAGGAAAATTTCCAAACATAATCAGAAAAAATAGTCCAGAGCACTGAACAATTTGGATCAAATAATTGTAGGCTACAACCTTCTCTGGTATTAAATTTCCATGAATCTGTCTGTGGAATTCTCTCTCACATGTATATATATATGGGTTATATATACAACTCTCTCAGATATATATATTAATCTCTATATATGAACTGAGTCAAATATATATAAGAAAAAAATAAGGAGGAATGGCACTTCTCCTCCTTTCAGACATCCAGCTGGAATTCCCTTCAAAAAACCCATTTTTTCAAAAGCAGACGCTCCAGATTTTCTAAAATCAGAATTTCCTAGCTATGTTTGAACACATTGAAATCACCATTTTTCCCTCTTTCTTCTTTAAACCAAAAATCTTTGGAATTTGTCATGGATTTATAATCCCATTGGAAGGACAGCCATGGAGGATGCAGAAAAAAATTCAAAATAGGATGGAAGGAGAAGGTGAAAATATTCAAAACTAATATCAACTTAGACCAAAGCATAAAAAAATAAAGAAAATAAACTTTCTTGTCCAGGGGTAGATAAAGACAGAGCCAGCTTTGGTTTCCTGGCAATACTTGAGAGGGAAAAGGGGGAGAAGTCCCAAACAAGGATGGGGATTCTGAAAAGAACTTATTTATTTGTAAACCCTCTACAGAAGCAAAAAGCATCTTCTGCTGATGACTGGGAATTTAACCAGCTTTTTTTTTGGAAAAATAAAACAAATAAATACCCCTGTGCACCTTCAAGGCAGCTCTCATCAGCATAAACCACTATTCAGCAGCTCGAGCAACACCTCGCATTCAAGGTCAAGCCAAACCTCCATGAAAACAAACAACTCCTCCTCAGCCTTTCCAGCTGAGAATGACAGATCAGATGTGCAGAAAAAACATCAGAAAATTGGGAAAAAATGTTGAAAAATTGGAACAAAGCATTGGAAAATGGAGGGGAATCATCAGCACAAATATTGGGCCTCCGCGCGACGCCGTTGGCGGCTTTTCCTGAAACGCAATTTCGCCTTTTCCTCAGGGATCCTTTGGAGGCTGCAGCTCTCCGGGGTTGGAAGCCTCAGGAAGTGGCTGGGAGCCTGTGGTGATGTAACTGTCACATTGCCCCAGGCCTGGCTCTGTTGATATTAGCCCGGGCTAATCACCGCGCTAATTGGGCGGCCACGATGCAGAGCAGCTCGGCTTTCACTTCAACTGCTCACCCAAATGAGGTTTGACTCAAATGTAATACTTTATATCAACACACGGGATGGCTGTAAAAATAATTCCACATGTGCTGGTGCCTCTTTTTAATAAGTGTCTTCCTCAATTTTCCCTGCTGGATGAGGCACTCGAACGTACACGTAATTAAGGTTATTTAAGGGATATCAATTGAAAAATGCACCCGCAGGAGGCTGAACATGACTGATGGAGCTCCCAGTGCAGCTCCCAAAAGTCAGCTGCCAGAATTTCCTGCAGCACTTCTACAATTTGATCTTCCCCACATTGCCCTGGACAGGAATAACCTGGAAATCTCTTGTTTGGCTCCTTCTGACGTCGCTCGCCTCGGTACAAAATGGGTTTGGAATGGGGGATTTATGGTTCGGTAGCAATTTCTGTGGGAATCACAGGGGATAAAAAAGGCAAAAAACACAGAAAAGCAGAGCTGGGCTCGTTTTGTGAGGCTGCTGGAGACAGACCCCTCTGCTCAGAACTGATCAGAGAGTCCTGAGGAGCCCCAGGACAAAAGTGTGCCCAAAACAAGACAGGAAGACACTGGGAGGAGATCTACAGCAGTAGAATTTTCATGGATTCATGGAGCATTTTGCATCGGAAGTGGCCTTTCAAGGCCACCTAGTCCAATCCCAAGAACATCTTCCACTAGACCAGGATGCTGCATCCACCCTGACCTTGCACATTCCCAGGGATGGGGCAGCCACCATCTCTCTGAGCAACCTGTGCTTTACCACCCCCATTTAAAAATAGGATTCCTTATATCCAGTCTGAATCTGCCCCAATTTAGTTTAAAGCCATTCCTCCTCGTCTTAGGCCCTGCTAAAATTTTCCCTCATCTTTAATATAAATCCCCTTTAAGAACAGAAATGCCACAGTGAGTTTTCCGTGGAGTTTTACATTTTTTGTAGTCGTCTTTGTTCTCTGTCAAATTTTCCCAGAGTTCCTCAAAGGAGAGGTGTTTCCAGCACAGGAGATAACACAAAAAACCCCATTAATTTAATGCTTAATTATCCTGGGATGCTTTGAGGCTGCATCACCCTGTGCTCAGAGATGTCACAGAACATGGAACACTGGAATTCCAGCATTCCAGCATTCACCATTCCATGGATAGATGATGGAATTGTCCTCCTCACAGAGAGGCAGATATTTTATGGCAGAGGGTGTTTCCCATGGTTCCACTCTGGAGCTTTAATCTCAGCAGGGCTCTGTTCACCAGGGAGCCTGTAAATGGTTTGATAATGAAGAAAATCCAATGTGTGCTTCGTCGAGGATCAAAAAAACCTATAAAAATTCCCAAATCGAGTGATAAACAAATGGTCTCGGAGTGGATCAGTTAATATTTGTATCAAAGGCAGCACAGAGCAATGCACTGAGCACCAGAAAAGGAGATTTGGGTCCTTCTGCAAGGCACAAAACCAAATTCCTGTTGCTGTTTTTATAATTCTGTTGATTGTGGCAGCCCAGCAGCCCCACGATGATGGCACAGAGCACCCACCTCATGCTGTGATGTCATTTGGTGGCTGAGGCAGCTGGAAAAGGCTCTTCTGATTTGTCTGACAGGTCCTGAGAAGGCAGAAGGAGTTTCCAACACAAAACAATGCCAAGAAAGAGAAAAGCAACCCCTCTCTCCTTCAAAAATGCACGCCCAGCTGGAGATGTTGAGCCATGCACAGCACAGACTGCTAACAATCTCTTCAAAAGCCTTTTTTTTTTGTTAAAAACCTAGGAATTATTTGCAAAATATTTTTCCTTTTCCTCGCTTCACCTTCTCCACCTTCAAGGCAGCTGATTTTCAATGGAAGGCAATTCATGGCATTTTGCAGACGAATTTTCCCTCTGCCATCCGTGTTTCTGTGGGGTTTTACACCCAGATCTTAGGTCAGGCTTTTCATGGTCAGCAGAACATCTGAGCTGGACCTGAGAAAACATCTCAGGATGGAGAGAACCCCCCCCAACACGTTCCTGTCTCGTTGCAGCTCCCTCTGCATCCAAGTGCTTCCCCTCTTTGCAAAGTTGTCATAAAAATCATTATGAGCCCCGAACAGATGTGACCTTAAAGAGCAACTTGATGGAGGGCAAAAAAAAAAGAAGAGGTGGGGAATATAAAATAGCCTGTGGTGAAAATAACAGCAGGAAAACATTATAAAATCTGAGCCATAGCTGGCTGGCTTCCTCCTGATTATTGCTTTCTCTTTCAAGGGCCCGTCCTTGAGAGCGCAGATTTTTGGGGCTGATTTTGGGAAGGCAATTTTAACACTTGGTTGTTGTAATGAGACAAAGCTGCTGCACAGAGCTGTGATAACCCAGGGCTCCCAGAACATCCTCACATTTAAACAGAGGTGTCGAGGAAACCTCATCCTTCGTGATTTTTGTTGTGGTGTGATCACAGCGCCCTGGCTGCTTGTGAAGGGTTGGTTTTGGTGTCAAAGGCTGTGCAAATTCCTGGCACGGGAGTTTGGATTTTTATAGAAATAATCAAATAAAAAAGCAACAAAGAGTTGGTGGGTGTAGCCCGGATCTGTGGCGAGGCTGGAGCTCAGAGCCCCAGCTCAGCCCCCTGGGTGAAGCACCCCCAGCTCCTGTGGCACCCAGGAGAACCTCAGGGCATGGAGAGGGACCAGGATTTTGGAAAAGAGCCACAGAACGGTTAAAATATGAAACATATGAGGAGTGAGTTTAAATTGCAGTAGGATTTGCAAATTGCCAGCACCTCTTCCCCACTCCCAGGGCACTGCTGCTCCCAGCCACCAAGGAAAGCTGGGATTTCACCCCAGCTGGGATGTTTGGAGTCAAAGTGTTAGGTTGGATTGGGCTCAGAAATAATCTTTTGGATGGGAGAACAAATTCTCCAGCGTGTCAGGTAAGATCTGGATGCAGACACGGCTGTCCTAAATTGGCTGGAACATCAGCGAGGTGTTGGAAGTGAAATAAGAAATCTGCTGGGCCTGCTGCACTGGGCAGTGTTCAAGCTCCAGACTGATCTCACTGTTTTCCTTACAAGGCATTAATATTTTTTTGCAGCTGATGTGATATTTAGATCAATGTAATGGAGGAAAAAGTATTTGAAAGTCTTTTGAAAGGAAATGATACTCGGTTGGTGAGGTGTGTGCCAGACACGGGGTGGGGGACAACAAACACCTTGGCCTTGTTCTAAACAGCCAGGCAAAAGAGAGGATTGATACTCTGAATTTTAGAATCCGTCAGCAGGAGTTGAACTTTATCCCAGGCTGGCAACAGGTTTTTCAGAGCCTTTCCATGCTTTCCCCCAGCCTGGCTCTGGGGCTGCCTTTGCAGTAGAAGTCTGGTTTGCCAAAGCCATTTTCTCCAGGATTTTTAACTTTGAGTTGTCCTCTCCAGCTCCCTGAGAGCTGCAATGCCCAGGAGCTGTGCACAAAGAGGGTCTGACACTGCCCCACACTTATCACTGCAAAAATCTTCCACTCCTCCACAGAGGTGACAATTCCTGACTGGTGAGACCTGCAGATATTGGAGAAATCCTTTCCTCTTTTAGCACCACTGTGGGATCAGCCCTGTCTGCTTGGTTGCCTTTTCTCCCCTTATTCCATCACCTGACACAACTCCCCTTTCCCAACAGCCTTTTCCCAGTTTTTTATCAGATTTCCTCAGTCCTGGGGATGCCAGAATTGGAACTGGACTGAAATTCCAGTGCTGGGAGTTGGGCTGCTCCTGCAGCCGGGGCTTTGGGCACCTCAGCTCTGCCTTGCACGGGGAGAAGAGCCCGGATCCAACCTGAAAGCAGCACTTTGGGCCAGGGCTCTGCTGCACGTGGATGCAGCTGAGTGAATGTGGGGTTAAACCGAGCATCCAATGGACTCATCAGGAGCTGCCTCTGCTCCCAAACGGCTCCGAAGCAGGAGCTGAAGTCAGCCCCACCTTATCTGATGCATATCGAGCATCAGGCAAAACCTTCTGCAGTTAAAATTTGACTCCCAAAGCAGCCAGGGAGTTTGGAAGGATGGAGGAGCTGCTGCTCCTCAGGATCCGCTGCTGGAGCATTCCTGGGTGGGGGCTTTCCTTCTGGACCCCAGCAAGGAGCAGGGCTGGGAATGTCAGACAAATCCCACACAAATCCCACTTCAACTTCAGATTTCTGCGGTTCCTCCTCTGATTTTTTTACCCACCTGCTGGCCTGGGCAGACCCAATTTATTTTAAACAAAACATGGGCAAAACCAGGGTTAGAATAAGGTGATTTTTAAGGCCCTTTCAACCCAACCATTCCATGATTCCATGACAATGCCTGTGGGTTTATGGGAATGACAAAAGGTTGATAAAAACACATTTGGACCATTTTCTTCTGGGACTTTGTCCTGTAAGTGGGAGCTGTAACTGCAGAGCACTGTCAGAAGATTTTTCCCACTTTGAATTTCTATTTGAGTCATGCAAGAATTAAAACAAAAAAAAACAAAAAAACAAAAAAACCAAAAGAAAAAAAAAAAAAAAAACAAACAAAAAAAACCCCCAAACACCAATTTCTGCAGGATGCAAACCCCCGTCTGCCCTCTCCGGACTCCCCTGGAGCTCTCCCCGCTGCAGCAGGATCTATTCCCGGTCCCGGGGGATCCTTCCCGAATATTCCATGTGCAAGGGAGCCAGCCCTGCCCGGCCTGGGGTAACTCACGGACCCCGGGCAGGGTTTCCAGCCCGGCAGGGAACTTCCCCGTGTCAGGAGGGAGCAGAGGGGGTTGTGTTGTTGCACCACCAGCGCTGGGGGAATATTGTTTTGTTTTTGGAAGCGATGGCTAAAGCAGATGTTGGGGGCGAGCTGGCGTTTCGGAGCCTGCGGCAGGCGGGAATTATCCCGCAGGATGAAAAGTGACCTCCAGCCAGCACTGGTGCCTTTAATCCGGAGCTTTGTGCGCTGCTATCGGCTCCTGATCAGTTTTAAATCCCCTCCCTCCCACTCAGCCTTTCCCTTTCCCCGGAAAGCTCGGCTTAACAGGGCTGGGTTCCTCCCTCCCGAGGAGCTCCATCAGCTCCAGCTTCTCCCTCTGACTACAGAAACACCAAAGAGAAACTGTCAGCAACTTTGTTGTCCTGTAAAACCCCTAAATCCTTCCTAAAAACCCCAGCACATTGTCTCAGACTCATGTTTTAGCACTAAGCTTGCCAAGTCCAGGTCACAATTTTTTAAGTCAGCATCTCAAGCAAGGATAAATCTTCCCACGCCCATCCTTGAAATATCTAAACCTGGAGAGCCAAAGTCTGTCCCTTACCTGGTGATTTCAGCCCAAATTCCCTGCTTCAAATTCTACTTATCTACACAAGGATTTTGGAGGGGTTTCTATCCCATTAAAACTGGCAGGATCTGGCTGTTCCAGCTTTTCCACCCAAATTTGACCCAAGAGTTGAAACCAGGTGGGTTCCCTGCTCGTGGCTCATCTCAGGTGAGGTGACAGAGAAAAGTGAGCGCAGATAAAAGGTCTGACCGTGATTTTGCCCCACCCCAGGGTGTCCCACCCTGACAAAAAACTCACTATGAATTAAATCATACCCATCATGGCCTCACAGTTTAATTATTGATCCGACTGTGGATTCTCAGAGAGTCACTGAAGCCCAGCTGAAGCTTTTCCTACATTTTTAACGTGAAGGAGCTCAAATTGAAAAGGGTCTTTGCTCCAGGGGGAGCAAAACTCCAGAATCCTGTGGAAAGTGGACGTGTGGAAGCGCTCGGAGCCCCGTCCTGCAGAATCCCCGTGTTCCCAAAGAGGGCACTGATGCTCTGCACAGCGCTCGGGGACAGCCGAGAAATCCTTGGCCAGGCATAAATCTCCGCAGAGAAATCTGTCTTAGCACGTCCACCTCAGGAAAAGGGGAATTATTACACTTAATTAAAGTGTATTGACACCACATGTGGCCCCACCTCTCGCTTTGGGCTTTATTAATGACAGCAAAGCTGCGGGCTCGGGCAGGGGGGGCTGGGGGTGTCTGCTGGGCTGGGCAGGACCCACCGACTGCCCCCAAACACTTCTAACAAGCCTCATTTCTGCCCTGAGTTCCATTTTCTAGTCAATATTTCAGCTCCCTGGCTGGGCTGGCCAGCGCAGCTCTGGGTGCTGCTCCCTGAGCTGAGCAGGGGCCGTTCCTCACCTTTATCCCCAGGAAGAGCTCGGGGAGCTGCTCCTTTTGGGGTGCTGGGTGGTGGTGGTTGGGTTTTGCAGGGGAGCTGGTTCAATAGAAATCGTGCACAGAACGGTTCCTACTCCAGCAGAGAATTTTGTCTGTAATTCACACGAAATCTCAGTAGAAATAGAGAGAATTGGCTTAAATCTTGAGTTCTGTGCCCAGGTTTATCCCACCCACTATCCCTAATTCCCTAATTATTGGTGAAATCCTTTAGGTCCAACACGTGGAAGAAGTCTGGGGCTTTTAAAGGATGGGACATCTTAAGGCCTGAATTTTAAAGCAGGTTTGTGATCATTCCTTTTCCTAAACAGGAATAATCTGGATTCACTGACCACATCTATTTCACATTAAAGTGAAATTAAACCAGTCTCATTACTTTGTTTAAACATCTGAATTATTGACCCAATTTGCAGTGCATTTAAATCCCTTATCCTGTGTTTAATTCTAGAAAAGAAGCAGGAGTTTCAAGGTTTAAATTTGGGGTTTGCATTGGTGTTTCAGTGTGATTTTCCCCCATCCCTCCCTGCCCTGGTGCTGTGTCCTTGCAAGGGAGCCTTTCCCATTCCCTGCCTTTTCCTCCCACCAATCCCATTAAACCCTGCACTGAGCAGGGACTGGTTTTCCCTCCAGCTCCCTGCCCTGGGATGCAGAACAGACTCAGCAGCAGCTTCCACGTTTTCCCTTTCTACTCTGGGAAAATCAGGGGCACCAGAGGTGGCATTTTCTAAAATCTTGGAATCATTTCCTAGCAAAGCTCGGCCACAACTGGAAATTCCCCATGAAACGGTGCCAAGGGTTGATATCCTCCCTGCTGTGACATCTCATCCAGTTCCCCAGGAGAGCTCTCCAGGGTTTTCCACTGCCACTGGAAATGATGACTCCCAGATGGAACCAGTTGCACCAACACCAGATGATATTCCAGTTGTGCCAACACTGGATATTCCAGTTGTGCCAACACTGGATATTCCTGATTTCCAGTTGTGCCAACACTGGACATTCCAGTTGTGCCAACACTGGATATTCCAGTTGTGCCAACACTGGATATTCCAGTTGCACTGACATTGGATACTGCAGTAAGACCAACCCTGGACATTCCAGTAGGACCAACCCTGGATATTCCAGTTACACCAACACCAAATATTCCAGTTGTGCCAACACTGGATATTCTGGTTGCACCAACCCTGGATATTCCAGTTGTATCAACCCTGGATATTCCAGCTGCACCAAAACTGGATATTCCAGTTACACAAACCCTGGATATTCCAGTTGCACCAACCCTGGATATTCCAGCTTCACCAACACTGGATACTCCAGATATTCCAGTTGTGCCAACCCTGGATATTCCAGCTTCACCAATCCTGGATACTCCAGCTGCACCAACACCAAATATTCCAGTTGTGCCAACACTGGATATTCCAGTTGTGCCAACACTGGATATCCCAGTTGCACTGACATTGGATACTGCAGTAAGACCAATACTGGATATTCCAGTAGGACCAACCCTGGATATTCCTGTTACACCAACACTGGATATTCCAATTGTGCCAACACTGGATATTCTGGTTGCACCAACCCTGGATATTCCAGTTACACCAAACCTGGATATTCCAGTTGCACCAACCCTGGATATTCCAGTTGGATCAACCCTGGATATTCCAGCTGCACCAAAACTGGATGTTCCAGCTGAACCAACACTGGATATTCCAGTTGGATCAACCCTGGATGTTCCAGCTGCACCAACACTGGATACTCCAGATATTCCAGTTGCACCAACCCTGAATATTCCAGTTCTGCCAACCCTGGATATTCCAGTTGCCCCAACACTGGATGTTCCTATGCCAAGGGCTCTTGGAAAGGAGCTGGAGTTGTTTTTGCACACTCAGGAATAACCAACACCCTCCACTTGTGGCCAGAGTTCCAAACCAAAGGCCAGGATTCCCCACCAAGCTTTTCTGGAGTTGTCTTCACACCAAAATCTAATGGAAAATCAGAGGTTTACATTTGAAATTTGACTCCCAAAGCAGCCAGGGAGTTTGGAAGGATGGAGGAGCTGCTGCTCCTCAGGATCTGCTGCTGGAGCATTCCTGGGTGGGGGCTTTCCTTCTGGACCCCAGCAAGGAGCAGGGCTGGGAATGTCAGACAAATCCCACACAAATCCCACTTCAACTTCAGATTTCTGCGGTTCCTCCTCTGATTTTTTTACCCACCTGCTGGCCTGGAGAGACCCAATTTATTTTAAACAAAACATGGGCAAACCCAGGGTTAGAATAAGGTGATTTTTAAGGCCCTTCCAACCCAACCATTCCATGATTCCATGACAATGCCTGTGGGTTTATGGGAATGACAAAATGTTTATAAAAACACATTTGGACCATTTTCTTCTGGGACTTTGTCCTTTAAGTGGGAGCTGTAACTGCAGAGCACTGTCAGAAGATTTCCCACTTTGAATTTCTATTCATGCAAGAATTAAAAAAAATAAATCTTTCCTTGGCTCACAGATCCACTGGGATGGTGGGATCGTGGATTGTTACAAGAGCACAGAGCACAAGCAAAGGGAAAACTCCTTTGCCTTGATCAGCCCAAAAATCTTAAAATCCTGTTCCCTCCTGTAGCTGGTGAAAAATTCCTTGTAGGCTGCAGAAGTTGATCATTTGTGTTCAAAATAAATGGATATTTTGTATATAAAGGGAAAAAGCAATAATTTTTTGAAATATTTTGCAGATCTTTTCAGGATGATAGAAAGGGAAATGTTGCCAGAACAATAAAGGGCTGAAATTTCTGGAAAGCAATTCCAACCTTCCAGGTGAACTGGTGTGATTTATTTGTTTGTTTGTTTGTTTTTCAGGTGTTCATTGTCCAAGAGGAGCTCCACAGGGCTGGAATTGGAATTATGCAAAATACCCCTGAGCCAGCTCCTCACAGCCAGCTGGGAATGTAAAACTGTGTCATTCCCATTGGAAATGATTGGAAAATCCAGAGACTGGGACATTCCCAAGCCATGATCCCTCGTCCCTAAACAGTGGTGAGTGGATGGCTCTGGTATTTTAATATTCCTGGGTCAGGGATGCTCTGGGCATGCCCTTACCGAGGTAATTCTGCACAGTTCACCCTCCCCAAGCTGCAGGGAAAAAAGCAAAGCTCAAATATATTTAGGATTTTCAAACCTCAGCATCCTGAGGCATGCAGAATTCAACATTTTTATTCAGTGCCTGCACAGATGGATTCATTTGGCTGCTCATGATTTGTTTGGTGAGCATCAACAAGGCAGGGAAAACACAATTTTTCTCCTACAAAGAGAAAATTGGAGCATCTCAGGAGTTTTCAGGGTAAGCCTGTGAATTTATAACAGGTCCTGACAGGGGTTAAAATCCTCAGGAAGCAGAGTGGCCATTGGTGAGGTCNACTCCAACCACTTTAAAACCCCTGAAACTGCAACCCTGTCCTTAGTGGTTTGGGGAGAGCAGAGCCTTTCACCTTCTATTCATACCCTGCAGGCTTTGCTTGCTAAAATATCACCCTGGGCACGCTATTTTTGACCCTCGGTCTGGAGCAGAGCAGCAGACAGGCCCTGCAGATGGTTATCTGTGGTCAAAAATCCAGAAAATATTGTAAAAGTGTGTAAATCCGAGGAATCTGGACCAATTCCAGCATCACTAATCCCTTCTCCCAATATTCCTGCTGCTGTTTCAATTGGAAAACCATGCTGGAGTGCAGTTGCAGCTTTGCTGTGAGTAAAAGCCAACGTTTGGCTGCTCTTCTCTCAGAATGCTTTGGAAGTTGTTCTGTGAGGAGCTCTGGGAGGAAAAGGCCTGCAGAAATATATGATGGTTGTCATTAATTCTGGCACCACTCAAGACCACCAGTATTTAAAATCAATTAACAGGCCTTTTCCTATTATCATTGGCATTTCGTTTGCATCCAGCTAGGACGAGTTAAACTCTCATAAAAGTTAAAAACAATCTATTTTTGGAGGTAATACAGCAGCAGTGGAGGAGAGCTGGTGAATTCTCATTAGACATTTACTGACAGGAGTTTTCTGGAAATAAATCCACACGTGGAAGTTTTGGATGGGGGAAGGAGTGAGATGACATCCAGTAAAGTGATTTAACCCTGCTCACTTCACACCCTCAGCTCATCGTGTTTTTCCCTTCGGGTTATCATGAAAATACATCAAAACAAAGTCTGCTCTAAGCTTAAAATACTTGGAGGCAGAGCCTGATTCCTCTCTGGCTTTGGCTCGTGGCAGCCAAGGCGAGGTTGGGTTTCTGTGGCATTCCCAGGTCTCTGTCAGCAGAGGGAATTTTATTCTTTTCCATGGCTCCATGTTCAGCTTTGTCAGCAGCCAGGACAGGACAGGATTAATGTTTGGGGCAGCAGCTTCCTGATGGAGCATCCCCCGCTCTGCCTCTGAGAACTCTGGAATTTGCATCAGCCCCAAAGTCAGTTGTCTGTTCCGTGGGAAGTTTTAGGAAAACACTGGGAGAAGCATCCCAGTCACCTGGAAACTTCCACTGATTCGGGGATAAAGTGGAAAAAAGCTTTATCTGTACTCTGGTGCTCAGCATTTCTGAAATAAACCTCAAATGAACCAAAGTAAATCCCTTTCCCAACACAAAATGACAATTAATCCAAGGAATACCATTAATAACAGTTCACAGCAGAGCTTTGGGAGCTCTTTTCTTATCTCCAAGCACACAATCAGCACCTGACCAGGGCAGGATCTGCACATTTCCCATTGCAAGGCAGCGAGGAGCAGCTGGAAGCAGCTGGAAATAATTCAGGAGCACAGTGCAGTGAAAAGGAGTTTGGAAACCACACGGTCTCAATGATATTTTCACAGTGCTTCAAGCAATTTACTGCCACCAGTTCAATGGTTTCAAGGCTCTCCAGCCCCAAATTACAGCCCCAGCACCAATGCCAGCAGTGGGAAACTCAGAGCATCAGGCCAGGGGAACAAGGGCCAAAGGCCTCGAGGAAAGGGCAGGAGATTTGGGAATGGCATCCTGCTGGATTTGGGAGGGATTCACCCAAATCCTGCCCTCTCTGCCAGAATCTCCCTCAGATGTGTCAGATTATGGAAAATAATTTGCATTTTCTGCCAGTATTGCAGAGCCCCCAGAGCCCAAGGCACCCCTGCCCGTGCTCTCCACCTTGCCAAGGTCCAGAGTAGGATCCCATTTGTGCCCTAAATTCCAGTTCCATGTGGATTATCCAGGCAAAACTGGGATTGTGAGGGGTCCTTGCAACTCGTGACCCAGGTAAAGCTTTCCTAACCATAAAAACACCTCTGAAAATGGATCACAAACAGAGGGAGGGTCTGTGCTGGTGCTCTCTGGGGAATAAATGGCCCAATTTGATTGGCCTTGCATTCCTCTGGGCAGCTCCTCAGGGAGCAGGACAGGTTCTGTCTGTGGTCACCACCCACGTTTTGTCTGTGGTCACCACCCAAGTGGTCACTTAGGGAGGGATGCTCAGCTGGGGTGAGCATTTTCCCCATCCTTTGACTCAAAGGGAAGGAGAAATGAGGGATTTGGCAGAGTGAAGGTCACCCAAAACTCAAATTGATGTCCTGGAGTGATTTTGGGCTCAAGGTTCTTTGCAATTTTAGTGGGAGCGTGGAAGGAAAAGTCAGAGGTGATAATAAGGAAAAGGCAAAAGAGCAAACAGAGAATTTGGCCTATGGGTGTTATCAGCCCTGGAAATCCAAAGTTTGAGATTCTTCAGGGGTCTGGACACATCTCAACTTGAAAATTAAAGAAATACATCGGATTATGTATCTAAAATTTGTAATATGTTAAAAAAAATTTAAAGTCCTCATCTAAAACTTTGTGTGAAAGTCCCACAGAAGTTCAGGAATTGTTGGAAGGATTGGATGGGGACAACTTGGAGCCAGGGAAGGACAGGGAGAGCCCCACAAGAACCTCTGGAAAGACAGAATTGGGTCAGAAACACAACAATGGAGACAGGAAATAATTCCCCAAGAGGGACATGAGAACAGGAGACCTTGGAAAGAAAATAAGGGAACATTTTCTATTGAGGGGAGAGGGAAAATCTGGATAGCCTGGGAAGGCAGATGGAGATTTGGAGAATAAAATGGTTTTGCTATAAAAATGTACCTCACGTTGTGACTGCAAAAATTACCAAGTGAGAAAATGAGCAAAAGGCCAGCTCAGAGTGAAAAGAGAGCCTGGCTGCTCTGAATAAACGTTTTTAAAAATGAATGAGTGAAGCCTTGCAAAGCTGGGAGGAGGAGGGAGAAAAACTGAGAAGTGTTTAAAGTAAATTTATCTATGAATGAATCAAGAGAGAAAATGTGAGCAGAGCNACTGGGCTCTCTCTGGGCACTTTTTGGCTGTGGTCAGCTCTCATTTCATGGGTTGGGCACTGCAGCAGCTCCTGCCTCCCTTTCCATCCATCCTGAGGGTTCCAGGTTCAGCTGTCCCAGGAAGGAGCCCCCCCCCTGCCCTCAGCAAGGTTCACCCCCCTCGTGGTTAAATGGATTTAGGAGCAAACCCAACCACGAGGTGGGCTCTGCCAGAGATCACAGAGCAGCCAGAATCTTTACTCCTCTATTTTTGGGTGTTCCTCTGAAAAAGTTGTTTCAGTCCTGAGCGAAGAAGCTGCTCCACCAACCCCACGTGTGCTAACGAGGTGAAAAACTTATTTCTTCCTTTATAATTACAGGATTTGAGCTGCGGCATCCGAAATTTCTGATCTATCTCCCAAAAAGAAGCAGATCGTTCTATTCAGGGAAAATTCCCCACACACACTTTTTCCCCCTCCCAGGATAGACATGAAAACACCTTTGAGCAATGATTTTTTTCCCCCTAATTCTGGTTTCTTTCCCGGGTGTAAGAGCGCTCGAGCGAATGTAATTACATCTTGCATTGGACAAGCCAAATATTTGATCTCATATTAATGTGTTTTCTCTCCAGCTGCTGGGAAATGTGGCTTCTCCTGCAGATGCAGAACATTTTTAAGAGCTGGGCAAACCCAACATTTATTTATGTGTTTATGGATTTGCAGGAGTGGGTGTGCAGATGGAAATGGAAATGTGGGACACGGCAGGACACGGGGAGTGGCTTCCAAGTGTCAGAGGGTGGGGTGAGATGGGATTTGGGGGAGAAATCCTGCCCTTGTGGGGTGGGGAGGGGCTGGGATGGAATTCCCACAGCAGCTGTGGCTGTCCCTGGATCCCTGGCAGTGCCCAAGGCCAGGCTGGATCCACTTGGGATCCTGGAAGGTGTCCCTGCCCATGGCCCATGGACGATCCTTTAAGTCCTTTCCAACCCAAACTAATCCAAAATTCCACGAAATGCTGGTGACAGAAGATGGGGGGAAAAGCTCCTGATTATGAAAACTTCCCTCTCCCCCTGAAATAAGTCAAGTTTTTCAAGTTTTGAGTTAATTCAACTCAAGTTTTTGTGAAACAAAGCCATAAATCTGATCCTTATGGCATTGGCAGCAAAAGGATCAATCCCAAAGGGAAATAACGGCCCCCAGTGGTGCTGGGGGGGTTCCCCCACCCCTCTGAGGCCCTGACAATCTGAATTCTTGTGTTTTACACCTGCAAAGGGATTGGACCCATGGGCTGGATGCCCAGAATCATAAAATCCCTGCATGGTTTGGGCTGGAAGGGACCCTAAAGCCCATCCCACTGCACCCCCTGCCCTGGCAGGGAACATTCCAGAGCCCATGGCTCAGTCAGGGGCAAAAACAGGGAAAAAGAAGAATCAGAGAGAAAGAACCCAAGGATGCAAATGTCCCGCTGTCCTTGCCCACCCCCAAGGGAGCTCCTGACACATCCTTTATGGACTGGGCAGAAGCTGGGTGGAAAACACCTCTTGTGGCTGGCTGTTGATGGGAGGCAGTGGAAAAACATTTAATTGATGAATTATTTACTTGATGAAAATATTTAATTGATTAAATTAGTTTTTCCGCTGAAATATTTAATTGATGTTTCCCACTCCAGCTTTGGACTTGGAATGCCTTTCACAGCATCCTCGGGAGGCTTTGGTGAGGCTGCACCTGAAATTTCCATTGGTAGATGAACTGTGTGGAAGAAAAATAAAACCATGAAGAAATTCCATCGGTGACTGCACAGAAACCAGTGCAGGTCATTGTGTTCATGTGGGATTCTGATTGCAGAGGGGCCCAGAGAGCACCATGTGAGGGCACCTCTAATCCCTGGTTAAGGGAGTGAGAAAGGATGCAGGGAAAGTTAAAAAGGAAAAATAAAAAAAATAAAAGTTCTATTTCTGGAAGGTGCTTGTTTAATTTCGGAGGGTTTAAGAGTTTTAGCAGCAGCAGCAGACGATTCTTGACATCAGCACAATCAGGAGGGTGTAATCAAGGTAATCAAAAACCTAAATAATCTCATTTAGACACCATCCTGATTTGCAGAGGGGTGGGAGAAGAAGTGTTTGTAGCTCATCAGGTGAAATTCAAGTCAGGGATTGCCCCCCATTTCCCAAATGGAACCAGGCAGAACCTATGGAAAACTACCAGCAAGTGAAAGGCAAGTGGCCATAATTCCATGTGGGAATCCAGATTGAGCCAGGATATCTCTGGATTCACACACTGCTACCTTCAAACCACATCAAGGGATCCTCCTTCCAAAACTAATATCCCACGTTTTTAAATTGAATTTTATCATTTTTGCCCCATTTTGTGCAGCTCACGATTCAACAGCAGCTTCAGAAATGAACAGATAATTAAATTTTCACTTTTACGGCCCTGATTCTTTGTTTGTTTAAGAGCCTTGATGAAGAAATGAGTGGCCCAGGAGTTGGTGTCACTCCAGCATCTCCTGATGTTTCTGGGAACCACCCACATCCAGCAGCAGGGAGATTCCAGAGAAATCCCATCCCTGGATGGAAGAGCACCAACCAAAGAAAAGGTTGGGTTTGTTTGAATTAGGGAAGGGAAAGCAGAGAAAAATAAACTGCAAACCAAAGTATGTTCCTGCTTCTGATCCTTTCCCCTGGATGGAGGAAGAGATCCAAACTTTCTGCACATTAAAAGACAAGAAATATCTCTCTGCTTCCCTCAGCCCTTCCAACTCTATTTAGCCTTGATTCAAAAATCATTGAGAAAAGGAAAAATCAAGGATTTTTGCACTGATTCCCATGGTTGAGCATCCCATCCGTGTTTAGCCTGAGGAGCACTGAGCTGTGTAAATACTTTTTTGGGCTTCAGTGGCAGAAAATAATAGGGTTCAGTAAATGGATGCAAGAGAAAAAGGTTGCAATTATTCAACCAAAATATGGAACTCAGCTTGCTTAAATAAATATCCTCCTGCCCAAAACCAGCAGGGTTTTTTTTTTTAATGTATTTTATCCCATTGCAGGGATAAAACGAGGATGTAAATGCTGATAACAGGAATTAGATCTAAAAGGACCCCTCAGTATGGCAGGAGTGAGGGGGTGAAATGACCCAAACCCTGATTCCCTCAGGAAAATGCTCTGGAATGAAGGACCCAGTGCAGGGAGGGCACCGAGGGCAGCCCAAAGCAGAGCTGTGAGTGGGGGCAGGCAGCAAAAGGGGGCAACTCCAGCAAAATCCAACCAGTCTGGGGGAAAGCTGAGCCCTGGGGGGGAGCCAAATCAACCTTGTTGAGGGAAAATAAACCCCTGTGCTGGATGTCCTTCAGAGATGCTGCAATGAAGGTGGCATTTCCAGGGAGCTTTGGAATCCCACCCAGAGGCAGCAGCGACCACTCAGAGCTACAGAAAACCAGCTCTGTTCAAGGAGGGCAAAAAGGGGTCTAAGGAAACCCCCCAATTTTGAGTTTTTAAGTTGTTTCATTCTCAAAACACCTCCAAATGCCACTGCAGTGCAACAGCTGGGATTTCTTTCCCTCAGGAAATCAGGATTTCTGCTGGCAGCTTCAGACAGCAGCAGGGCTGGGTTGGGATCCTCCATCAGGAAAAGCCAAGGTTGGTTGGATCCCCTGAGTTTTCCTCCCTGAATTCCATGGAGATGCATTTTCATCCCTGAAATCCAGGGGGGTTCAAGGATACAAAACTGTTCTTTTCCCTCAAAACCTGAATTCCTCTCTGCGGGGCCCACCAGTGACACCCCAAAAGCACCTCAGGGCTGGGCAATTTCCCCACAGGGGATCATGGAATGGTTTGAGTTGGGAGAGATTTAAAGCTCATCCCATTCCAGCCCTGCCATGGGCAGGGACATCTCCCACCATCCCAGGGTGCTCCTTGGACACTCCCAGGGATGGGGGGAGCATTCCCAAGTTTCCTGGCTCCTGCAGTTTGAGTTCTGGGGAGGGGAGGGAACCACCCAACTTCTCTGGGAGTTTGGTCTGAAGGGCTGAGCCAGCAGTGCTGAAATGTTCCCTGGAATCCTCACTGAATTCCCAATATTCCGTGTCTCTGGACTGCAGGGAATAGCAAAAAATGAGGGATTGAGAGACATCAGGGATGGTTCTCCACAGGACTTTTGCTGCCAACCTTCCTCTGTCCTTCCCTTCCAGAGAGAGAAAAAAATGAGAATCCATCAGCAGCGTTAAAAAAAAATAAAATTGCAACTCTCCATTCCAAGTTATTGCAGAAAAGTAATTAAAATCCAACTGCTGCCTCCATCCCCTGGGAGCAAATTTTTACTGGAAACGAGAAGGAAAGGTGGTTGGACTGTGGAAACATTTACCAGCTGCAGGTATAATGCCGTGTCTGTTGTCAGAGGGAACATTTCATTGGTTTATTTCTGGAGGATTATTTAGAGGGTTGTGGTCTCTACGTCCAGGTCTGAAGAGAAAAAAAAAAAAAAGGAGGAAAAAAAAAAACAAACCCCAGCCTCTGAGGTGTGCCTTCTTTCTGCAGAATAGTGATTTGTTACGTGTTTGTCTGAGTTAAATATAGCGGCCAGGCCTTCGGCACAGGCTGGTATTTTATCCTGCTCGCTGTTAAAAAGGAGAAGGAGAAAAAAAATTAGGAAAATAAAAGGAAAAAAAATGTAGGGAAAGAAAAAAGAAAGAAAAGAAGGAGGGGAAAATAGAGAAGAAATTCTTGTTTGGATGTAAGAAAAAGAAGCAAAATAAAAAAAAAGAGAAAAAGAAAATTCAGAAAAGCCTCGGTTCTGAGGTTTGTTTCCATTTTCAGGTGTTCAGTGTTGGAAAATTCAATTTTCAGGGATGTGCTGGGGCAGTTCCAGCCACGTTTCAATGCTCCCTCTTGGCTGTTCTGTCTCCAGAGGTGATTCCTGACCCACGGAGCTGAGCAGGGATCGGTGCCACCTCTGGGGTTCAGTCACTTGGACAGAGGAGAGGCTGTGCCAGGGCACCTGATGGCTCCGTGGGTCTGCCCTCTGAGGGTGGGGACGGGCTGGGATGGCATTCCCAGAGCAGCTGTGGCTGCCCCTGGATCCCTGGCAGTGCCCAAGGCCAGGCTGGCACACCCTGGGACAGTGGGAGGTGTCCCTGCCATGGCAGGGGTGGGATGGGACGATCCTTAAGGTGCCTTCCAACCAAAATTATTCCATGCTAAGTTTCAAATTTAAATCGAGTATTTGACTATGAAAATATTCCAAAGTCAGTGGGATGAGTCCCCTCATTCAGGAGATGGCCTTTGGAAGTTGTTTGACTTAAATAATTTAATTTCAATATTAAGCCTGACTTAAATAAAACCCCAGGACTGCTCTCATTCCCCGTCTGAATTTGAGTTTTCCCGTATTTCTGTCACACCTCCCAACTCTGACATTTCCCTGCTGCCCTGAGAAGCAGGGACAGATAATGCTGCAGTTCTTTGTGCTGCTTTCAGCAGGGACAGAAGGAAAGAGGATCCCATTCCCACAGCTCTGCACCCTCACGGAGCTGCTCACGGTTTGTCTGCTCACACCCACACAAACCCTCTGCCAGCTCCACACACCCCACTGCAGGTGCTGAAGGATTCAAGTCCAGCTCTGATTTTGCTGCTGGATTCTCCCAAAACCCCCACTGGATCTGGTTTGCCCCATCCCAGCACAAGACACCTTTGCCAGAGGGTGTTGAGAGCTCCTGTCCCATGGAAGCAGCGGGAAAAGAGATCCCAGAAATATTCTGGGGGGCAGGGATGGAGCAGGGCAGAGCTGGAAACCTCATGATTGGCCCCAATCCAGGCCAGGAGACCCTTCAGAGACAGAGTCAGAGCAGTGGGTATTTGCTTTATTCAGCAATGCTGGGTGTGTGGGGGAGGCTCCTCCAAACACACACCCCGGTACCTTCTACAATACAGTACTTATGGGTTAAATCATGAATATTCATTACATTCCTTGAGACAGGTGTGGTTATACAAATTATTCCCCGTAAGCCATTAATATCATTAGCATACGGGTCAGGCATGTGTTGTGTGTCCTGGTGGTCGCACTGAGGAAGGCTTCTCCTCTTCCTCGGGGGTCTCTGTGATGAAGATCAGCAGTCTTCCTCACAGTGCCCTTTTCACCTTTCTCCTTGGAGCATGTGTAGTCCTTTGAGGAATGATTCAGCAGTTTTTGGGATGATCCTTGTCCCTTCTATCTTAACAAGATCAGAGCGAATCCTACTTCCAAGGTCTTGTAATCAACATTTGCTGTCTGAATTAACATTTGCTGTCTCCTCCTGTCCCCCCCATCTTGACAAGATTAGGGTAAATTCAGCTTCTTAGGTTTTATACATAACATTTGTGTCTCCTAACAGTTACCTGTGTTTGCTGAGTTACCCACTGACCACCCTTTACTCACTCACAACTGCTGGATGTGCTGGGGATGGATGAGAAGAGCAGCCACACCAGGAGAAAATGAGAGTTTTCTGTTGGGATAAACCCTTCCCACTTATCCCACCATCCCAAGGGCTCTGTCCAGGCAATCCCCACCTTGTTTCACCGGCAGAGTGCTGGGATTTCAGGGACAAAGTGCCATAAACACCACTGGAGTGCTGGGAACAGCCCTTGGAGTTGGATTTCCGGGTGGATTATCCAGGAAAAGGGAGGAACAACCATGGAAATTAAGTAGCACGGGAGCCTCAGCTTCCTTTCAAATGGGAAATTTCCCCTTTGCAGGATGTAAACAAATATTGTCTGGTTTTCCCTGACATTTCAGTGGACGTTGTATTTTAACTCTGGGATCTCCATGAATCCATTTAATTACACCTACATGGAGATAGATAGAAATACATATATTTATATGTATAATTTCCTATTTCTCTAAAGCTCAAAGCTCAGAAATCCCTTACCCATAACCCGCTCTCTGTTTCTGAATTGACTCTGATTTATATTAATCCTCTTTAATAACCTGCTCCCCTCTGCCCTGGACTCAGAAACTCCAACTGCACTTCCAAACTTTGGAAGGAGACTCTGAGATAATAAAACTTGCAATATTGCAGCAAATTATTATTAATTATTTTTATTATTATTGCCATTTCTAATAATAAAAAAGCAGATGTTTCTACAAATAAAAAGGGAGCTGATTGATTTATATTTAATAGTGCAATGAAAACAAGTTTAGACCCAAAAGTTAGATTTGACACCGACAGAAACAAGTTTTAAGGGATGAAAAATTCCACGTTAAAATACGGGGAATGCTCGCTCCGAGTGTTTGTTTGAAAGGAATTTACTCATTTCGTTTTATTATGGAATTTTTGCCGTGCAGCCCTGCAAGGAGCTCTCAGTCTCACAGCTGGGGAGATCCACGGGGCTTCCTTTGGGTTGGACAGCTGTCAGTCAAACAAATTCCTGAGACACCCCGTGCGTCAAGGCCAGGAGCAGAAATGAAAGCTGACAACTCCAGCGTTGGGAAATTCCCTTCCACAATAACACAACTCCGACTGCCAGGGCTGCCTGAGGGTCCTGCAGGGGTTTAGAAGTCCCTGGAGTGTCTCACATTTGACTTTTATGCTAGAACAGCTTTATTTCCCCAAGGGTGGTGTGTGAGGAGCATCCCAGCCCTCACCTCCTCATGGCTGTGCAACCTCCTCAACCCATCCTGTTCCCACCTGACTGCTGAGTGCAGTCCATGAACATTTAAAAACATATTTACAGGTGTTTTTTGTGTGAGGAGCATCCCAGCCCTCATCTCCTCATGGCTGTGCAACCTCCTCAACCCATCCTGTTCCCACCTGGAGCTTCCTCACTGCTGAGTGCAGTCCATGAACATTTGAAAATATATTTACAGGTGTTTTTCTGTTTATCCCCCTCACTTTTCCATGAGTAAGACAGAATTTGTAAGAAACAACGTTCCTGGAGTGGGGAGCCTTGGTTTGCCAGCCTGGCCCAGGTTCCTGTGACAGCAGGGCCATGGTTTGGTGGGACTCGGCAGTGTTTGGTTTATGGTTGCACTCAGTGACCTTTAAAGGTCTTTTCCAGCCCAAATTGTGCTCTGATCCCATGGATTGCTGCAGGTTTTGCTGCCTGAGCCCTGTGGAACCTGATCAGGCAGCGTTTGGGCTTTGGGCCCTTTCCTTTTGGAGACACCAATAGTTTAATTGGCCAAGCTCATAATGAGAGCTCTCCTTTTAGCCAGGAGAGCCTCCTGATTTCAAAGATAAACCCTGGAAACCCAAGCTCTGGTGCTGGGCAATGTCAGAACTCCTTGGATTTGGCAGTCAGGGAATTCCAAAGGCTCCCTCTGGCTGAGGATGTGGGATGGTCACACACTGGAATTATCTGCTGAAGTTACTACTGTCCCTGGTTCCAGACCTTTAGCAGTGACAGGAGGGGAGGAAACAGCCTCAAGGTGTGCTGGGAGATGTTTGGATTGGAAATCAGGGAAAATTCCTTCATGGAAAGGGATGTCAAGCATGGAAAATGCTGTCCAGAGTGGTGTGGAGTCACCATCCCCAGAAGTGTTCAAAAATGGGTGAAGGTGGCACCTGGGGACTGGGTTCAGTGGTGAACATGGTGGTGGTGATGGCCTGGTGATTGGACTTGATCCTCTTAGAGATCCTTCCCAACCTGAACCATCCTGGGATTCAAGGATTCACATTTCCCTGCCCATTTTCCTCCTGCATTCCAGAAGGATCTATAAATCCTCTGCAGAAACGACCATATTTTCATTCCCTGCTCTGGCCAAGATACATTTTCTTTTGTAATATTTACAATATTTCCAATAAACACTGGAGTTTCCAGCTCTTCCATGATCCATGGGCTGTTATCCTGGAAACAAAAATTGTTCAAAAAACAAGGAACCAGCAAGAAAAGTTTAGCCTTTAAAGAGAGCAAGGACTCAGCACTGAGGAGAACATGGAATTCCTCACACATTTCTTCCCCATCCCATGTGGGATCCACCCCACGGGGAGGGGATGGTGTTGCTGCAGATTAGCAGGAACTGCCATCAGAGACATTTTAATGAAACATTAACAGCTCTGCTTTAATGGGAATTTCAGCAGGACCTCAGTGAAGTCATTGGGAGGGAGATATTGTCCCATTAAGCCCAGTAAAACCTTAAGCTCCTGTCTGGAGAAGCTGTGGGCAGTTAAAGTGACCATCAATTTCAGCAGCTGATGTTCTTTACAAGTCTCTGAAGTGTGAAGTCCCAGCCTGGCTGATGTATTTCACTTTAATTTCCTTTTGGAAAACAGAGCTGTGGTTAGTGAGGAACCTCCTGCACGCTCCCACACGGGCAAGGAGAGCCTGCAGAGTGCAGGCAAGGAGGAAATTATTTAACCCTTTCCAAAAGCTATACAATTTCTTTAGTTAAGTGAAGAAAAATAAGCAGAGATGGTTTCTCCTTTAGTTCCTGCACAAAAATAAACAAAAGTTGTGCATAGCTAATAACCAGGTTAGGGCCTCTTGCTAATATCTCCTCCAGCTCCTGAAAACTCACTGAAAAATCTCTTTTTTCCCCATTTCCCTGCACTTCAAGCAAGTTCTAAGTCAGCAGCTCATGCCCTCTGTAGGGGAAGAAGATAAGAATCGTGTAATTCCATCTGATTTGCCATTTCCAAGCCATTCCTTTGCCCCCAGACCACACAGGTACCCGGAGATTCCTTATCAGATGGAGCTCCCTGCGGGTTTTGGGTCAGACCTGAGATTTTCAGCGTGGTTCTGCTGCCAAAATGGGCTGAGAGGAGCCAAGATGATAAAACAGAGTCCAGATAACACAACAAAAGGTGTAATGATGAGAATATCCACCTAAATGATGTTTAAAAGAGGAGAAGTGTTCCCTGCTTTAACTGTACTGTGGATAGAGTTGATATATTTGATATATATATATCTATATATCTATAGATATATTTTATGTGTAAAGATACTGATTGCTGCAGAGAGGTTGGGAAATGACAACGGGAATGAAAACACTTTGGGGATTTTCCCCTATGTTCTTTGAAGTCAAAAATTTAGGAATTCATTCATATCATCAGGAGTACCCTACCTGCAAAAAAACCAGCAAATAAAAATGATTTATGTCCCTCTAAGAGAAGGAACTGCAAATAAATCAACAGAATTTGGGGTTGGAAGTGGACTGGATGCACTTATCATTAATTGCAGTGCTCTAAATAATTATTTTAATAAAAAGACAGCAAACTGGCCTCTTACAAGGCATTATAAACTCATGGTCACCACTGAATCCCAGGAAAATATTTGTAAAAAATGGAATCAGAATCAGTTTTATTATTCCACCTACAGGATCAAGGGTGCCACTTCATTAAGCCATTAATTAGCCCAATTTGCTGGGAAAACAGCTGGGGATGTGCAGAGGAGCCTGTCCAGGAGCCCAGCCAGTGTCCCCCAGCTCTGGCAGCTCCGGAGGGATCCCCCACAGAGGGACAGCTCTGGTTATGGGGCAGGGTGGAGAGGGAAACTGAACATGGATATCGGATATTGGAGCTGCTGGCAGGAAAGGAGGGCTCTCTGCTCTGCCAGACCCATCAAGGAGAACATTTTCATGGCCCAACCATCTCTCCCTGCCTGGCTGGCAGCACCTTTGGAAGGCCAGGACCAAAAGTGGCCACACAAGGTCCCCTCCTGTCTCCTGGTCTCATCCAGGAGTGGAAAAACGGGGCTTGTCCTGCCTGCCCCAAGGAAATTGGGAGCAGGGGGATCCCAAATGCTGCTTTCAGTGCTGGTGACCCTCAGCAGGAGATCCTGAAGGGCTCCTTTAAATTTGGCAGATGGGATAGGGGGTGGAGGTTGAGGTGGTTTAAAAAGGCGGGGTTGGCTTTTGAGGGGGTGGGGGGGGAAGTGAGGAGCTTTCAGGCAAAGCTGGGCAAGTTCTGGGTTTTTTTCAGGTATAAACCCAAAGCTGGGAACTCAGCCTGCCTGGCTCCTGCAGCTGAGCCAGACCAGGTCCAGGAGCTGGGCATTTGGGGGTGGCTCCATGTGCCATCCCTGTGGGAAATCCCAACCTGCATCCCAATGGGAGCTCCAGCAAGCACTGCTGGCCCACACAGGTCATGGGAGTCCAAAATTTGCCTTCAAAAGCTCATAAATAATTCTGAAAATCCAGTTTATGAGCTTATTATCTGCATGTGAAGAAGCCAAAGCTCCAGATCAAATCCATTTCTCCTTTTTATAACTGGATTCTTTGCTCTAAACCAAGAGTCACTCCCCAGAATATCACCTCACTTCCTGCCCATCAGAAAGTGCAAGAATGAGGGACAAACTCTCACTGAGAGTTTCTACTTCAGGCAAAAATCTGAGCCCTCCTGGTGGAGTAAAACTGAAATTTTACAGGAGTAAAAACAAAGAGAATTTATGGACAAAGATCAGAAATCCTGGCCTGCAGAACCAAGATTTTCAGTTCAAGCTTGGTTGTTCTCAAGATTAAATACTAGAAATAAAAATTTCTGGACTTGTGATAGGGATCAAAATCCAGGAGCTCAATTATCAGACATTTTCCTGCACCTCTGGTCACTAGGAGAGTTTTATCTACTGTAAACCAGCATTAGTGGTGTATATAAAATACCAGTGCATGAGCTATCACCAGTCTCATTCTTAGGAGGCTCAGAGAAAGATTACCTTTATTTTAAGGCTGTTTTTTATTGGGAAAAAAAAAAAGTTTATGTGTCTGCCAGTTAAAAATTCAATAGAAATTAAATAGAATGTTACAAAATGCCACAGGCAAGTCCCAGAGTATCCAACTCTGAGGTCAAACCAGCACGTGCCAGGACTGGTCCCAGCTGGAGCAGGTTCAGGGCCAGGTGAGCAGTGGGGCTGAGCATCCAGGTGGGAGGAACTGTGCTCCAGAGGGAATCCCCCATAAAACCCTGCTCAGAGAGGGGTTCTGGTTCTGATTCCTTGGGAACTGCTCCTGGTGAAGCCTTTACTCAGCACTGGGGTTGAGTTAAGCCTGGTCTGGCCCAGCCTGAGGGCAGTTTGTCCCTGGGAGTTGTTGGCACTCGAGTGGGAAGGGGAGATCTCAGGTAAATTCTGGATTAAATTCCCTACAGAAACACCCAGGTTTCAGTGGCCTTGGTGGTGAGGAGGTTCTCTGTTAAAATGCCCAAAGCTGTGGGTACAGTTTGGGTGTCTAAATCTTGGAAAGCTTTTAAACCAAGAGTGAGGTGAGGAGGCAGCAAGGCAAGGAACAGAAACCCAAAAGGAGTAAAGAGAAGGTCATTTCCTGGGGTGTTGTACAAAGAGTTTTACAATCCTGGTTGGTCTTCTGTCTATAAAGAGAAATACTCTTTACAGAGGAAAAAACCAATCACCTAAGTCTGTCCAAAAGTGCTTGTTCTTGCTGTTCTCCTGCAAGTCTGTCCTTAAAAATCCTCAGAACGGGTGAAAGTCTGTCAGTCCATGTTTTTTAATTGACCCTGGAGTGATGCTGCTCGAGTATTTCCTGTGCTTTGTCTCCTGTGGGGCTGTTTGTGAGCCTGGAGAACGACGTGGGTGGAGGAAAGTAAAAAATGATAAAGATTTAACAACTTTCCAAAAAGTTTGTCTGAGTTGCTTCTTTCTTTACTCAGTTTGCCTATCCAGGGAGATGAGATGTGCATCCCATGGGATCCCTGCTCTGGGCAGCAGGGACATCCTGCATCCTGATAGTGAAATCTGGGGGAGCATCCTGTCCCTGGAAGTGGAAAAAAATCAACCCCCCAAAGGTGTTAAAGCTTCCTAAACACAGCTGAAGTGGTGGGCAGGAAGTCAGGAGCCTGGTGAAGCCTGTTAAGATGGAAAAAGTGAAGTAACCCAGCACAGAGGTCTATTCAGGGCTGCAAAAAGTGGGAAAAGCAAAAAGGAGATGGAGGCAGGGAGATTGAAATTCAGCTGGAGCTCAGGGGTCTCCGGGCAGCAGCTGTAGATCATGTCTGGCAAGGCAAGTGTTTATTTGGACAATAATAGCCTTGAAGCTTCCTGATAAAACCATCTCCTTGCACTTCCATCCATAATACTGCCAGAGGTTTCCTTAAGTATTCCCTTCTACTGGGATGTAAAGCAATCCCTGCTCCCGGCGTTCTCGGCGGAAGTGGGGGATGAAAATGATTTCCCTTGCAGGGGGCAGGCGAGGAGATTGAAAAAAAAAAAGGGTTAAAAACCAAAAAAAAAAAAAAAGCAAGGGTCAGTCTTTTGTTCAGGGTTTTTTTTTTCTTTTTATCCACATCTTTAATTATTTCCTTGGAAAAACAAAGGCGGCGATGGCTCCCGGGCTCCTGAGGAAACACCAGAGGAAGGCGGCTGTTTTCCGAAGCCCTCTCGCCATGTGGCTGCTGCTGGGTGCCTTTTGTCTCCCTGGTTTCCTGAACATGGATGGAAAGCGTGGCCCTTTCATAATCCAGCCCCTCTCCCTCCCCTCTGCCTTTGTACAGTCGATAGGAGAAAGGAACCAGCTGCAAAAAAAGCCTTTTCATGTCTCCCGTGCTCCCTGACCCCCCTTCAACACCTTGGGGTGCCCGCCGGGATTTCCAGGATTTCTTAGGTTACATTATGGCAATCTCCTCCTCCTTGAACTTGGTGGCAGCTTGGGCTCACAGCAACAGCTGCCTCCAGAATTTTAGTGTGGATTTTTTGGGAGAAAAAAAAGGGAATTCTGAGCTGTTTTCTTCTCCTCTAAGAGATTCGAATCGGCCTTCCCAAAATAAGAGAATGGGTGTTGAGTTTAAGATGTGAATGAATTAAAACAAGTCTGGCTTTAAAATCTGGGATTAAACTCAAATATGGGAATTTATCAAATATGTGGATGAATATTAAGGGCAAATTCCACTCTGGGCTTGACTGCCTTGTAAAGTACTCAGTGCCTTCAGTGCCTTGGAGCAACTGTAAAAAACCCAATGTAATCCCAAATCCAGGATCCTCATCCCATGGAGAGGGGGAAAAGATGAAGGAAATCAAGGTATTGAATGCCAGGGAAGTGATTCTGGTCTGTTCTTTACCTTCAAGTTGTGATGTCACTGGAAAAGGCCGGAAAATGCCATTTTCAGGAGAAATTGGAAGGAGCCAAGTCACCAGTTTTCCTATGGCTGCCAACCATCCTTCAGGCTTTATTGGAATTTATTCTTTTTATTTTCCAACAGGAATATTTATGGAAAATAAGAAGAATTTTCTTCTTTTCAGTGCAAGCCAACGGAAAGGCTGCTCCTTTTTAATGAAACCACCCAGTCAGTGTCACCTTCTTGGTAGATGAATATAGAATTGATTTAGATGTATTTATAGGTAGATTTAAACCTGGAGGGTGATGCTTGGTTGTGCAGTTTGACATCAAGAATATTAAAATCCACTTGGTAACCTCTTACCTAGAGAAATAATCTCTATTTAGCTGAAAGAGCTGCTCTTGGCGTGAAGGCAATCAGGCCTTGAGAACTTCCTTCTTCCTTAAAAATTTGTTCATCTCCCTGATCTTTCCCTCCTGGATTTGGGCTCCTTTAGGAACTGCTGCTCTCCTTTTGTGAGGCATTTTGGTGATGTTTTTGTGCTCCTTCAGCCCTCTCTGACAATCCCAAACAGGTCCCTCTCCAAGGCTCTTTCTCAGGGTCTCCGGATTTTTTTTGCACCTTTTTTCCTGCAGCTTTTTTTTTTTTTTTCTCCCTCCCACACATCTGTTTTCCAATCTGGAGCTCAGAATGGGATCAATCTGCCCAACACTCACCAGGAATGTACATCATAAAACAGACAGAGGCCACATTGCAGGCGAGCCGTCAGCACGGCGCAGTGACCGCTGCATAAAATACCCAGCTCCACTTGGGCTCTTTTATGGGCTGCTGCTCCAGAAATGGACCCCCCAAAATATGGGCTGTGGTCAGCAACAGCCCACACCCCCAGAATATCGAGGGGGTTGTTGTGGGTGTTCACTTAAATACCAATTTGAGGATGAAAATCTCCCCAGGGGCAGGATTTGGATCAGCTCAGAATATTCTGGGATTTGGTGGAAAACGGGGAAAGGAGGAAGCCTTTGGGAGGATGTCATTAAACATCATTTCTTTGTATTTATAAGCTGCTTTATCATACTTTTGATTAATGAGGGACGCAAAATCCATTTTTTGAATTCTTTTTGGGGGATCTTTTGGGACAGCAGCTTTTCTGCAGGTTTGGCTTTGTCAATATTTTGCAGCTCGGGTTTGGCGGCTCTGCTGGGTCTGTTGGCCTTTTCCATGTGTTTTATTCCTGAGTTTTGGCAAGGATTGGGCCAGCCTGGAGCTGGGCAGTGCTGTGGGGCTGTGTTTAGTCTGTTGGGGTATGACTGGGATCCATCTTTCCTGCCCTTCCCGTTCTGCCACGCTGCTGGAACTGTAAACAAGGATTCCAAAGGATGCTGCTGCTTCCTCCCACACTCATGGAGTTGTGGGGTGAGCAGAGCAGGAGGTTTCTGGCTTCTTGCAAATATTTCTGGCCCCTTGGTAATTTATTCTGTAGGGAAAGCACAAATATACTCAGAGAGCCACTGCCCCATGGAGCAAAGGCTCTTAAAATTCACCTCATGTTTCTCCCACCACAGGATTTCTCTGGTTTTGCTACTGAGGAAAATATTTCATGTAAAAGCAGGAGAATGTCCTTTCCTTGTCTAATCAGCTGCTGCTTTATATCAAATTAGTGATTAAACTTAAAATCAGGGCAATAATCGGCCATTTCTCATGTTGAGGTGTTGTCATTCGTCCTGCAAATGCCAGGTTTTTGACTTTGAGTGGCCCAATATTTGAATATCCATTTATTCAACACTTTCAAACTCATTTTGTTACCAATCTCATGGAAATAAAGGATGAAATCAGCTGCTGAATACAATCAATACAACAAAACACAATTTAAATGGGAAGGTTCAATTCTACCAGGCCTGAATTTCCCAGGGTTACAGCACACACAAAATAGATGTTACTCCTCCCCAAGAACTGGCCAAAACCAGAAGGAATCAAAAAGTTCCTGCACTTTTCTTAGATACCCAAACAGAACCAGCGACACACAATCTGCAGTTTTCCCCCTCACATCGTTTGTGGAGGGTGGATTTGGCCTTTCCAAATTACAGCAAAGCTTTGAGAGCGTCCATGGAATAATTCAGCAAAGAAATTGGGCCCGACCATCATCAGAGCAGTGAGAAAACAAACAGGAGTGGATTAACATAATTGCTTAATCAACAGCATTCACTGAAGGGCTTGCAAGTGTGTGGAATTAATCATCTCATTGTGAGGAGCACTCTGAGTAATGAACGTAATGAGAACTTTGCACAGCTGGCAACTATTTTAATCCATGAACCAGCAAAATAAATAGGTCTAGAAAAACAACATTTCATATTATTTTTTACTCTATAACCAGGCTTGAATCGTGAATATTGGGGTTAATTAGAGGAATTAAAGAGAGAATCATCTCCCAAGCCCTTCTTCCTGCCCAGCCATGAAAGACAACTCCCTCCACAGGAATATTTCCCTCAGCCATAATTAATAGATTCTACTTTTCCTTGCTCATTGTGTTATTTTGGTGCAATCCATAGGATTTTTACTGGGAATGCTGCAGAAAGTTCCTCTGGATGCTGGCAGCCCACAGCCAAATCCTTGAATTAGGCACGAGGATGGTGGTGCAGACCAGGGCAAGGGTTGAGGATCCTCTTTTCTTCCCTGTATTAATCCAGGTATGAACTTGGTGGCCTCCACCTTGACCCTCCTGAGAAGATGAAGGTGAACCTGGAATGTTTCAGGCACTGAGGAACAGTTCATGGGGCTAAGGAAATCCTGGAGGGAAAACAAACCATAACTCCGAATGCCTCTGGAGATGAATAATTGAAAATGGATCTGATACATTCTGCTTTTGTCTCCAAGTTATGGGGTCACTTTGGGTGCCACAAACCCTCCTTTCACCCCAGCTGGGCCTGGGGAGGTCCTGCTTGATTTGACTGGAATTTATTGTGCTGTTTTGAAAAGGCTGATGTCTTCCAAGGAAATATTTACCCACAGCCATCGCTGACCTGTGATGACTCAGTCAATCGCAGGCTGGCAGGAAAAACCAACTTACACCCAGGGATTTGGGAGACAAAGTGCTCCCCCCTGGCTCCAGCCAATCCATCTCTGCTCCAGTGCAAGGGTCACTGCTGGAACACTGCACAACAGCATCTTCCCTCCTCCCCAGATTCCACAGGGATAGCAAACATTGGGAGGGATAAAGAATCTGTAACAACACTTCTGCGCTTTTTCAAGCGTGATTTTCTCCTTTAAGGGCATGAAAATGAAGAGAAAATGTTAAATAAAGCAAATAATCCTCAGCATGTTCTGAGGTTTGGCAAAGAGAGCCAAGGGAAGCTTCTTATCTGTGGCCATCCTCCTCCAAATCCAGGCTGTCTCCTCTGAACACTGTGTTAAATACTGCAAAAATCCTCTCAAAACTGATAAGGAAAATGTCAGTGGGATTTTTCCTCCCCTTCCTGAAGTGGGGTGTTCAGACAGGGATGTGATCCAGCCTGGAAGTGCTTGGGGGAAAGTACTTAATGCACAAGCTTTGAAAGAAAACAGAATTACAGCGTGATCTCCACAGATTTCTTGTTTGGCTGTTGAAATCAGGAAGGAGGAAAGGAGGTTTCTTATTGGAATGGTTGGCAAAAAATAATACAAAATAAATAATTAGAAGACTAAAAATTTTTCTCAGTAAAAAATATTAACTCTTAATAAAAATAATAATTTTAGGGAATCTTTCCACTGTATCTCCTATCGTAGACAGGATAAGAGGGGATATTTGCTCAGGACACATTTATGGCCATTATGATTAATCTTCATAAGGCTTTGGATAATAAAATCACCTGGAGAACAAAGTTGAGCTTATAAGCTCAATAATATTACTTTAAAATTGTCTACAATGGGCTTTGGTGTTTTAAAACCATAAAATGAAGGAATAAATCAAGCTGGTAGAATTACAGAGTCGTTCAGGTTGGAAAAGCTCTCTCTGATTAGAATGGCAAGGCCAGATTTTCCCCCCCATGAAGATTTTAATTAAGAATTTAATTAAAATTTAATTATGAGAATGTCTTCCCTCTATATTTAGAATTGAAAGCCAGACTATTTTGGTAAGAGGCCATCAAGTAAAGGATGAAATGAGATTACCAGGGGCATGAAAAGTGCAGTTATTGGACAGGTAAAAGGTTTTTGGTTGGGGTCAGAGCTTTTCCTGGTGTTCCTAAAAATCTAGGGCAAAAATACCTCCAGTTTATAGAAGATTTTGCCTGCTGATGGTAAAGCTTTTGGAAATTTTATTTTGAAAACAGGTCAGTTTAAGGTGCCTTGTTTGCAACCCAGTGGTTTATCCTGTGTGAGGAAAAGGAAAATTCCAGGGAGATAAATTACAAACCTGGCATTTGTTGTCTCCTTTCTCCCCCTCCAAAGGGCTTCACCCCTGTACAAGAGCATTATTCAGGAGTTGCTAATCATGGGGAATAAGGTCTAAAAACTGAATTCAGATCTCTTAATTTCACTTCTTTTTCCCCTTTCTCCAAGCCCCAGCTGGCATCCCCACGGCTGCCAGGATGCTCAGTGCAGGCTGTGCCAGAGAGCCAGGTCAGATCCCAGAGGGACTGGGAAAGCCCTGGCTCACAAAGTCTCTGATTTTACTGCTTTTCTGAAAGAAAAGGCCCCTAAACTGCTCTCCTTCTTTACCTTCACAGGTAAAATAAGTAAGAGATGATTTGAACTAAACCACTGTACAGGTCAAGAGATGGGATAGGCCATGGATTCCTCTGGAGGCTGCAGGACCAGTTCAAACTCATTTGGGTTCTGTAAATTCCGAGTGTCCCTTCCCAGGACACTTTCCCAGGCCCAGTTAATTGGGATCAGCACATCCATAGCAGGAAATCCCTGCCAACACTGGGGTATTTTCTTCAGATGTTCCTGCAAGGCTGAGGTTTGTTCAGGATCTGGTTGTGCTGTGATAACCAGGAAGGAGCCGAGCTGTGCCCAGCTCCTCCTCTGATCCAGACTTGATCTCTCTTCCCCCCCTAAAATCCTTGTGTTCTGCTTTAATCCTGTTCCACACTGGGGTTGGGACATTCCTAAAGGCATTTAGGGATTCACTACAGGGCAACAGGTCCAGTATCCCCAGAGCCATCCCCAGGACATGTTTTGGAGGCAGAAGATCCCTGGGAGTTGTTGTTGGAGTAACTTGATAGAAAATTGTGCTTTTTTTCAAGTTTTCTCTTGAGAAAAAGCCCAATTTTCAAGATTTTCTCAAATCCCTAAGTTGAGCTGATTTTGGGGTGGGTCAGAAAGGAAACTTTCCCCCATGGCACATCCCAAACATAACCCTGAGTGCTCAGAAGCCTCTGGCAGATGTGTTTATCCCAGCTCAACCAGGCAGAGCTTCCCTCCCACCACCCTCTGTGGATTCCTCACACGGAGCTTTCTGCACCTCTGCCCTTCCTCGTAAACCTTTGGAATAAAAAACCTCCCCAGCAGTTTTTACCCCCTTCCTTTTACTTTTTCCCCCTTTCCTCCACCAGGCTTTTGGGGTTTTATCTCAGTGCTGGGGCTGTGCCTGCTGAGGCCTCTCAGAAGGCTCCTTCTGGCCCACGTTCCCGTTGGTTCAAACACGCCCGAGCCTTTGAGCTGAAGGCGGAAATGAAGTCAACAAGTCAAATATGAAAATAAATAAAACTTCAGTTCAAACAAACCACTTGCCTCAGTAAATAGCTCCTGGCCCCTTTTCAGGGCTGGCCAGCAAATCATCTGGGCTATCTTGTTTTCCAACAGCTCGAAGGCCTTCAAAGCTTACCTTGTTTGGGAGCACTTAATTGAGCTCGTGGAGAAGTGCCTCAGATATTGTTGGGTATCGATGATTCATGATGGCTCTGCTGCAAAATGAAAGCTAAGGAGCCTAATCAATAAAATAATTGAGTCGCTTTGAACTGGTTCCAGGTCAATTTTTCTTGGCAATTTTTGCACTTCCTGAATTATACCGACCCAAACCATGAATAATGATCTAAAATTACACAATATACAGAAACCAGCTGTTAGATAGACTCGGGCAGGGTGATGTCATTGGGCTACTTCTAATCTGGAGCCTTGGATGTTGCCAGTGATGATGTCACGGGCTTGGCAACCCACGGCTTGACTTGGTTAAGCACGAGCAGCAATGTGATTTTCCCCCAGTTTTTATGGAAAGAATTGACTCGTGCTCATTATCTCCAGGAGAAATGGAAGGGATGTGGGCTTGCATAATTTATCCTACCTGGAAGAGGGTGTAAATGGAACCAGAATCCACTGAGAGCGAGCTCATCGAGAACCCAGAGCCAAAATGTCTCAGACTTGCCCACTGTTCTCCCTCCCAGATCCCATCCCCAGCTCCCAGGCCCTCAAACCAGCTGGATTTAACTGGCCAGCCCGGGGAGGGGTTTCAGACCAGCCAGATGTGTCCAGGAGCAGCTGCCAGTTCCAAATGAGCCCTGGATGCTCTGGTTTAATTCTAGTGCGAGTTCCACCAGGCCTCATACGCTGGATCAAGTCCAGCCCTGCTGAGGATAACAGCAAAATTCCATATATTTTGAGTGCCCTGAGCATTCTGGGTTGGAATTCTTTCCCCATCCCAGTGATAAAAGTGTGGGCTGGAGCAAAGCTTATCTGCCAGGAGTTCTGGTTATCAATATCCATTGGGGTTTGTTTCAAGGAAGGATTAGGGACTTCCTTAGGGTGCAGAATCTTGGGATAACTCATCCATGGAGCAGCTCAGCCTGGTCTCTAAAACTTTTTTAAGGACTGAAGGCTGAAGTTTTCTGTCCCTTCCAACTGTTGGTTGTTACCACCTTGACCAGTTGGGAATGTGTTTATTCCAAATGTTCTTCCTTCCTGAAGGGCAGGGATGGTGTCTCCCACCACCCACCTGGGCTTGGTCAAACAACCATGAATAAAAATTCAGGTTTTTTGTCTCATCTTTGTTGTGATTAAACAGAAACCCAACTTCTTTGTGACTTCTAGGAGAGAACATTTTAATTTTCAGAACATAAGGAACCATTAGTGGCTGGTGTTTCACAAAGTCTCCCAAGCCAGGCTTGAAAAGATCTGAGTTTCATTTAAACTTTGTATAAAATTTCACCTAATTCCTGCTTGTTTATCAGGATGTGTAATTTAATTGCTTTAAGTGACTGAAAATGTATTTCTAGTTGGATGGAAATCTGTAAACAATCTGGAAGTTTCTTATTTTAACATCATTTTCATTCTGCCTTCAGGGCTTTGTGAGATAATCAAATGTTAGTTTTTCTTTCTAAATGCAGTAGTCCTGTGCACATCGCTCAAAAGGGAAATTCAGCCACGGAATTCCAAAGTTCAGCTTTTAAACTGAAGCATCCACTTCTGACTTGCAAGGAGAGCTTCACATCAGCTCAAACACAATAAATTGTCCCACAAAAAATGCTGGTTTTTAGTGAAAAAAAAAATCTGAAAGTGTTTTTGAATAGGTTGACTCAGAAATGGTGGAATCATGTAGCTGGAAAAGACCTCTAAGATTGAGGCAAATTGCTCAAAATTCAAATAGAAATGAATGCACAAATCTGTGTGCAAAGAAGATTTTGGGAATATCTCCCCTTTTTCTATCTGCTGTAGAGAAATCTTCTGTATTTCAGCCCTTTCAAGCACAAAAAAGGCTCATGGATGATAAAAACACATCATTAATTATGTAACAAATATAAATTTAATCAGTTTTATGTGCAGACAGATTCCATCCTCTGAGAGGGCAAACAGTAGAACATGTGAGGGATTTTTGCTGTGTTTTGAAGCAGCAATTTTGGTGACGTGAAAATCCAAACCGATCTCCTGATCTCCATTTGGGAATCTACAATGGAGATATCTCCAAATTAGCCATTAATTACAGCTGGCTCTTGAGCCAGCCTTGGTATTTCTGATTTTAAAAGTCAAGGAAGAATTAAAAGGTCAATCTTGGACCAGAAAAAAAAGCAGGGCTGTGCCTTCTTCCCTGAAGGAATCAAGACTTGGAATTTCTCAGCCAGCTCAGGAGTGAATTCCCCATTTTTGAGCTGTGCTAAAGCCCAGGAGCCCCCAAGCCCCGGGCTGGCCACTGAATCAAGGCTTCTGTTGAGGTCCTGCGGATGGAAATCGCTGCTCCCGCTGCCCCGGGGGCTCCATCGATGCCTCCCGGGGTTTTCCTTGGCCACCCATCAAAGGAGTTGGGAATGGGTGGGGTTTGGGGCAGGAGAGGCAGCCTGGGCTGCCACGGATCCGGGGGATGTTGGTTTGGGGAGTGCCAGCCCTGGGCACGGAGGGTTTTCTCTGCTCTCTGTGCTGTTCCAGCGGGCAGGAGTTCCAGAGTGGTGTTTGCCATGAATCCTTCAAAAACAGAGATTTTCTGCTTCATTGGTAACTCGAACACCGAAAAATGCTTGGAAAAGAAATGGTGGGGTTTTTGCTTCTAGAGCTGCCCAGAGATCACACTCCCTGATTTCCACCCAGTTCCTATCAGAGGATCAGTGCAGGGCATCCCATTGATATAAATCCCCAGGAATTTTCCTTCCAGAGCTTCAAGTCCCTCATTCCACCCAATTCCTGTCAAAGGGAATCCCTCTGATACAGACCCCAAGGGCTCTGGAGTAACAAACCCCATCCAGCACCTTTTGAATCCAAGGAAATTTTGAGAAATTGAAATATTTACAAGCCAATTTTCCTGGACATTCCCACCTTTACAGGTTGCTTTGGCTTGGATGAGATTAATGGGGAGGATTCTTCCATGACTTCCACTGAAACAGCCAAACTCTGCCAAGGGTTTTGTGTTTCATCCCCAATGGAATCAGATTGGAAAAGGACCTGGATTAGGGAGGAAATACAGATTTGTTTTAAAGTCTGGCAAATTTAAAATTCCTCCTTTCACAGCAATAGAATAACAAATTCCTCACAAAAATCCATGTATTTTAGGGATACTGTCAAGTTATTTAGGCCCCAAATTTAGGTTTTCTAAAATGAAAGGAGAAAAGAAAAATTGGGGTATTTATGAGGTAAAATTGTGACTTTTATCAACTATTTAAACTCACCTTCTACAGCAGCTTCTCCTTCACTCACTCATGAGTGGATAAACTCAATTTGTTCAGTGGGGTTGCTCAGGTAGGTGAAGTTTAGATTTTATGTATTGGGCCCCAATGTTTCAGGGCTAAGTAGGGGTGCATTTACTCCCAAAAGGAGTGTTACAAATACTAATTCAGAATATATTACAAATAATAATTCAGAATGTGTTACAAATACTAATTCAGAATATATTACAAATAATAATTCAGAATGTCAGGCTGCTGGATCCTTCTGAATGCTGTAATTTGCATAATGCTGATGTCCTCAGCACTGACACAGTTCTGGGGGTTGAAATGCTGCCCAGATAATCAGATATTGATGAATTAAAACAATCCTCTCCTCTGCACAGCAGAGATCATTTCACTCTATTCCTCCCAATAGTGATAGCACAGTTATTCTTTTCTTTTTTTTCCCTTTCCTCTTTAAAGAACTTTTTGATGCTCTTGATTTCTACCACCCAGAAAAATGGGTGAAAAGGCTCATCTTAATTCCCCTCGTTTGGAGGAGGGGAGACAAATCTCCATCTCTAAATCTGCAGCCCATTCGGGACTTCAAATGCTTCCCTTATCTGGCATTGTAAACTCGGGGCTGTGGAGTAAAACTCACCAGACAAGTCATAAATCATGAGCAGAGACAGGTGCAATAAATACCCGTGTCAAAAAGTTACCAAGTAAAATTATATTGTTTTGACAAGATGTCCACATGCGTTGACAACGGAGCAAGCAAAATGGGCTCGCTCCGAGAGGCTCAATTAGTGCAGGGGAGGAGGAGGGAGGGAGGGAAAACCCAAAAAGACCCAAGAAAAATAACCCAAAAGCTTAAAGGCTTATCAGGAGGACGATGTAACTACTGCAAAACACCCATGAGCAATTCATTTTCTAGGGGACTCTTCCTCTTCCTTCCCCAGTGTTCAATCGAGGGCATCTCCCAAAAAAACCACCCCACCATTTTGGGGGTTTGCTTTGCTATTTTAGGGTAAACTGTGATTGACAAAGAATAATTCCCTTTTTTTGCACTGCATCACATCCACTTAGAAACTCCCTGGCTGGGTTTTGCTGTCATTGCAGCAGTGTTTGAGCAGCTTTAATGTGTTCAGGGTTCCTGCTCCTCCTCACACGAGGTTTTTATATAAAAAATCTGGGACAGGAGGCCCAATTCAGCTCTTCCTCTCTACTGGAGAATTCCAACATGTGGTTAAACTTCTTTCTGAACAGACTTAAAATTTATATTAATGTGGGTCTTCTGTGATTTTCTGAATCAGGCCAGAAAGTTTAGCAATATCCAGCTGCAAATTTGGAGCAATTTGTCAAAGATCAGGGAGATCTTTAACCCAACCCAGCTTTCAGCCTAACCCATTCCCTCAGCCACGAGCCCACCCCTAATTCCTGGTTTGTACCCAATCCCTCAGGATTCTGGATTTATTTTTCACTTCCATGTATTTAGTTGAACCCTTTTGTGATGTTTCCAACAGAATATTCTTGCTGAATTCTAGTTTTGGAATGAATCTTGGGATGTGCCTGGATTTTTTTTCTTTTTTCTCTTTTTTTTTTCTGCCTGAATTTTAAATCCTCAGGAGCAGAATCCTGTTTGGGGAAGCGATGAGCACTGCAAGTCTTCCCTGTAGTGTGATAATGAGAGGGAATAATGTAGGGATACCTCAATAAATGACATTAGAATGCGTTTTATCACTGAACCAACAGAGCCAGCCCTCCCCAGAAGTTTGGTGCATTAAACCAGGGGATTCATGGAATGATTTGGGCCGGAAGGGACCTTAAAACTCTTTTTTTCCCACCCCCTGCCATGGGCAGAGACATCTTCCACTATCCCAGGTTGTTCCAAACTGGCCTTGGACCTTCAGGGATCTTTTTAGCAGTGCAGTCAATCTTTGCTCAATTGCCATGCCCCCACAATTCCCCAAATTTAGTCCTTTCCCCTGACAAATTACAGCAGCAGAAACTTAACATGGAAAGAAATCTGGGTATTTCTGTTCAGGTGAAACTTCCATGCTGTTTAGGAGAAAGTTGGGCGATGCTTTTGGCTCCAGGACGAGGCTGTTCCGTGGATGCTGCTGGATTTGGAGCTTTGGGCTGCCAGGCCAGACATCAGCACCCTGTAAAAAAACCCAATATGTTTCTGTTGAAAGGAATGTGCTACCATAAATGAAGGCACTTGAAGGTCAAAGGTCACCGGGAGTAATTAGCCCAGGCCATTAAAGGAAGAATAAAAATCATGTTTTACAAGCTGATAGAAAAGAAAGTTGAAAATATGCCTTGGAGAGAAAAAAATAAAAACAACAAAAATGCAGCAGCACATGGTGGGGTGAGTGTTGTTCATGTGCAGTGGGGACGTGCTCACAAATATTTTCTTTATGAAAATCTGCTCCTGGCCCACTCTGAACACGTGTTCCACTGAAAATTTGGGGAAAAAGTCAATTCTCCCGTGCTGTGTATAATGTTTTAAAAGCTACCTTTAAATTACTCCAGCCTTTTTATCATCACATTATCTCCTTCCTCCATCTTAAAACCTGTTTGACGTTGGAAAAATACACAGAGTTTGACAGCCAGGCTGAAGTGAAATCCGAAGATATCCTTGGAAATGTTGGGCCATTTCCCAGCAGCTCTGGGAGAGCTGCAGGACGTTGTGTGAGCACAAACACCCCACAAAGGCCAGGCAGCCCCTGGCCCAGGAGCCTGATGGATGAGTGACCCATTAGAGACTCTCCCGGGGCTCTTCCACTGCCCATTTTGCTTAAATGAAATCAAATCTGTTCAAAGTTGTGCAGGCAACGCTGAAGTTGCTAAATTGGGTGAAATGGGGAGAGATTTTTAGCACAAGTTGGAGAAAAATCCAGGTTGAGGCGCTGCTTTGGCTCCACGCTGTCAGTAGTGCCTCTGGGTTGTGTAGATGAATTTAAACATGGAAAGTAGCATTAGTTTTTATTTAGATATTTTTTCCTTAGCCATTGTGGCTGTCCCATCCCTGGAAGTGTCCTAGGCCAGGCTGAATGGGTTTGGAGCACCCTGGGGTAGTGGGAGGTGTCCCTGCCCATGGCAGGGGCGTGAGATTAATTTTAAGGCCCTTTCCAACCCAAACCTGTGGTTCTCCAATATCAGTAATTAAGGAAATTCCAAGAGGCTCTTCAGGAGGTTCCCTGTCTTGTCAGGGATATCCAGAGCAGTTTTGTTCCAAAGGACTCCAAACACTGGCAATAACCCTGCCTTCACCACTGACATCCTGCACACCTCAGTAAAAAATTCAGAACACTTTTGATTCCCCAGGCCCCGTCTCAAATGACTCTGAACAATGGCACTGACGGCCTCAAAAGAGTTCTAACCAAAAAAGCCACCAAGTTATCTCCAGCCAGTTCAGGAACCAACTTCAAACAACTTGCTTTTTCACCCACTTCCATCCCAAATCCATGAATATCCCCGTGGCTGATGCTGGATGTGGGCTCTCCGTGCCAGGGGCAGGGATAACGCCTCGGGTTAATCAGCTCTGAGATGGTTTCCAGCTCTTCCTGAGCCCCACAGCTGCACAGGAGCCCTGTCAGCAGCAATTACCACCAGGTTCTTGCAGAAGAAAAGGGCCCTATTTGGATTATTTGCCTCTCTGGGGTTCCCAGATGCTCCCTCAGAAGGAAGATCACCATCCCACGATCCGCAGGGATGAGGCACTCCCGGAGCTCCCGTCTGAGCCTTGGCCTTGGTGCAGCAGGAACAGGAGGTGGGGTGGCAGAATTTACCTGCTGGGTTGGGATGGAGCAGCAGGAATGGGGAATGAACAACTCTGGAGCTGCTTTGCCCTTGGTGTGCTGCCTTCTGTGCAGGCAGTGCTAATAAATGGCTCTTCCATGTGCTCAGAATGAGACTAAAAGTGCAGATTTTGATGAAATGCTGTTTTCAACATGATCTGGTGAAATTTATCTGTCTTTGGAGGTACAGGTTTTAATAGAGTCCCGTTTTCAACGTTTCCCAGTGAAATCTCTCTGTTTCAGAAGTGCAGATTTTGATAAAGTGCTGGTTTCAACGTGCTCTGGTGAAATCTCTGTGCCTTGGACTGTCTCAGCCTCATGCCAGGACTGAATTCCCTTCACCAGGAATCCTCCACAATCAGATATTTCCAGAACTGTGTCTCCACTTTGAACTACTCCATCCTGCATTCTTAGTCTTGATTTTAAAGCAGTGGAGCCCCATTTTTTGCCTCTTTTTTCCCCACTTTTACCTCCAGAGCTCTGGGTGACCCCCTGTCCACACCTCACCTTTATCACCCCTTTTTCCTGGGGTGCTCCCAGCCTCCTGCAGATCCCACACATGCCTTGGAAGCTGCATCCCCAAGCCTGCAATTCCCCACAGGACACTTAGACATTTGCTTTTAATCCGGGCCCCGAGTTTGTAATGAATTCTGTAAACATAATCACGAGGCCTTTCCTAAAGGGAAGCCCTCTCATATCCCAGCCATTTTTGCTGACACTTTTGACTCTGGGCTTGATCTTTGCCCAGGTTGCCAAATAAAAAGGGCAGAGGGCAGAGTTCAAAAGCGGCCGTTTACCCCTCGGATTATTGAAAATCAAAACCCAGCGGAAACGCTCCGGAGGAATGGGAGGAAACTCCTGCCCCCTGCTCCCCCAGGAAGGATGTCATTATATTGTTTTCTAAGGTTAGGTCTGTTTATAGAAATAAACACTTGAGTGAAAACAGGCATGAAATGCTAGAAAGGCAGAAATGCACAGGGGCTGCTCCAGCAACACAACCATGGCTCAGGACAAGAAATTCCCCAAGTTCAAGCCCCTCTTCTCCACCAAAATCTGTTTTTGTGGATGTAATTTATTGATGATTTGCCTGGGCACTGATAGAGGGACTTGTGTTTGTCTTGGAGGATGCTTAATAGGAGAGAAAATAATTTTAAATCAGTTTTGAATTCAACATCTCTGTTACCACAAGGCCTTGCAGGCACCAGTACGACAATAGGACAATTCCCAATTCTCTTTGCAGACCTAATTACTCAATGCAGATTTTAGTGATTGCAGATCAGTAATTAGTGCTATCAGCTCCCATTTAAGGCATCTGAAGAGAAGCTTTCTGAATTACAGCTATCCCAAGATTGCTCATAAAGGAGAATTTATGCTCCCAACCCCCATTTCCCTGCTCAGATTGAGCTCCAAGCTTCTCCAAGCACACTTTTACCTCTTCACCTGTGACTGGGAATAGCTGGAAGCCCCTGGAATTCATCTCGGAGGCTTCCATGGTTCTTCAGATGATATTTGAGCAGTTCTTATCTTCATATCTCCAATTTATTTTTTTTCACTGCGTTATCCCCCTCACTCCCACTTGTCTCAGTTCCATTCACTTGCTGCTTATTGACCAACACAGAGTTTATTTTCTGCAATTTTTGAATTTAATTGATTTTCCAACAACTTCCTAATTTTTTTCCCTTCCCCTTCCTTCCTTCCCACACAACTTCTTTCCCTCTTTTTTTCACATCTGTGATCTGCAGCCACCACTTTGGATTTCGGGCACTTCCCATCCCATTTCAGCAGTGCTCCATTCTCCTCATGCTCCTGTTTTTAGCTCTATTGTTCCCACCTCTCTTCCTGTTCATACCAAGAAGCAGGAATAGGATGAATAATTCTAAGTGGACAATAAACCAAAAAAAAAAGCCCCAAACCCTGGCATTACGTAGAAACAGGAGCGTGCGGGGGAGTCCATAAATCATTCTTCCTGCCACATCTGTTTTTATTTTGAAGTTTATCAGCGCGCTCGGTCGCAACGGGGATTTTTGGGGATAGGGGAAGGAGGAGGAGGGCCCCGCTGCAATATTAATCTCCCAAAGTGCCTTCCAGAACATCAGAGAACAGGGGGGAAAGAAAGGCTTTTAGCTGCTCTCTGCTTTTCCTTCCTCACGGCTGCAGATAAAGCTTGGCTGCCCACGGAGCGCGGGGCTGAAAAGGGCGATTCATGAGCGCCGTTATCAGCGCCCCGCAGGGACAGCCCCGCGCCCCTCGCGGGGACCTGCGGCGGGTGGCAGATAAGACAAGCCCCAAACTGATACCCGCCCAGACAAAACTGGGCTCTGCCCCCCTCTGCCCGCCCGCAGGGAGCGTGTGTGGGCACCCTGAGAGAGACCCTGGCAGCGATAAGGTTTGTGCTGCTCCAGGAGCCAGGGAAGGGGCACAGAGATCCGGCTCTCCCCTTTCCCAGAGCTCGGAATTACCTCGTGGCTCCCTCTGATAGAGCTGAGCCCCGCTCTGATAGAGCTGAGCTCCCCTCTGATAGAGCTGAACTCCCCTCTGATAGAGCTGAGCTCCCCTCTGATAGAGCTTTGCCTGACATCTCTGTTGGGGAGGATGAAATAGGGAAACCTTATAAATGTGACTGCTTGGCAAAAGATTCTGGAAATATAAAATCTGTAAGTGAAATAGAAATGAAAGCTGGCTCTGAGATCTGAGATACCGAGCTGTGAGTTACTGCACAGCCCAAACCAATGGGCTGGCCAGCTGAAGGAGAATCCCTCTGCATTGAACAATGGCTTTGGCAGAGAAGGGGAGGCTTCAGCAAACAGAGAAGTCCAAGGGTCAGAGAGACCCTGCCAGTGTGGCAGGGAAGAAAAAAGTAGCTTTAGGAAGTAGTTTTTAGGAGTTAAAATGTACCACAGTGTGGTAATGTAGTAGTTGTGATAGGTTGTGTGTAAATTCTATCAGGATTTCTGTCTTCTACTGATTGGATGTTGTACCATTGCCATATTCAGTATAGGAAGGGATAGAATATCATGGAACCAGACTTTTAGGGCTCTTAAGCTCTCGTCTCTTAAGCTCTCTACTCTTCCCTCTTAAGCTCTCATTTTATGCTCTATCTTATTCTCTCTCTCGCTCTCTCTGGGCCTGCTCTGAGCTGTGGCAGCTCCAGCAGAGCTCCTGCACCCACGACCCTTGCAAATAAACTGCACATTTCAGGAGCTGCCTTGAACTGTAGAAATCATCCCTGAACCGACTGAGTACCACGGCCACCCTATATATTTTCTACAATCTCCTTCCACGCTGGCCTGAGGCTGATAACTCACACCAGGGTTGGGTTTCCAAGAGCTGCCAGAGCATCTCCAGAGGGATTTGTGTGGAGCATTCCAAGCACCCCTTGTCTTCCTTCTTTTTTCATTTTCGAGCTGCCCTGTGTTTCACAGTGGGAGTGGAAACCAGGCTCAAGAGAAACATCAGCAGAATGCTCTTTTCCACATGAAATCCTTGGGTTTGGAAGGGCATTTCAAACACCTGGAAATTCTGGTAAATGTCCCTGCAAAGGCCAGAGCAATGAAGGAATAAGAAAAAAAAGAAAGTGCTTGAATTTAAAAAAAAAATTCCATTGAAAAATAATGACTTTTTATTCTCATTAAAGTACATATTAAAAACTTTTCCTGGTTTTCCCCGTGAGGGTGACGAGGCCCCGGCACAGGCTGCCCATTTTTAGGCACCCTGACAACAAAATGTCACGTCTGAAGCTTCCCTGTGCTGTTAAAGACTGAGTCCTTTCCAAAGTGATCTCAGTCAATATCTTTATTATTCCAACACCACAACATTTCCCTTTCCTTCCAGAAACATCCATTTATTACAGTTCCAGACTAAAGCTCAGGTTTGAGCCTGTTCTCCATCTCGAGTAGGGCCAATCCTAAAACCCACTTAGTTCTCCCATCATTTTGGGATGGGAGGAACTGGTTTTTTCCATCTTTGGTTGGGAAGATGGGGATGTCTGGATGATTTAAATCCCCACCTGATGAGACCAGACTGGTGTCCAGGGCTGAGGTGTGCCCAGCAGCCCTCACACCGAGGGGCTGTAACGTGTTGGGAGCATCAGGTTTGGGAACAGTGGGACCCATCCCTCCCTCGGGGGGTCAGACAGGATTAGAGGCCTTGGAGTGAGCAGGGGAGGGAGGGGGGAAGGTGCTCCGAGGCCTGATGTGAGTTCCAAACTGGGACTGTGGAAACTCCCGGATATCACCTACTAAAGGTGGTGTGAGAGGGCTGGGCTCCCCCTCTGGACCTGGCAGGGAAGGGGGATATTTGCCCTGAAAGGGACTCCCTGATGGGCAGAGAGATGGGACAGGGGGACGATGTGGTTCACATGGAGCTGGGGGAGGAGATCCAGGCAGGAGCTGCCCCTTATCAGCCCCAGGGTGTCCCAGCCTGAGCAGAGCCATGCACAGGACGTCACTCTTGGCTTGCTTTTGGTTGGGATCAGTTTGGGGGTTGGGTTTCTGGAGGGGGTTTTTGGGTGTTTTTCCTCCAGTTCTGTGTTCAGGGCTTAAAGTGGGATTGCAAAGAGGCTGGAGAGGGATTGTCACAAGGCTTGGAGAGACAGGAGATGGGGAATGGCTTCCCCCTGACAGGGGATGGGGATAGATGGGATATGGGGAAGGAATTCTTCCCTCTGAGGGTGGGGAGGGGCTGGGATGGAATTCCCAGAGAAGCTGTGGCTCCATCCCTGGCAGTGCCCAAGGCCAGGCTGGACATTGGGGCTGGGAGCAGCCTGGGATCATGGAAGGTGTCCCTGCTATCCACAGGGGAGTGGAACCAGGTGGATTTTAAGGTCCCTTCCAATCCAAACCATTGCAGAATTCCATGAAATTCTTCTCAGAAGGAGCTCCCTCTAAAGTGGCAGCAGATCTGGCCCATCCCACTCTTTCCTCCTCACACAGAATTCCCTGGAAAGGCTCTGGATGGGGCAGGGGCTCCCACACCTTGGAGACACCCGAACACCCAGGGGAGGCTCCAGCTGATTTTGATGTTGCTCATTTTTCCTTATTTTTGGACTTTTTATGAGCAGTAAATCCCATGGGACCTGCTGGGAATTCTCTGCTGTCTCTGTACCACACAACTCCTCACCCTTCTGCTGTTAGAATTCCCAGGATTTGCCTCACAACTTTCTTCTGATTTGGATTCACGCTCTGAAATGTGAATTTGGGATGGAAGGGTAAAAAAATCAGGCAAAAAAAAGCCAAGTTTCATCTGTCAGCTTATTGCCATCAGGATTGTCCTGCTGGGAGGGCTCTGCCCTGCAAAGCTGATCCCACATTCTTCAGTCTGTAAATCAATCAACAAAGACAACCAAAGTTTGAATAAAACCAAGTTCAGGTGGCACCCAGGATACTACATTCTGCTTCGGATCTGGAACTAAATGAACAAAAATGAGGGGTTTTATCAAAAAAAAGACACCTTTTTCCAACCAAAATAGATCCAACCTCGAGCTGGAATTCCTGTGAAGGCACCAGAACTGGGGCCATTTCCCCACAATTAATTTGCCCCACATCCATGTGCTCTCTTCCTCCTTTCCAGCTGCCTTTTGTGCAGCAAATCCCTGCAATCCAGAGCTTCCAAAGTGCTGTTTACACAGCCCGTGTTGACTCAGCACTTGAATTGCTCCTCTCATTCCCCTGCTCCATGGGCCAGGAGGATGCTGCACTCTTGGTTTGTGGCCCAAACGATATTTTGCTTGCCCTGAGGCTGCCCCAACTGCTGGAGCCTGCTTTCCATGGAGGGATTAGTCCTGACAGCGCAGCACACAACCACCTCCCCAGGCTCCCTGAAATGCTTGGGCTGCACTGGTCCTTCCCAAGGATGAGGGGCTGGAAAGCTGAGTCCCAGGAGATACCTGGGAGATGTGGACAACAAGCAGGAAATGGAAGATAAAACAGGCAGAGATGTGTTTTCATCAAACCTCGTGCACTAATTCTATTTATTGTCAATTTATTTCTATTTATTATTCATTTATTTCTATTTTTTATTTATTTCTCACTGTTATTTATTTCTCTGTGATATTTATTTCTCCTTGTTATTTATTTATTTTTCTTTATTGTTAATTTATTTCTCTTCATTATTTTTTTCCTTAATTCCCCTTAATAATGAAAATCCGGTCCCCAAAAATCATTCCCTTCAGTTGTATCAGCACAAAATTCCTTCAGCACTTGTTTACAGTCACCAACTCTTGTTTCTTCCCATTAATTCTGTAACTTTCACAGGAGTTCCATCATTTCACTTTTTTCCTGTCAATCAGACTTTTCTTTCAGCTGCTTTAAATAATCAGCTGCCTCCAGCTCCCAGACTCTGTGGTTTGGTTGGTTGGGGTTGGGTTTTTTTTAATAGATAACATTAACAAAGCTCTCCTGAGGAGCTGTTTACTGGAAACAGAGCAAATATCGTGTTCCTTATGCAGAGTACAAACGGCTAAAATAAAAATAAACAGAATTTCCTAGGACAGGATGCTGGAGAGGGGATTGATTCCTTAATGAAAACATCCCAACAGGTTCCTCACATAGCAAGAAGTTACTTTTAAGGAGAAAACGGTGATCAGAGTCCAAACTGTCTGCAGAAGTTAATAATCACCCACTGAAAATTTAGGAAAATCCCAATTTTCTAGAGTTCCCACCCAGTGGCAGGAGAGAATACCAGTGACTCCTGGTGGGATCAGCTGCACATCTCTGGGAAGGGGCTGCTGGTTTTACCTGTGGCAGGAGATGAGGGGGAACGAGGGGTTCCACAAATCTGGGACAGGGAGTCTCCAGGTCCCCAAGGCACAAACAGGAATGTCCAGTTCCTCACAAATCCCCACTTTAATGCCACCCCTAAAATTCACTTTAGGCAAAGCACTTGGACTGAAAGGAGGTTTTATCTCTGTGATCCACCAAAAGGAGGTTTTATCTCCATGATGCACCAAAGCTTCAGGAGGTGCAAATGACAATGCAGGAGAGCAGAATACAGATTTTAATTATTTTTTAGTGTTGCCATACCTATAAAAACCCATCCTTTAACCCCCATTTTTCCCACATAGGCTGGCAAGAGCTTTTGGAGCAGCAGTAGGAGGAGAGGGAGGTTTGGGGGGGGTGGGGAGCCTGGAGGCAAATATCTTAATTAGCTGTTACCAAAACCCCTGAGCCATATGGCCACCATAAAAAGGGGATTTTAATACACTGCTCCATTTTATGTCATCAGTTGGGAGCCGTGGATTCACTCTCACCCCCAGTAACTCACGATTGCACAGAAGAAAACCTCTGAAGTGAAAACAGGGCCCATCTGTCGGTGATAGGGCCGAGCCGCCCCTTCTCCCCATACATTTATACATTTCCTGCATTGCATATGATTTCAAATATTTGCTCTTGGAACTGCAAGGTGTCCTACTGTCATAACAGTCAAGTTATTCATTAAGCTGTCAGCACCTCGGTGCATTGCTCCCACACGGGGTCCAGCTCTGATTTTTCCATTCCCCCTCGGAGCACCCCCTCACTCATCGCCGCGCGCGGCTCCCCTCACAACGGGTGCCACTGAGATCCTCATGTCAACAGATGTAAACCAAAGCCCTACCTTTTCCATTGCCACGCTTCCAACTCCCCAATTTCCGAGGGCACTAATGGATTTCGAGGGCCAGCTCCAATTTGCGAGGGTTTTGTTCCTATCAATGTGATGCAGTTCTTGGCACGCACTTCTGAGCCCGGGGCCGTGAAGGATTAAAAGCTGAGAAGTCGAGCAAAACAAGGATCAACCAAAAGCAAACCCATGATTGATTCCCAGCGCCGGTGTTTGGGAGTGAGGCTGAGCAGATGGTTTACAACAGCAAAGCCAAGGCACCAAACTCACAGATCTTTGCCTAAAATTGGGCTTTTGTGCTAAGCCTGACCCCCAGGCTGCCCACCTTCAGCACAGGGGGAGCTGGTGTTTGTTGCCACTCCAGTGGGATAAATAAAATAGATCTGAGGGTGACTTCGTGCTGCTTGGTTTCTGAATTCAGCTCTTTTTGCGTGTTTTTTGGGAGCCTGAAGTGGAAACTGCCCCTTCACTTAGACAGAACATCATACCTGGCTTGTTTTTGTAATTTGGGGTCATTGGGGATGATTGGGGATGGCTGCTGATAGATGATTCATTTCTCTGCTTTAATCCAGGCTTAGCTAGAAGGTTCAAATTGACTGAATTTGACTGATTTTCAAAGGTGCCTTGGACCCATCACATGATCCCATCACTGCCCTCAGAGCAGGGATGTCACTGATCACAGGAAAGGACAATCCAGGTGTCCCCAGCAGATCTGAAATGGAAGAAGCTGGACAATTCACCTTGGAAAAAGGCAAAATTGCTACACCCAAAAGCCCTGTCTGTGGTCAGATTCTCCCACAGCTGGACTGTTTGAGCCATTTCTCTCTCTTCCCCTGACTTTTTGCCTGTTTTTCCCCAGTTTTTGCCCATTTCCCACTGTTGGGTTCAGATTGATGAGGCACAGATGCAAGGACAAGTCACAGACATCCAAATAATGTCTCAGTTTGATTGTCATTGCTCTGGGGTTAAACTCTGGCCCACCTTGCTACACTCCAAGGCCCTGCAGATGGACCAGAAGGTCATTCCAACTCCCTTCCCACTGAAGCCTTTTATCCCAGAATACAGATTTAGGATAAATTCTGTGTTCTGTTCACATCCAACCACGGCAATTGGGCACATCATGAGGGGGACAGCCTGTCCTGCTGCAAGCAGGGGCTGCTTTATCAGGGCCAGGGCAGCTCTCCAGGCACCAAATGCCCCTCCAGCCCCTGTCGCACCCCATGCCATGCCATGCCATGTCACCCGATCCCATCCCATCCCATCCCATCCCAAATCCCAT
>JACBWW010000037.1:144425-190146 GCA_020086605.1 Lanius collurio | reverse complement strand
CTGAAAAAAAAACCTCGAGGCTTCTTAGACCTGGAAAGTTCAATTTGTCATCATCTCACCCCTTTTGGAAGAGTTTTCATTTTCTTGGAGTCTCTTATTTTATATAAAATCAATTTTTTCCCATTTTTATCCCTTGATGACTCCACTCTTCTGCCAGTCCTTGATTAAAAAATTGCCTGAGCTGATTCATACACAGAGTTAAACTCAGCCTAGGATGGGGCAAAGCATCTGGTTGATATTTCAGCAATGTCTTGTGGTTAATAAGCTCTGCTTGAGCCACAGAATTCCTGCCCTGGCAGCTTTCAGGATTTTTCATGTGGAAATTTCCTCCTTGCTTTGCAAAGTCGGTGCCTGTGGGGTTCTCCTTTGGGTACAAAGTTTAGGGTTTGAGGACTCCACGGGACAAGTGTTGAAAAAGTAAAATAAAATAGAATCAAATGAAATTAGATTAAGTTAAATTGAATTAATGATCATGTAGATTCTTCTCTGTAAAATTAGCTGCCACTATGACCCACCAAACACGGCCCTTGGTTAACACCTCTCCTTGTATCATGAAAAATAAATATCTGGAGCTGAATTTGTCTGTTCAAGACATGATTTCAGACAGTTTTCTGCTTGTGACCGTGTCACTTCATAATGAATAAAATGCACTCCATGGTCATGGGCTGGAAAACAACTTCAGCTCATTAAAAAAAAAAATAAAGAAAAAAGGAAAAAGATGGACTATGAAAAAAAAAAAAAAAAAAGAAAAAAAAAAGGTTCCTGGAACGCCAAGAGCCAGCAGAAATCCAAGGAAAAACCCCAACCTACGTCAGGCCTAATATTTATCAAGAACCTGACACCAATGTGGTCACTTTTTTGCTTGTTTACTGTTGAAATGAAGTTTATTCCAATTTGTAATCTCCAAACTTTCCTTTGGGCTTCGGGGCTGGAAAGGGCACCTTGGCTTTGGATGGGCTGGGCTGGAGGGGGAGGAGATGAAAGGAAAGGGAGGAGGGGAGGAGTCAAACCTCTCCTGCCAAAAATATTTAGTCCAGAAACCCCAATTTCTGTGCTGGTTGTGTCTCCACTTCCCAGAGGTGTGAAAGTTCAGGGGCTTGAAATGAGAACCAAATGAAATTGGGGAGATTTGGGGGTTTCTCTGCCCCTCAGGAAAACTTTTCAGGGAATCAAGGATGACAAAAGCAGGCAGAAAAAATCAATCATGAGCATTATCCAGGGGGCTGGAAATGATTCCTGAACTTTCTAGAAAGCAGCTGATGGCATTTCAGAGCTCAGCTCAAACCTGTACAAAATGCAGAAACAATCACTGTAAATTTACATTTAAATTTAAGGTTACACTTAGATATTGACATTTACATATTTACATTTAAGATCTGCCACGAACCTCAAAGATTTCTTTAAATACGAGCTTTAAGAGGTCATTTAGAGATGTCTCAGTGAGGAACACAGAACATTAATGGTTAAAATTAACTTTAATTTTACCAAAATTCTTTTGTAGCATGTCCTCTTTGTCTGCAAGGTGTCTTAAAGCATCTGACTGCAGGAACAGAGCACATGGACACAACTGGAAAAGGAGAGGGCTTCTTAAATTTATAAATACATCAATATTTATTGTATTTATAACTATTATAAACAAACAGTGGGGAATTTTTCTTATTGTTAAAAATAATTGCGCAGCCCAAGCTTGCATTGGGAAATAAGGTGATTGAAATAAGTGGAATATAAAGTACAGTCTGTGCATCAGCTGTTTGCCTGAGAGACAGGAGAAATGTGGAGAGGGACAGCAAAAGGATGCATAAAAATGATGGGGATTTTGCTGGAGCTGCCCTTGGAAAATGATTGATCTGCTCTCTCACAGCAAGGAATTCCAAAATAATTCCATTTTACCTGAAGGTGTGTGCTGAGATAACTCACTGAAGGAGCCACGGAGAAAGGATAATACAGAAATTATTAAATATCCTCACACCCCTCTAATGAGACCTAATTTAGTCTGTTTCAAGCTTGGATTAATTGTATTTTTGCTTCTAATGGCTCCAGGTGTCTGAAGCAACGCTGAAATGATGAATGGTTTGTAGTCCACCAGCACCAGGGCCAATTTATGGCTGCCCACGTTACTTGGGGAAGGGAGAGGACTTTAGAAGGATTAAAAAGGTTGTGAGGAGGCCGTGGATGGAGGGAAGGCTCTGCTGGGAACCAGGAGCTGAGCCATCGAGGTCCTCATGGTGAGTAAAGGGTGGTCAGTGGGTAACTCCTGCAAGCATTAGGAAATTATTAGGAAATGGCAAATGTTAAGTATAAAACCTAAGAAGCTGAATTTACATCTTGTCAAGATAGGGGGGACAGGAGGAGACAGCAAATGTTAATTCAGACAGCAAATGTTAATTACAAAACCTTGGAAGTAGGATTTGCTCTGATCTTGTCAAGATAGAAGGGCCAAAGATCATCTCAGAAACCCTGAATCGTTCCTCAAAGGACTCTGCATGCCCCAGGGAGAAAGGTGAAAAGGGCACTATGAGGAAGACTGCTGATCTTCATCACAGAGACCCCCGAGGAAGAGGAGAAGCCTTCCTCAGTGCGACCACCAGGACACACAACGCATGCGTGACCCGTATGCTAATGATATTAATGGCTAACGGGGAATAATTTGTATAACCACACCTGTCTCAATGAATGTAATGAATATTCATGATTTAACCCATAAGTACTGTATTGTAGAAGGTACCGGGGTGTGTGTTTGGAGGAGCGATCCCCCACACACCCAGCGCTGAATAAAGCAAATACCCACTGCTCTGACTCTGTCACTGAAGGGTCTCCTGGCCTGGCCTGGGGCCAATCAATGGTCCGAGACTGCGACAGAAACCCTCCGAGCACTGCTCTCACCTCATCTTCACAAGCACAGAGCTCTTCTTCCTTTTCATCCCTTGTGCTGTTTTTCCTTGAATAAATTTGCTTTCCTATCTCCAGAAAAGTTTGGATCCCAAACACAAAACGAAACATCCCCGAGTGAGCAAAGAAAAGTCAGATTTTAGCTCTGTGGGAGTTTAAACAGGACACAAATGGACCCTTTCTGAGCTGCAAATCTCTGGGCACAGAGCTCAGCTCTCCTGCCAGCCAGCCTGCAGGGCAGCTCCCATCTCCCTCAGCATTTATGACACAATTTGCTGCTTTAGGCTGAAAGAATGGGAAAATAAAGCTCCATGGCAAGTTAAGTGTGGGCTCCTCATCCTGCAAGCGTGAGCTGTGCCTGGAGGAGAAGGAAATGCTGAGGAGGAGGCAGAAGTGTGGCACACATGGAAATAAACCCCATTTTTCACTGCTCTCCACTCAACCAGGAGCAGCAATAGCCCCTCTATCACCTTAAAGAGGGATATTTAATTTATTAATCACCCTGCCTTGTCCAGGAACCTGAAATGGTGCCACAGAGATAATGAGGAAAAGACTGCAATCAACAGAAAAGAGACTATAATCAAGCCTTTGTGGCCATTTATTTGGGCAGGAGCAGGGACTTCACTCCATCCTTATTCCCCACACCTTGTTCACTTTTTGGGAACATTGGCATGAGTGAGAGGAACATGTTGTGAAACTAAGCAAATACTTACCCAGGAATACTCCCGTACCGTGTGTATTTACAGAAATATTCATTTGAGAGGGATTTAATGGCTGCTTTGACAGGCTATGTGCTGAAACGAGCTGAAATAATACCCTGCAACTTGGGAACTGCCTGCCCAGGGTAAATTTGGAGCTCATTTATTTGGTTCAAGTGAAGCTGAGAGATGCAGAGGGACCCACGCCAGGGGGGTGAAGGTGCAGGGGATTTGTGCTTCCAGGGGTATTTGTGCTGCCAGAACCTCTCCATGCTCAGCCTGGATACCCATCCTGTGTGCTCGAGGCAAGGCCTGGCCCCAGTGCAAGCAGTGCACACACGCAGCACGCAGGGTGAATGTGTGTGAAATGTTTCAATTACCTCTAAAATAATGTTTAACATGTTCCAGACATAGTGCATTAAGCAAAGACCCGAGCAGCATTTGAAGCATATTCTGTTTTTCATTTTAATAGATTGTAAATGTATTAAACACATGTTAAGAATATATTTCATATAGTGCATTTGTAAAATATTATCAAATTTATATAGGCGGAAACCACAGAGCCACCACAGGATCGGCTCGAGAGCGGGCCCATTTGGGAAGTTAACCTTTTAGCACCACTGCACCAGCTGAGAAGGGAGGATTTGATTTGATTTCCCTCAATTTTTGGTTCATTTTAAGCCCTTAACCCCTCTAGCTCTAAACTTGGGGCTCTGGATAACATTTATACCCCAACCATCTGCCCTGGAGCTCCTGGTTTAGTGCACAGAGAGGTGCTCAATATCAGAGCTGAAAAACTGCCCTGTAGCCAGAGGATTAAATATCTGCTCCTCATTTAATACCCCCTGAAATCATTTGGTGGCATTAAATATTCCTATTAAAAGGCCATGTCGGCAGATATTTCAAAGCTGGAAACTGAGAGCTCGGGATTCCACTCGGTTTCTTCCCCTCTGTCCTGCAAACTGAGCAAACTGCAGCTGCGTTTTGGGTTTTGGGTTTTGGCCAAGCCAGGGAGAATGGTTTGGGTTTGAAGATGCTTTCTGAGCCCAGACACCCTCAGGTTTCTTTGAAAGCAGAACCCAGAGCTAGGTCTGTTCTGCTGGAAATGAATCCCATCTCCTGGCTGAGCTGAGCCAAAATCCTGGAAATCAGCACTTAACATGAGGCAGAGGTTGGGGTCTGTGAGAGCTCGGCCTAAAAGCGCAGGATTTAATCCCAGAAAGTACCACTGGTCCTTCAATGGTGTAGGAACCCAACCCATTTCCATTTTTATACATGAATAATTCCAGCTACTTTCGATTCTTCTCCTTTCACGTGGATCAAAACAGCAAAGGCAGCCCAGACCAGAGTGAGAACTGAGCTTTCCACGTTGTGTTGGACAGAAATTAAACCCAAATCTTTAGGGATGTGGGGCCCAGAGCACACCTTGTCACTCCAATCTCTGGTTCTGCCTCTCTGCTGCTCAGTTTGGGAGCACAGACGGCACCTGGGGACAGGAAACTGCCACTTCCCAAACTGGAACGAGGCTGGTTTTAGTTTAGACAAGCTCTAGAAAGAGCCACTGATGGGTGATAAAAAGGAAAGTGATTCCTCATAGCACAGCAGAATTTATCATGAGTGCTCTGATAAACCAGCCCAGGAATTCAGCTCAAACCCAGCTTTCCAAACATCCTGGAATGTTGGCCATATAATGACATTTATATTTGATGTGTGGGTCCTTTTACATTTTTTAAAACCTCTGTTAGTTTATAATAAAATTTAATATTGCAAATTTATTTTCAGCTAGAAACAGGTTCTTAGCAACAAAAGTTTTTCTTAATGAAGTATTAAAATCCAAATGGAACAGATGAATGAGGGAGAAGTTGTTTTTTTACCTCAGTGTCCATCCCAGTCCGGGACAGCACCCACCATCTTCCCAGGACTCTGATCTGACTCTCCTCATCTCACAGTTTTCAGAGAGATTTTAGAAGGGTTGGTGCAGGAGCATTCACTGGGATATGGGTGCCAGAATATCCCACCTGGCCGCTGGAAAATGAATTGCAGAGGGGGTGCACAGGTGGAAAAGAAGATTCCTCAGGCTGGGATGAGGCCTTGGGTTCTTGCAGGCTGCCATTGTAACCACAGCCTGTATTGACACTGCAGAGCTTATTGCCAGTGACCTGTGGGGATTGGGTTTCCTGAAGCTCAGGAGATCCATTTCAGCTCTGAGGGGGAAAGATCAGACACATTCTGAAGCTCCCCAGAAGAGTTATGACAGATGTGTCACAGTAACTTAACTGCACCCTGAAAAAATATTAACTCTGAAGTGTGTTGGTTTTTATAGGCTTATTTCACACCATTATCCACTTAACTCCCCAATAATGTCCCAGCTCTGGCCAACGAGCTGCAGGAGATATTTGCTGTGCTTTGACTTCCCAATTATTTTGTGTGGATGGGTGAGATGAAATAACAGCCAGACATCCTGATAAAAAACAACAAAAAACACTCAAATATTCACCAGTGCTGTGAAAGAATTCCCTTTCTCTCACATTTAATAATGCAGGATTTGCCTTATCACATGGGATGGATTTGTGCTGGAGGAGTTCTCACATGGGGGAAATGTCAAGCTGCAAAGGAGTAAATTCCCCACTTTGTCACGTAAAATGTGGGATTGGGTTGTTGTAAAACACTGGCAGGAGGAAAATCTCAGTGAGCAAGGGAGCCAAATGTCAGCCTGGAGCTGCCACCCTGCATTGCCCTGATTTGGGCTGGTCCTTCCCAGCAGCTACTGTGTGACCTGGTGCAGAAAGAGCTGCTGGAAGTGATTTTTCCCATCTGATAGCACTTTCCTCGTTACTCTTCCAGTAAATGTGCAGAACAGCTCGGAGAGAGACCCATCCCAGGCTGCCTGCTCGACACAAAAATCAGCTGCTGCTGTGGCTGCCATGAAACCACACCAGGACCCCTGGAGGACAGGGGGGATTGTAAAGTCCTGCCATGTCTCCCTTGCTTATAAGCACTAAATATGTGCTTATAAAGATTTTGGAGACACACAGGCACGAGGGAGTGAAATCCTCAGGAGAGCAGGACAGACTCTTGACTAGAGCTAGATAAGCCACAACAGAACATAATATATATTTAACTGATCACACACAACTTTATTTTTGAAAGAAAAGCACATTTAAGTTCATCTTGCTGGGGTTTTTTTCATTGGGTGCCCTTGAATTCCATAAGTGATTATCAATAATGCTATTTTTAATCTGACCTTTGATGACTAAAAGCAAAAGCTGACAGGATTTTTCTCTCTACTCTGAATGAAAACGCATTTGGTGGCAAAAGGAACATTGTCTGAGGGGATTTTCCTCCGTTTTTTAGATAACTGCCATTGCCATGGGGTTGGTTCACAATAACACATCATTTTTGGAGACCTGCACACATGATTTTGATGGAGCTACACCAGAAACGAGTTTACCTGAGAGTCTTTCTGTCCAGCTGTGAAAGAGCTGATAAAACACAAGGTCTGAGCACAAAACATGCAAAGATGGGGCTGAATTTGAGTTTCCCAGCTCTGGTGGGAGCCACGTTGGGTCCTGCAGGGTGATACTTGCTGAGGGCCCACTTTGTCCTTTGGTGCTGTGACGAGATAAACCCGAACTGGGAATTAACCCCCATCTGCCTCCTGCCAGCCCCGCTCAGCTCCCGAATCCAGAGCGAGTTCCAGGCAAGAGGCCCCTGGGAAGGTGTCCAGTTCTCTGTAGCCATGCCCAGCTCTGGCAGCCTGGCTGCAGGATAATTTATTTCCTGCGGTTCCTCTGGCCAAGGCAAACATCTCTGCTCCCCGTGGTGGGGCAGCTCTGCAGGGAGGGGCCTCTGCTGCAAATTGTGCACCCCAGGGGCTGCCCCACACTGTGGGACCTGCAGGAAGCTCCACACCAGGGCACTGGGGTGAAGGACTGGGCTTTCCTGGTCCTTGGGCCTCCAGAAATCAATTTATGACCGATGGAGTGCGTTACCTTCCTCCTCACTCCATAAAAACCCGTGCTTAATTGATTTGGGTATGTTTTTTTTTTATTTACAACTCCAAGCAAGGTAAAATTTGTCTCAAGAAAGCTGAAGAAAGGAGCTTTCAAAATGAAATATCAAGGTGTTGGTTTATGTCTCAGAATGGATCTGGGCTGGGGGAGGGGGAAATGGGGAACTTCATTTCCTTGTGTTTTCCCTGGAACATATTTTTAAAGGGATATTGGAATAAGTTTCCATTGGAAACAACCCCCCAACAAACTCCATTCCTTATTCCTAGACCCCAAAAAAATTGCTTACCTGGAAGGAGCTGAATGTAATGTTTTACTTCAGTCCATGGAAGCAGAGAATTGTGGAATATCCTGACTGGGAAGGGATCCAGAAGGATCACCCAGTCCAGCCCCTGGCCCTGCACAGACACCCCAAAATCCCAGCCTGGCAGGGCTGTCCCATCGCTCCTGGAGCTCCGGCAGCCTCGGGGCCGTGCCCATTCCCTGGGGAGCCTGGGCAGTGCCAGCACCCTCTGGGGAAAGAGCCTTTCCCTGAGATCCAACAGAACCTCATTCACAGTGGAAAATTGTCAGCAGAACCTCCATGGAGACAAACCCAGAAGAGCTCAGAGGTGTGGGAGTGCTGCTCCTGAGTTCAGTGGGAGCAGGACCTGCCCTTCCAGTTCCTCCTTTCCCTTCCCTCCCTTTTCTCCCACATTCCAGTGGCTCTGGAGCTGAGAGCTGTCCTTTATTTTCCCAGCTATCAGTGTGGTGATGACTGAGTGTCCTGCAGGGTGGCTGGGAAGGGTTTGGGCTCTGCTCTGGCCACGGCTGTGACAGGAATTGTCTTTATTTGCCAGCTCACAGAGAGCACTGAGGGGTGGGATCCTTCTGACACAAGGATTATCCAAACATGAGGGATTTCTTCCTGAATTGTAACTTCCTTCCCAACTTCCACAGGACTTTAAAGCCAAGTAATTCAGAGGAGCCAAAAGTTTCATCTCCCACCTGCCTCTGAGACTGTCACACAAAGCCAAGCTGGTTTTTACATCTCTTACAAGACCTACCACCCCAAAGGTTCGAGATTTTCTTTACAGACTCCACCAGAAACCTGTTCCAAGGTCTCCCAGCTATTATTTTTATCATCCCCTGGTGCTGTTATCAGCAGGGCCTGATCCAGCAGATATTTTTCTGTCTGAGCACAGTAAACCAGAGCTCCAGCTGCTGCCAGTCAGGATGGATTGGGCTCAAATCCCAACATCTGGCATGTTCCCAACCTCACATGGATGTCCAGCACAGGAGCTGCTCCCATGAAGAGAGTCCCTCATGGCTGTGTTTGCAGGACCTCATTCCTAATGATCTAAGACACCATATTATTAAAAAATAGTGCAAATTATGCTTTCACTTACAGCAGTGCCAATGTGATATAACTCCTCTGACAACCCTTTGTATTTACTTTGGCTTCCCCCGAGCCCAAGTCCAGTGGAATAACTGGAGTTTCTCAAGATTTACAGTGGCATAACAGAAACTGGGGCTCTGGGTGTGGAGAAGCCCTGGTTGTCTGAAGCCATAACAATTCCCAAAATCTGCCATGCTCCCCCTGTCAGGGGCTGCAGGAGGAAGGTTTTATACAGAGGGATTTGAGGGTGAATGTTCTGATTGGGAATGAAAATGTTGTTTTCTGGTGCAGACAATAAAGTTATGAGATCTTTCAGCCTTTGGCTGTGTTCCAGGTGTTAAATTCCGGTGGATGGAAAAGCCAGAGGGTCTTTCTTGATACAGTGAATTTGATTTTGATTTTCTTGCTGTGCATGGAGAGGACTCAAACTCTGTTTCGCTGTCCTCAAGCAGTTTGGAGTCACGTTCTCTTTGTCATCCCTCTGATCCATCCTGCTCCTTTCTTTCCAAGCTTGGAGGCAGGAGGGTGTCCCTGGAGGAGTGCTCTGTGGGCTCCAGGTCATGCCACAGGGTGGGGGTATGGATCTGTCCAGCAGGGAAAATCCCTCCCTGGCAGGCTCCATCCCTGTGTCCTGCGGGGAACCAGCGGCGTGTCCAGCCCAGGAGCCTCAGAAACCACAGCCCAGGGAGCCACCAAAGAGCTCTTTTAGGAAAATCTGGGAGGGACTGGGCTTTGAAATGCTGCTCAGCAGTTTCCTACCTGAGGGAATGTGTGCAAGACTTGGCTCAGCTCCCACAAGGACCCGACCCTGTTATCAAGATTTGGTTTCAGTCGACTTGCAGGAAAACATTTCCATTTTGTGCTCTTTTCAGCGGGTTCTGCTCAGCTCCAGCCCCAGCAGCTCCACAGAAAGGCCGAGGAGGGAGGATTTGTTCATTATCCTCCTCAGCTGCTCTTCCCAGCAACATCTGGGTGTGTATCCCATGAAATCTTCCAGAATCCCATCTGCTTGTGGCAGGATAAGCACAAGGGACACAAAACCTCCCTGTGCTGCTGGGATTGCAGCTCCCACAGAGACTTTGGGAGTGAAATCCCTGCTGCATCCCAAACTACACCTTTGGGATTGAAATCCTCTGGAATCACAGTGGAAAGAGATTTTCCTCCTGCTCCTACGGGGTTTTAGGACTTCCCTGATGCTCAGGCAGACACAACCCAGGGATAGAAGTTGGCTGGACTTGGGGCTGGGAAGAAAGGCAGGGTTTGTGTGGAGGTGTGGGGAGGTGGAAGGAGGCAGAAAGGGGAGCCTACCTACATTTTTACCAGTTCCTCTCTGAGTGTGATACAGGTATTTTCCTATAATAAACCAGTAATGTTCCCAAGCAGCAAGTGCTGTTCTTGGCATCTCCTTTGATTCCAATTTGCTTTTCTTGCAACTGTGGGCAAGAGTCGTGAAAAGGGCCTTGCCTTACAGGTAGGGAAGGGAAGGCCTTGTTTTTTATACAAATAAATGTCACTCCTAAATTATCTGCTTTTGGAGTCCTCCACCTTGTTCTGGCCCATCCAAGCCCCTCTCCCACCTCCCAACTGGCAGCTGCCATGAAATACAGTGAGGGGATGAAATGGGGGCTTGTTCCACTGAATCTGCACTCACCTCCTGAGGAGGGGGAGACAAATGAGTGCTAGAAAATATCAGTGGGTGGGACGGACTGAGAAGTTTCTTTCCAAAGGAAGAAAGTGAAAATCAGAGCTTTAATTTTTAAGAAATGAGTGTTAATGTTCCCTAATTATTTTTCAATAAGTGGCTGAAGATTTCCCATCTTTTTCAGAGCACAAGCTCTCCCCTTATTTCAGAAATTTTCTTAGAGAGAATGGATCAGAATCCATGGAATAAGAAAATGCTTAGGAGTTGGAAGTCAGGGAATAAAAATCTCTTGTATTCTGCTGTATTCTCCAGCTGACCTCAGTAATCTCACATCACGTTGCTGTGCCTGTGGTTTTCTGTAAAAATCAGGATCATCCTGATTCTTTCCAAAAACCCTGCAGGAAAACATCTGTAAAGGAAATCCAGCTGTGTCTGTGCAGAGCAACACGACAGCCTGGAGAGATACCTGGGTGAGCTCTGTGCTCCTTGTGTGTGTCTTGAGTTTCGTTCTTTGAGTCTTTTGTATTAATTATTTATATTATTCCTTTATTCCCTCTCGCCAGCCAGCCCATTCCTGATGAGGCTTTTAATATTCCTGCTGAGTCCAGGATGTGGAGTTCTCTTACCAGTTCAGATTTGCAAACTCATTCTTAATTAGAGATTAATTCTGAATTGGTTCTTTCTGTTGGAGATTGAGTTAGACCAGGTTTTACTCAATTTCTAAATGGTTGGTAGTGCTTAGAACTGAGTGCAGTGCAAGCCATCTCTTATCAAAATGATGTGGATGTTTTCATACAACAGAAATGACAGTAATGAACAAAATTACTGAGATAAGGAACAGAAATGACTCAAAAGTCACTCTCAGCTCAAGAAGCTAAGGAGGAAATGTGCTTTCATTTAAAGAGTTTCAGGGAGAAAAAAAAGGATTATTCAGTGAAACTTGAGCTTTAAGGATGTTCAGATAACTGCTGAGAAACAAAGTTTTGCAGCTCTCAATAATTTATGGGAATTATATTTCCTGAGCAAAAATATTCCTCTTTACCTGTTTGCGAGCCCGTCTTTGAAGCTTCCACTGCTCTGCTCTCCTCTGCCTTTGGACAAAACATGGAAGGGCTGTTGTTGGCTCAGCTGGTCCTACATTTTGGGGAAAACTCTGTATCAGAGCTGGACAACACTCCACAATTCAAGGTTTCTGCCATAGCTTCAACATCCCTTCACAAATTGAAGTCACATTGTGAAAGAAGGGCTCAAATCTCACATTTCAGAACGCAAGGAAAGGGCCTCTGGCTGCAAGTCAAAGGCTGAGGGACATCCCAGCTCCCTCTCCTCAGGAGGGACTTTGGTCCTGCAGGGACACCTTCCCAGGTGTGCATTTCCTGTAGGAAATCTGTGCACTGGAATCCCTGCTCTGCAAACCTCCCTGTTAACCCAGGAGATAACCCCGACCACACCTGCAGCCCCACCACCCAAAGGTGAGGTTTTCTGTAGGAAATGTCTCTGTTTGCTGAAGCCAATGTGAATTTTTACCAATATTCCTGAAAGCCCTCCTTAGACTGATGGTAACAGTAAACTTCCCACCTTGCAATTCCAGGAATAGAGCTGCTGAGGTTTTCCTGTACCAGCTCCAGAGGGCCAAGACAAACCCCAGTGTTGGTGGCTCCTCCAAAATACCTCAGGAAGAATGGGATGTTTCCATCCACCGCTGTATATTGACTCTTACCATGCTGCTGACCTTAAATCATTTGATGACATCACATTGTTCCTTTGAATCCATGTACAAATAAGCTGGATTTCCATTAGGGAACATAAAATGCTCCATTTTGCCTCACTCTGCAAACTGTTTATGGGTTACTCGCAGCTTTCAGGATTTTTACAAGAGAACATCCACTGTTCATTTCCTGGCAAGGCTCCAACTGGACATGTTAACTTTGCCTAATTTCCAAGACATTTCGTGGGGAAGGCTCCATAATAGAAGGCATGTTTTTCCACCAGGGAACTCACAGTTCTTTTTCTTTTTCTTTTTTTTTTTTTTTACTTTTTTTAAAAGTCTATTTTTCCCAGACAAATTAAAGCTCCTTTTTATGAGCTTCTTCTAAAGGGGTAGAACAGTAGCTGGCCTTGTTAGATATTAGTGCTGCTGTTGGGAAGGGCGATCGTGTAACTGCAGGGCCTCAGGATTTTACACTTTCTGGAGTTCATTAACCAGAGGCTTCTGTATTTGAACCTGCAAGGTTTGAGCTGGACGGGGCCCAGGCAGCGAAATCAATCCAGTCCCGCAGCACAGAACTAATTGTCATCATATCCAAATGTGCAAATATACAAGAAGTCTACAGCAGCAGAGGCAGGGGAAAATTGAGGGCTTTCAGCTTTTTTTTTTGGGTATTATGTTGCTGAAAAGTTTTTTACACGCTTCCTCACCGCCATAAAATCCAACATTGAAAGTATGTTTCCTATATGAAAAGATCTGTCCCCAATTGAAGGGTTTTATATCCCCTACATCCATCTAATCAAATGCTTTCCGCTGAACTCATATATTTGACCACATATTGGGCTGGGGAGAAGTTGGAGGAGATTTCTCTTCTTGTCAAAGCTTGTAATGTCACCAGATAATTCAGGAGAGGGACTTTTTTCCAGCACCTTTTTCCAGCTGCAGCATGTGAGGAGGAGGAGGAACTGTGAGGCAGCTCCTCCTCACTGCCCTGCAGAAATGAGACTCAAAATCTTATTAATAAACAATTTCTGATTAATTTACTGAGGAATATGTTGGTGTCCAGAAGGGACAGCTGCATTCTTGGGCTCCACCTTCCTGGCCCTGCGTCCCAAATGTGATTTTTTGGATGGATCTTTGTGCCCTGGGAGCTGTGTGAGCCCTCCTGTCCCTGGCTGTCCTCAGAGCCAGGTCAGTGCTGCTTTGCAGAGCTCCAGTTTATCTCTGCCAGGAGTTTTTAACTTTACCTGACATCTTCTGTAGCCTCTGCAATGATAGTGATGAGTGGAACCTCCTCCCAGTGACAACATTATTACACATGGACATCATTATTACAATTATCAGGCTGGCAGAGGAAAATCCTCATCCTCTAACTGATGCCCTAATTTAAAGGTCTGCACAAAAGCCAAGTTCAGCCAAAATGAAACCAAAATTCAGCTTGAGTTTATTAATAGAAATGCAATCATGAGGTTCTCTCCCATCCTGGCTTTATTGGCAGTTTAATTCTTGGAGCAGGAATGAGGGGTCCGGGTCTAATCCGAACAGATCCTTTCTAAATAAATAGGACTATATTTAATTCACACACGTTTTGAAAACTCCAAGGATGCTTCCAGAGAAGGGCTGCTTTTTTTTCTCGAAGGTGTTGCCATATGGTTTTAATTTCTCAGAAATATATAGACCAGCTTGTTCCCTGAGCAAACCGTGCCAAGTACGGCTTGTCAAGATAGCTGAAAATGTAATTTACATCGACTCTTTTCCTAGAGTGACTCCTGACTTGCACAGCAGCAATGTTTCCACTTGGAAAAGTCAAATGACCAGCTAAAGGATGAAATCTAAAATATTTATTATTTACTGGACACGGAAAAGAAAATATTTTTTACTTCTTATGTTCTAGGCACTCATGTGGTATCTACAAATGTTGACAACCTTTTTAAAAATGGCAAATAGCATCTGCTGCTGCAGTTAGAAACTGAGCAGAGTTACACAAATAAACCAAGGGCATGAGATCTTCTCTGGGCAGATAAAAGCTCCAATCCCCAGCTGCCCACACGGGCACTGCAGAGCTGTGGCTGTGCTGCCTCAGTTAAATTAGGCAAATACATCATTTTCGGGTTTCCACTCCATGATTTCATGGCCACTGCCTTTCGTATCCTTCTCTCTATCTCTGTTCCGTGTGTTTATTTTTTTTTGACTCAAATATGAGTGTAGTGGGTAATTAAAAGTGAATCTTACATGAGGGACCCACCACTGGAGCCAAACATTTGCTGGGTAACTGTAAACTCCAAAGTCCATCCCTGCTTTGCCGTCACTGCGGTTGGTCCATTTTCACACTATTATTATTTTGTCTCAGAATTCCTGTGTTTATAAAATAGGGACAGGAACACAGACTAAATATAAATCCCATCAGCTTTGCACCAGAGCAGCTAAAAAAAAAAAGCAGCCTGGATATTCAGAATATCCCCAAATCTCCTGTAAGGTGCCCAAAGTTTGCTCACACAGAAAGTTGAAATCGTTTTTGGAAGGGACTGAGGAGAATGAGAGATGTTCTAAGGGTGATAAAATGATTTATGGATTTGTCTGGTGATTGATCCCTGTGGGATTCTTTAAAGTGGTGTCACCTCCAGGGCTGGCTGGAGGGAATTCTCTCCAGCATGGACCAGTCCCTCTAAAAGTGTCCTCCTTGCTCCTGATTTCTGCTAAACTTTATGGACTGAACCTGGATACATCACTAGTTTACTGGGAAACAGGAGGCTTTGAGCCTGGTTTTACTTCTAAATATCCCATAAAAAGAAATGCAGCCCATGAAAACCCCTCCAGAGACATCAGCTGCTTGGAACATCCAACCCAAAAAATCCAGCAAAATATGGTTCTGTCTAAAAGGAAAAGAGGGGAGAAGGAAAGCCTTAAAAGGATGGTAATAATTACAGGCACAACAGAGGCAGCTTCAGAATTTAAAGGTTTGTGATATTTGAAAGAATGCAGCAAGGCAAATTTAAAGGAAAAAATGGGTATTTCACACTGTAAATTGTCCCCCAGGCAAAGGAAATAAAACCACCCCAGGATTTTTTTCCCCCTGACATATTGGTGCAGCTTGAGTTGAGTGGATTAAATTGGTGCAAAGCCCAGCACCAGAAGAGTCAGGAGACAACCCTGTCAGATTTATCCATCTGAGGGTTTGGCAGCTCTGAGGTCTTGGATGGCTCTTCCCATAAGAGTAAAACTGATGTTTTGTGAAAAAAAAAATTAATAAACTTTCTAATAAACAGCCTGAGGGAAAAAAGTGGCACTGAGAAAACTGTTTTCAATCGTGAAAGAATCCAGAATGCAGGAAAAGTTTTCAAGTCATGTTAAAGACAAGCAGCAAAATTTCAAATTTTCTTTGCTTTTAAATATTTCATTCATAAATGAGTACATACAGACCAAAAATTAAAATATAGTTTCTGCTATAATTCCCCAAATTCCACATCTTGCAATGTCTCTGAATAGCAGAGGGTAACTTCTATTATCTGTAATTGTGGTATTTGCAAATGTGGGTTTTTTGCTTGTAAAATATATTTTCTAAAATGCCCTGCCCTGCAAGAATTCAGCGCTGAAAAGGAGAGGGAAAAGGAAAAGGAGGAGGAAAAAGGAATGAGGAAAGAGGAAAAGGAATGAAGAAAAGTGTGCAAGGCTGTGGCTGGGAGCCCCTACAGAGGGACAGTGCCCTTGCAGGGCTGTCTGGAATGGTTTTCTTTCCCAGTTTTTGCCACTTGTCCCAGTGCTCCTGGAATCCATGAGGAATCCAGCTTGGGATAAATGCTCCCACCTCCATAGAGTTGTCCCATCCAAGCCTGAAAAATATGGGACATGCAAAATTGTCTTCCAGTATTGATTCCCACAGCCACGAGGGAGAAGAGGGTTAAACCTTCCAGGCCAGGCTGGAACGTGCTGGCCACCGACTCTCCCCCTTTTTCTGGTTTGTTTGTTGGGTTCTTGGGAAGAAAGGGCAAGCTGGGTTGAATGCAGATAAATAAATAAATCTGAAGAGATATTTTCACCACCCTGCTGTTGACTTTGAGCCCTGCTGTTTAAAGCAGGACGTCAACAGGCTGAGTGTCCTGTCTGCTCCTGCAAAACCAGCCGGCTATTCTGGGCCTGTGGGCACCATTTGGGTACAATAGACTTCCCTTCGGGAACCCAGCTTCCTCCCAGCTTTAGATATTTATGTATGGACAAGACTTTTTGTACTTTCAGCACTGTCAGCTCAGCCCCCACGAGGTTGTGCCAGGCCAGGAGCCTGAGGCAAACTGGGGAGAGGATTTCTGTGGCCAGGGTCGAGGCACAGCCTCAGGAGCTTGGATTTCACAGAATTGGGAAAGGTTTGGGATGGGAGGGACCTTAAAGCCCATCCACTGCCACCTCTGCCATGGGCAGGGACATCTTCCACTGTCTCAGGGTGCTCCAAGCACCGTCCAACTTGGCCTTGGACACTTCAAGGGATGGGGCAGCCACAGCTTCTCCTTGCCCCTGGCTTTGCTCCCTATCTCAGGATGTATCTATGGCACAGGGTGCTGGAAAGGAATAAAATCTGGCCAAGGATCAGAAAAACTCTCATGTAATTCTTGAGTCATGCCTTGGAGTAAACATGCAATTCATCAGCAGTGAGTATTCATCATCCTGTGAGTTTGCAGTCCCATGGACACCGTCTGTGAGGTGGTGCTGAGGGTGGGGAAAGGCAGCAGAAGAAAATCCCCATCCATTGCTGCTGCCACTCCATCTGTGCCTTGCCTGGGAGCTGGGGGCACTTGGGAATGCCAGGATCAGGGCAGGGAACTGTTGTTCTAAACACCCTCTATTGGATTCAAATTAACATCACATCTGTGTTGTGATCTAACACTGGTTGCAGCTCCTGCTCGGGGTGCTAAGGGGGTTTTGTATCGTGGCCTGCAGATTTTCTACCTCCAGCTGAGGTTTTTCAGAGGGCAGGGTTAGATGGGAGTTTGGGAAGGAATTCTCCCCTGTGGGGGTGGGGAGGCCCTGGCACAGGTTCCCAGAGAACCCAGAGAAGGTTCCAAGGCCAGGCTGGACAGGCCTTGGAACAACCTGGGACAGTGGAAGGTGTGGGCAGAACGGGATGAGCTTTAGGGTCCCTCCCAACCCAAACCATACAGGTGCTGAGGAAAACTCTCCACCATTCCATCACAACTTGGAGGCCCGTGGGAGGCAATCAGGAACTTTGCAGTCCATATAACCCCCCACAACCCCACTTCATCCTCAACCCCATCTTCCCATTCTCTCTCTCCACTGAGGCCGCTATGACCAAACCCCCACCCTCCTCCCTTCCCAACCTCCTCGGAAACCAAAACCACGGGAGCAAAGTGAGACAACACTGCTGGCATCTGCCTGGAGCCTCCCATGGCGCTGCAACCGGAGCACGGCCACAGAACATAGGGAGCTTTCTCCAAAGCCCCGGCAGCGGAAATCGCCGCTGCTCTTAATTCGAACCAGAGCGGGATGGGCCCGGGGCACGCACAAAGGCAGCCTTTGCTCGTTCCCAGGGTGCTGACAGGATGGGCCAGAGTCCATCCTGTGCAGCCCACGGGAGCAGCAGCACATCCTTAAATCTCAACACTTGGGCACCGCTCCGGAGACCTCGGCAGAAACTTAGAAGGGAGGTTGCTGCCAGTGACACTGGGGAGGCCCCGGGGGACGCTGCAGCTGGCTGGGTAAAGGGCTGCTAAAACGGGGGTTTGGAATGGATTTGGGGATCTCTAGAAAGCTCATTTATCAATGTAAACATGGTTTAGCTTGTTAATAAATCTGTTTTCTTTCCTCCTTTTCATCAGGTGTTGCTGTTGGGGCCGCTGGGTTTCGTGGTGTGATCGGCTGCTGTTCCTGAGCATCGGTCAGATAATGAAGGAAAGGGGATTTTTTGTTATTTCTATTAAATAGCTGGGCCTATGTGTGCTTAGAATTCCTCTTTTTATTCCATCTCTTCTAGAGATGGGTGCACTGCTATGGAAAAAGCAGAACCGGCCAAACCAAACCTCAGCCCAAACACTGACATCAACCCAAACATTTTTGAAGGTCAGAGTGAGTTTGGATAAGTAACCCATGTACCCAGTTGTAAGTAGGGATGGTTAGGAAATGGATTTTCCACCTTCTGAAAAATTTGGAGATTGGATCTCTGTTTTTTGAGCAGCTGACATTTTGATGATCTTTTCCCCAAACCGAGACAAATTCATTTAAGTGGCATCTTTAATAGCACTGGATCACCTCATTTGTTACTTGGTTTCTTTTTGGGAAATTGTAATCCAGAGAAATAAAAACACCCACAAAATGCAGGCAAAGGAGTGGTTGGTTTAGTAAATCCACCTCCTCCAAGCTGGCTGAGCTGTCTTTAAAAATCCCTCTACATGATTTTGAAAGAATATAAACTGTATTTCTTGGTACTTTTGCCACAGGTTGGGGTAGGGGTGTCCTTGCAGCCCCTCAGTCCTGATATTTCACCTGGATTAAGCTTGGCTGGAAGATTAGGCTCAGTTCCATGATGTGTTTGCTGTGAAAACTAGAGGCATTTGGTCAAAAATTGATTCCACTGGACAAAATTGTTCTGATTTTACATGTTTTTATGGGTGTAGTGGTTGTCATCCTAAGGCCCAGGGCGTGCTAAGGAAGGTTGGGTTTGGACAACAGGGAATTGCAGAAAATTTGGGAAGGAAAATACTGGGATTTTTAATATGATTGAAATAAAAACATCAAATAATGTTCTTCAGCAGGTCTCCCTTCACTCACAAGTTGAATACGGGACCAAAATAACCAAATTCAGGCACTTCTCTGTCTTTTTCCAAAGTGTTATTATTTTATTTTTAATGAGCACTTAATTAGAGACTGAACAAAAATAAAAAAGGCAAACAACTCAATCCTGAGCGACTCAATACTGAGCTTTGTGTCCAAAGGAAACTCCATGAAATGGGAATCAGGGTAAATAGTTCAATTATTGTCCATTGTTTACACGCTGGAGGAGTGCAACTGTTTGGAATTGTTGAAGTAGTTAGGAAGGTGATCGGAACATTTGCCAGCAAATGACATAAATTCAGAATTAATTATAATGGCTTAAAAGGTTAAAAAGAGAGGGGATCATTGGTCCCATGGTTTATTGTGAACTGTCAGGATAATGGAATTTTAATCAGCCCGTTTATTTTAGGAAGGATTAATTGCATGGCACGATGCAGAAAATACAGGGAGCAACACTGGAATCGGAGCCCAGCGAGTAATTTTATTAAAGCAGATCAGTTGTAGCATCTTAATTTCCTTGGACATGTTTATGGGGAGCCATTTGTTTGGTCAAGAGTCTTTCCTGGCTGTTCGAGTTGCTGAAAATGAGTGTGGTTGCTGAGCCCATGGCCTGGGAATCCAACCCCATCCCAGCTGGAAATGGGATTCAGGAGGTGCAGATGGAAAAGTGCAGCAGGGAGCTCCTCAGGGCTGGGATGTTGGCTCAGGTAAAGATTATCTGGAGGCTTTCACTGGAACAAAGGGGCAGAAGGGAGGTTCAGGTTGGACATCAGGAGGAATTTCCTCATGGAAAGGGTGGATCTGGAAGGATCTGGAGGATTCTGCTGCCCTGCCCTCTGCCTTTGCTCTCCCCCTGCATCCTGTGCTTCCTCATGGGCAGCTGGGCTCGGCACTGGGAAGGTGGATGCTGTCCTGATCCAGCCTGGGAATCTCTCTCACCTTCATCTTCATCAGAATTAATTCCAGGGAAGTCACCTTTGCCCTATCAGCAGAACCCTGTTCACAGCAGTTCCCCAGAGTTACTGAACTATGATTGAAATAAATGAAATTCAATAAGGAAATCATTCAATTCAACCAGGAAATCAAGAAATCATGGCAGATTGAAATCAAAATTCATGAGCTGGTTTTAAAAAGAAAAAAAATCACTTTACTTTTTAAAAATGAAGCTTTTCAGTGAGACATCATCCATGGCTTTTGCCAGAGAGCTGCTTGTACAGAGCACATGACCACAGCTTTTGTCACAAAACCAGAGCAAACAGAGCTGGGAGGATTTGGGAGGGGATTGGTGAACATTTTCTTCTTCTCTCTCTCCTTTAAATAAAGTTATTTGTTTAGATTGAAAGCCAATCCAGGCTGGGCTGGAGGGAGCAGCTGGCACAGCCATGGGGAGACATTGCCCCTTCCAAGAGGAAAAGGGGCTCACATGACAATTTCTGAGTTACTCCAAACAAATAACCATGAAATGGAGTGGAGGAGAGTCCTCCATTGGATTCCTGTAATACTCCATTTATAGTTTCAGGCTTCTCCCAGGCTGGGATAATAAAATGTTGGCTGGCATCTCCAGAAAGGAAAGGAAATATTCTCCTGGAGGTAACGCTTCGAGATTATCAAGTGGGTTTTTATTTGATATCAATAATAAATCACAACTGGGCTCATTTGATTGTAGCCAGAATGTAAAATACACCCATTAGTAGGGCTGGAGGTGGCTAAACTTGGCCTGCAAACTCCTTTCTCTTACAGCACTGTGTCTGTGCTTGTCATGGTTTTTGAAGGCCCTTCAGTCGATTCTGGTGCTCAAATTCAACTCAAAATGCTGCTTTAGACCAGAAAGTAGCACCATTTTTTTCATTTGGAATGGGGAATTTTTTTACACCTTCAAATTATTGCTTCACCTCAGATGAGTTTTAAGAGGAACCTCTCTGCAAACACCTCCTGCAAGGAGGTTGGACCTCAGGAAAATGGTGTTAAACACTTGCTTTGACTGTCCTCATTGGTTTTGATCCATTCATTTTAACCCTGTGCAGGGCAGTGGAAGGAGACACAGAGCTCCTGGGTTAAATATTTTTGCAAGAAAACACTTGAGAGGTTACTGAAAGCCTGAAGAACAAGGACAAAGCTGCTGCTTTGCTCAAAACCAAAACACAACAGCACCACTGTTTTATTTTCCCCAGAAATGCTGTCAAAGGGGGAGAAGTTTTTGATGATGTTCCCTCAAAATCTGCCAGCCAGGCACATGGGGAGGGCAATTTAAAGCAGCAGCAATCTCTGCTTGCTTTGGATGCTGGGAAGGTTGGTTGGTAGCACTTGGAAATGATGCATGGCCTGCCTGCAGCAGGAGCTGAATCTCTGCCAGCCAAAAACAGGGCAGCTCAGCTGGAAAATCCAGTGTTGGAGGAAGAGAAGCACCCAAGTGCTCTGTAGGGAAGGTCTAGTGGGTGATGGCTGATGGAGCCACCCTGTTCTCATGCCAAAAATGGGATCTGGGCAGTCCAGCAACTCCATGGCAGGAGAGGCTGGGTTTCCCTGCCATGTCCAGGCCATGGTTCCCCTGCCCTGTACAAGTTGTAGTTCCCCTGCCATGTCCAGGCCATGGTTCCCCTGCCATGAGCTGGCTGTGGTTCCCCTGCCATGTTTGTTCTCCTGCCACATCCAGGCCATGGTTTCCCTACCACGTACAGGCTGTGGTTTCCCTGCCATGTTGGTTCCCCTGCCATGTCCAGGCCGTGGCTCCCCTGCCATGTCCAGGCCATGGTTTCCTTGCCATGTACAGGCTGTGGTTTCCCTGCCATGTTGGTTCCCCTGCCCTGTAGAGGCCATGATTCCCCTGCCATGTTTGTTCTCCTGCCATGACCAGGCCATGGTTTCCCTGCTATGTACAGGTTTTTGTTTCCCTGCCAAGTTGTAGTTCCCCTGCCATGTTGGTTCTCCTGCCATGCCCAGGCCATGATTCCCCTGCCACGTCCAGGCCATGGTTTCCCCGCCACGTACAGGCTGTGGTTCCCCTGCCATGTCCAGGCCATGGTTGCCCTGCCAGGTTGGTTCCCCTGCCATGTCCAGGCCATGGTTCCCCTGCCATGTTGGTTCCCCTGCCATGTTGGTTCCCCTGCCATGTTGGTTCCCCTGCCATGTCCAGGCCATGGTTTCCCTACCACGTACAGGCTGTGGTTCCCCTGCCATGTTGGTTCCCCCACCGTGTTCAGGCCGTGGTTTCCCTGCCATAAGCCGGCTGTGGTTTCCCTGCAATGTTGGCTTCCCTGTCCTGTGCAGACCATGGTTCCCCTGCCCTGTAGAGGCCATGGTTCCCCTGCCATGTCCAGGCCATGGTTCCCCTGCCATGTTCAGGCTGTGGTTCCCCTGCCCTGTAGAGGCCATGGTTTCCCTGCCATGTTGGTTCCCCTGCCATGTTGGTTCCCCTGCCATGCCCAGGCCGTGGTTCCCCTGCCTGGCCGTGCTCCCCACGGTGCCTGGAGGTACCTGCGGAAGCCGAAAAGCCCCGGGCTGGCTCCAGAGTCCGGCGCAGACGAGCGGAGCCAGAGGGCTGCTCCCCGGCCCCAGCACACAGCCCTCCTTTCAGCACCTTCCCCTTACACAAAGACTGACTTATCCCACCTTTCTCCCCCCTCTCTCTCCCTCTGTCTCTGCTCCCCGTAGCCCCGGCCATGAAAAGCCCTCCACTCTCAGCCCAATAAAAAGTCCTGTGCCACCTCCTCCTCTCCCCCTCCCTTCTCATCCAGAACAGTGCTGCCAAAAAAAGGGAGAAAAAAGAAAAAAAAGGGAAAAAAATAAAAAAGGGAGAGTGAAGGCTAGGACTGGGGGGAGTTAAACCTGGAACTCATTTAGCAAAAGGGACTTTAGTTAACAAGAAAGTTACCCATCATGAACTGCCAGTAACACCTCGAGTGATCCTAAATCCATTACCCAGAGACTTAGCCCTGGCTGAGTTTGATTTTATGAACTGTGAGGCTGCTATGTTGAAAGTCTGCAAATTGGACATAAATTGGGCTGCAGAAGGCTGGGGAGCTGGAAGGGTCGGGGGTTTTTCTCTCCCTGGTGACGTAAGGAGGCTCCGGCCGCAGACCCACATGCTCCGGCCACAGGGCTGCTCAGGAGACCCCAGGACAGAGCTGGACAGCCAGGGAAAGCTCCCAAAACCCCAAACCTGGGGGGTTTGGCTGTGCTGGATGAGGGTGGACAGGTTCCTGCACTTGCTGAGCCTCAGAGCATCCCCTTGTGTACCCTGGGAGCTCCCACTCTCCTCGCCCATGAGCTGCCTTCAGCACCTCGCTGGGTTTTGTTTTCACTGGGGTTTAGTCTCCAAAATTCTGTGCTGCAGAGCAAGATCTAAGAAAAGAGACCAGATTTGATGAAAGCAGGAGGCAGGGTGGGTGTTTGGATGGGATGCTGCAGCTTTTGCTGCTCTGTTTGCATTTTAGGGCTGCTGTGGTTGGGACATTGCTGAAATGCAGCCCCAGTGCATCATATTTTCTATGTATAATCAGAGTGTTGGGTAATTCATGCAACTTTCAAGATAAAGAAGCTTCAAATTGAGTCTCAGGTAGTTTTACAATCTCAGATAAGTTCTCAAAAAACAGAGGGTGAGGTGGGGAAAAAAGTGCACCTGAGGCAGGTGAATCCCAGGGGCAGAGAGCAGGAATCAGGAGCTCAGAGGCACAGGCAGCAGAATTCTGTGTTATTCCTGAAATTCAGAATTTTGATAGATTTTTGGTTCATTATTCTGATTTTGTTATAATTTAAATCTCCTGTTACTCACAGGAGTTGGATTTGCTGTGGGGAGGCTTTGTAAATTAAGGAAAACAAAGGTGTCGTGGCCTTGGAAGCAAAATTTGGATCTGGCTTTATAAGGCCTGATCTCAAATGGAATTCCTGTCGCCATCACATTCCAAAGGCTGCAGCAGGAGGCAAAGGAGGGCTGGTGCTTGCCCTGACAACTTGGGAAGCCACTGAGTATCAAACACCCTCCTCCACCATTCCCTACATCCCGACGGGTTCTGGGCTCTCCTTCGCCTTCTGCGGGGTCTAGACTGAAAATTAAATAGTTAATTAATTTAATTTGTACCCTAATTAAAGATACAGCCACCATCAGCTCCCAGTAAATGGGGTGGAAGGCAGAAGAAATATTTTTTACTCATAAATTTGTATGAAAATTTGATTTTTCAGCTCCATGGCTGAACTGGGGTTTTTTTATTATCATATCGTGGGTTGAACTGAAGCAAATGCCTTTGGATTCCTTAGAAATAGGAAAAACAAATAGGGTTCAAGAAGAAAATCCTGGTTTTTTCTCTGATTTAGTCTTTATTTTACTGCTAATGTTTTAAAATTAAGACAAATTTTGAAACAAAGTTTCACAAAATAAAAAATTGTAAAGCTTCTGATAAAGCCTCATTGCACTACAGAAGGATTGCTGCAAAACTGCATTTTGGGGATGAAATAAAACATTCATTGAGCCCATTTCTGCATTAAAACATCAGCAGAACTCATCAGCAAAGAAAGGAGTTTGCAAAGTGATAAAATCAGAGGGTTTCTGTCTAATTCGAAAGTACTTTTTATCTTTAAATTAAGCACATGGATAGATTAAATCAGGCCCATTCACAGATTAAATAAGGCAAACACACAGGTTAAATAAGGCCCATACACAACTTTTCTGTACAGGGAACACAGCACCACCACATCTCAGCCCAAAATCTCTGCAAATTTGATTTGGAAGATCAGTTTATAAAATTCTTCAGGATCCTTTCCCTCCCAGCCCCAATTTTGGCCGCTCCTTGCACTGACCCAGCACAGCACCTCCTCTGTTATTTGATAAGCAAAGCCAAGCCAGGGCTAATTTTCCCAGCAAGGTGGCAACAATTCCGTGTGTGATATGTGAGGGAGAAGCACAGGCAGCTCATTTGGGTAATTTCTTACCCTCCTGGCTTCTGCAGTGTTTCTTTAGGGGGCACTGAATATGAGTGATTGAGTGAGAGGGAGCCCGACAGAATTAGCACACACTGGATCTTTTGACCAAGGGGGGAAAAAAAAAACCCAAAAACAAAACAGTCGAATGTTGGTCTAGGGGCACGTCCCCTTAGGATTTGGGAAAGAAAAACACCAAACCACGTTCGTTTGGTGCACCTCGAGCAGAGCAGCGCCTTCAATTAAAACCCATTTCAACAAAATAAAAAGACACTTAATCTTGGATCCAAAATAACTCGGGAATGGCAGCAGCACCGCCCAGCCCAGGGGCATTTCCAAGGCAAAGCCAACGTGCTGATACCCTCCTGTGAAAGGCATTTCTGAGAAATTGCTGGCAATTCCCTGCTGGAGTTTCCAGCAGTGCCTGTGAACAGCCCCTCTCAGTGGGCACCTCCACTGGGTCACCCCTGGTGCCACCCACAACTTTCCAGAGTTTGTGCAAAGGGTGATGTTTGTCCTATAACCTAAATACAGGTTAAATTCCCCTGCTCTTTTCCTGTTTTCCCCTTTTCTTTCCTTGTTTTTTTTTTTTTTTTCTTTTTTTATTAATTCTTGTTTGTGAACCAATGTGTTCTGCTGTCTGCATGGAAAAACCCTTGTTTTTCTCTAATAAATCCAAAGAGACCCTTAATTTTCAGACCAGGATGTCTCAGGAACCTTCACATGCTTTGACTTGACCTGGGAAAATGCCAGCCCTGATTTCCAGCTCATCCCTTCCCTTGGCACGGGCCCTCCTGTGAGCTCTGGGAATACTGAGGGAGGTGTGCAGTGAGATCTCTGTGCTTCAGGGGGCTGCATTCCCTGTGGGTTCTCTGCAGGATCATCCCCAGCATGCCTGGAGCAGTCCCTGGGGTCTCAGCAGTGGGCAGAGACCCGAGTGCAGCCTCCATCTCCAGCACTGCTCAGTGAGCTCTCAGTGCCCTTGCCTTGGGGTGGTCCCCTGGCCCTGGTGTCCTGTACCCCAGCAGAGCTGCAGGAACCCCTGGGGAGCCTCTGGGATTGTCAGATTTTAGGGTGAGTCAGACCCAAACACAACTTTTGGGGATGCAACTCCGGATTTCATCACTGAGCTGCTCAAAGCCCTTCCCTGCAGCCACACCATATTTTTTCATTGTTCTCTGCTACACAACCTGTGGGCTTTTAGGGCCTGACTTCCACAAAGGCTGAGCACCCAGGGCTCCTGCTTATCTGGAAGCCACAAAAGGCCCCTCTGGATGTGGCAGCAGCTCCAGCTCCACAGATCTCTGGGGCCACCACAGCGCTGCCTCGCTGCCCAAAGCTCTGAACTTTATTTTAAAGAGGTTGAACAGTGCCTGTCTCAGCCCCACAGGCAAGGTCCTCCTCACAGGCAAGCTCAAGCTCCTCACTCACTACCACGAGGGCATAAAAAAATATTTAAAGAGAATTTATTCTTGCCAAGCAACAATAGCAATAGTTAATCTCTTATATTAAAACCTTTAATGACTTCGGGGACTTATGAAACCATCAGAGCCTGTTTAATGAGGGCCTGCTCTGGCCCACACTTTTCAAAGCTGAAATCTTTAATAGAGCAGAAAAGAAATTCACAATTTGGAGGGGGGGGTGGGACTGTACAGAAATTTATGGAGCTGTTTGGTTTGCAGGACTCCTGTTCCTGCTGGGCAGTGCTCTGATGATGTATTAGGGGAACCTGTCAGCAGGGCCGTGGAGCTTCATGATGCATTACAGCAATAAGTCGTTTGTAATACATCATCTGCAGCAGCTGCTGGCCCGCATTGGAGCCTCAAACCAAAATTAGGCAAGGATTTCAACGTGCACCAAAGCTGTTCTCTTCCTTTCTGCCCTTCCCTCCCTGTCTCCAGGTCCTCCTCTCCCACTTGCTCCCGACCTCACCCTGCCAATAGCAATTTGCTGGTTATTTATTCATCCTGGCTGTCCCATGGAAATGCCTTTTTGGTGGAACCAATGGAGCACAATGCTGGGCTCCCCGGGCAGGAGGATGAGGGTGGCTGCAGGGGATGAGAGGTGTAATCCCTTCAGACTGCAGCCAGCTCTGACAGGGACCAGCACAAGTCTGAGGAGGCACAGCTCAATTTTGGGGTGCAGGGCAATCAAGGGCCTGGTTTGCCATCACTAATTAAGAATTAGTAGTTAAGCCCCTCTTGAGCTGCACCTTGATTTTTTTCTGCTATTTTTTGTATTAACAATATTAGCAATTCTCACTAATCCATGGAAACACCCGAAATAACTTCATAAGCTGAGGCAAACTCTCAGCTGATGCAGTGATTGACCTCAGGAGTTTTTAGCAAAAGGCTCCCTCACCTTCCTCACCTCTGCTCAAAAGCTGGGCAGGTTCTGGTGCAGACACAGGCAGGGAAATGAATCACTGGAGTGTCCAGGTAGCATCCCAATAATGCCACTACCACCTTTCCAAGCCTTTTCTGCCTATTCTGCTCCACTTGGCCTTCACACACGTGGCAAGCAGACCTCTGGAAATTCATCAAACACCCTGAACCCCTTTTTCCTTTTTTTTTTTCAGCCTTGAAAACTCATTTTGCTCTGTTCCTCTTCCGCTGTTTTCTTTTGAGAGGTGAAATGTCTCAGCCCTGACTCTCACCATTTCCCAAGCTCAGAGGTGCTTGGTGGCACAGCCAGGGTGATGTCTCCAAGTGGGACAGAAGGGAAGGACAATTGGGACCAGATGTAGGTGCCTGGCTATGGGATTAGGACTTGCCCCAGAGTTATCTGCTGTTCTCCTCAGTAGAGCTTGGCTCAGGAGATATCCAATGTTCAGTGGGGAACTGTTGGCTACACTGTCCATGCACACACACTGCACAGCTTGTTGTGTTTCCAGGGATTGTTTTGATTTTGAACTTTTTTTTGTGAGCATTTAATGCCCTGCACTTATTAAATCACAGCCCAGCGGAAAGCAAGAGGGGAAAATCACATCCATGGCTTGTTACCATGCATGAGGCATAACCAAGTGCTTGAAATCCCTGAGGGGATTACTCAGGAATCACCAGGCCACCTGGAGTTTCATTATGGCTCTTACAAACAGGCTTTTAGCAAGAAGGATGAGGTGGGGAGGGGAGAGGGGTCTTCTGTTTAAGCCCTGAAAAGAGACGAAGTTCACAGAGCTGAACAATGGCTCAGCCGAGTCAGCTGAGCCCAGGGGCTGGAAAGGATTAATCAGAGCGAGAAATGTCAGCTCAGAACAAAACCTTGAGCGGAGTGGCCAAGCCACAGGGCAGAGAGCAGCCTGAGTCACTCCCCAACCACGCAGGACCTTCCCCCTGCCCAGGCTTGCGTTGGAGTCCAGCTCCTCTTCGCTCTGTCACCAGCTGGGCCTCGAGTCCCACCAGGAGAAGAGCCCCTCTCCCACTCCCAGGTAGTTCCAGGCCCCTTGGTTATCCCAGGAATCCTCCTCTGCCACATCTTTGCCTTTTGGTTATCCACAGGATCCAGCATACAGAAGCATTTTGGGGATTTTTGGTGCATTTTTGGATGGTGGAGGATGTTGCTTTAATCTCTGTGACATCTTCCTTTAGGTCAAACATTTCTTCAAACAACAAGATGATGCAGCTGATTTCCAAGTGTTTTGTTCTGCTTTTATCTACATTAAACTCCCCACTTCTTGCCACCTTTGTAGATTTGTGTTATGATCCAAACATTTCTAATATATATATTTAGAGGAAAAATTCAAAATATTTTAGAGGAAAAAGTTCAAAATCTTAAACCTGTTCACCTTCAAACTCCTCCAGTTCACTCCTTACTTTTTCCCATAAACTCACAATGTCAGGACTTTGGAAGGACATGAGGTAATATTTTGTAATAGTTTGCAAAATCGCAATAAGGAATCTTCTGGCCTGCACTAAGAAAACAAATAACTGGCTACGAGGATTGTCTTGGACGTCACTTTTTGATTAGAGTTAATCCCAGGTGGGGAAGGAAAGGATGACACATCTGTGAGAAATGCTGCTGCTGCTTTCAGCCTGGGCAAGAATAATCCAGGGTTTACAGTTTAGGAGTTTATCTGTAGGAATCTATTACCTACTGAACTTACAAATACATCCAGGGGCTCTCAGGAACCCTTAAATACCCCGTCCCTATCACAGAATGTTCATTTGCAGGAATAAATAAACAAGGAATCCTGGAAGGATAACAGGGATTGGTGCCATCAGCAGGATAATGCAGGTGGACAAATGTGCAGAGCTGAGGATCCAGAGCTGGCGAGAGCATCTCTGCTCCCTCTGGATCCTTCCTTCACATCCTGAGGATTTTCATTCCCTGATGACTGAGGGGAGTGGAGAATCCTGCACAGAGCCTGGGGATGCTGGATCTCTCTGTACCTGCAGCACTCCCCCTCCTTGGAAAGGAGCGTCAGGAGTGGGGAACAGCCCACACTGCTCTGAGTGACTCCAGCTCCACAGGCTGGAATTCCAGCCCAGGGAACCCTAAGGGGACTGGGGCATCCTTTTTCCCTCCAGCTCCACAGGCTGGAATTCCAACCCAGGGAACCCTAAGGGGACTGGGGCATCCTTTATTCCCTCCAGCTCCACAGGCTGGAATTCCAACCCAGGGAACCCTAAGGGGACTGGGGCATCCTTTTTCCCTCCAGCTCCACAGGCTGGAATTCCAACCCAGGGAACACTAAGGGGACTGGGCCATCCTTTTTTCCCTCCAGCTCCACCTTTATCATGTCATAGAGGATAAAAAGAATGTCATCAAATACCTTTAGTGCTGGAACTAAAGTCCTTCATCACAAGCTTTCAGCTGAAAGAAACCCAAGCTAAAATTCTCCTTTTGCATTTGTTCTGTCACTCTGTTAAAAGGGAACAGCTGAACAAATTATCAACATTTTGTGAGGATTAGGAAAATTGATCCAGGCTGACTCACTGCATGCCTCCATAACCCCGAGTCATGGTAAAACCCAGGAAATGAGACTGGGACTGGAAAGGGTGAGAGAATTCTTGCATTGCTGGAGCATCCTCGAATGCCACATTATTGGACTTGGTTTTCCACCGGCTCTTTACACCCCAGCAGATGTCAGAACATTCTTGCCCCAGCCTGGCCACTTCTTCTTGAGCTGTTTCCTTACAAGTTTTGTTACTCTGTGGAAGCACAACTTCTTAATTCCATTTAAGCCATGCATGCTAAAGATCAGAAATGGGTCAAAAGTCCAACCATCATTACGGACCAAGTGTTACTCAATGGTATTTCATCCAAAGCAATGGATAATAAGAACTTTTAGCCCTGTCAGGACATGCTGGTGATAGTAAATGAGATCTTTACATTGAACAACTACAAGGAGAGAGAAAAAAATCCTCAATATGTGCAAAATAATTCATTAACTAAAAGGGGAGCAGGTATTTTCCATATACTTGAAGGAAAGAACATGTGTGCATTCCCAGCCCTCAGAGTTAGCTGGCAGTGTTGGAAGGAGTGGTGTTTATATTTGTATCTTATTCAAAGAGGGAATTCTGGCCCAGAATTTTCCACAGTGTTATAGATGAGTCAAAATTCATAATAAATTAAGTGGTATCAAGGTTGATTTTAAGTATAAGGGATATTAGACTGTACATGTATCCAAAGATGTTATGTTTGGAATGTGCCTTGGCATGTTCCCTGGTAGCCCACCCAGAGTCACGGGTTGCCCTTCTCAGTGATAACATTTGCATCTGAAGCACAGGCACCTCCACCAGAGAGGTCTCAAGTACCCATCATTGGGAAGCCAGATATCCATCTGGCACATCAATCTACTCCAAATCCACTCTGCCCTTGGAAAATCCTTTTTCCATCTGAAAGGAGCAACAGAGATGATCATCTAAATTCCTGTTCCTCCCTGGACCATGCTGATGAACGGCCTGAACACATCAACATCTGAACAGACCCCTGATCTCAGGACCAGAGGACCACAGAAGACAAGATGAATATGAAAAAGACAAAGGATTTTCTAGCCACAGGCAGGAAAAACAGTATAAAAACCGGACTCAGAAACCTCGAGGGTGTGCACTACCTACCCTGAACTGCTGGTGTTCAGGGCTGTGTATGTGGCACCCAGGGTCAAGAACCAAGGCTTGGCCCTGCTGTTTTATAGTGGCTAATCAAAATTGTCAATTTAATCATAAAATAAATTCTGTTTGTTTTTATATTAATAATTTGGCTCACGCAAATTATTAATTCGATTTAACTGGCAGTTTCATTTATAACAACAGGCTCTGTTCCTGCTCTGCCTAGAAGAGATACACCAGCTCCTGCAAGGCTCCTCCAGGTCCCAGGGCTCCCTTCAGCACAGCCCCAGCGGCTGGCAAAGCCTCACCCCAGTGCCAGCTTTCAGTATAAGAGACACTGGTACAATCAGAGAGCAATCTGCCCGCAGAGGTCACTTTGGAGGTGAGAATTTTGGCACAGGGGAGCCGAGGGGACAGCCTGAAGCTGTGTCAGGGCAGGATTAGGTTGGATATTGGGAAAAGGCCCTTCCCCAGAGGGTTTGGGTTGGATATTGGGAAGAAGTTCCTTCCCCCAGAGGGTGTTTGGGCACAGGGAATGGTCACGGCACCAAACCTGCCAGAGCCCCAGAGAGATTTTGGTGACTCTTGGGGACAGAGCTGTGCAGGGCCAGCAGCTGGACTGGATGATCCTTGAGGATCCCTCCAACTCCGGCCATCCTGGAATTCCATAAAACCTCTGCCTTCACCACCTCATGGCAGGAGCAGCCGGGGCACCGCTCCTGCCCCACTGCCCGAGGCCAGGCTTTGATTTGAGCCCCAGGACTGGGTGAACAATCGATAAAAGCCCCGATGCTGGATGAATGATCGATAAAAGCCCCGGGGCTGGATGAATAATCAATAAAAGTCCCGCCCGTGTCTCCGGACCGGAGGAAGCCGGGGAAGCATCAGCTGCATGCCCGCTTTGATCCTCGCCAGCCCCGGCTCCAGCGAGCCCTTTGTGGGCAGGGATCACCTGTCACAGAGAATGGCCACAACCCTGCCCTGCCCACGGGAGGCCTTTTGATGCGGCGGGTGTTGATAATTAGGGCCTAATTGAGTGATTAACAGCCCCAGCAGCTCATGCTTTAAGGCCACGTGAGGAGGAGCAGGGGCTGCTCGCAGGTTCGTGCTTTTAGGATGCTTTTAGGATGCGTTTTTGCAGCCCCGTGTCCCCCCAGCAGCTCGCTGGATGTTGGCCCCGGGCTGGGATCCTCAGAAATGTGCAGAGCCAGCAAAATCCGGGAAGGTGATTCCCTTTTTTTTTTCCTCTCCTGAGTGCTGTAATCACTTTCCCCGAGCCACTATTGATAATAACTGGGGCAGGAATAGGCTCCCATTTGCCAGCGCTCCACAGGCCATGAAAATCCCTCCAGATAGACTGAACTTAATTAACTGAGCCTATTAAGGCAATATTAAAAGAAGCCTATCTCAGCGGGCTCTCCCAGTGGGGAGACACTGCAGAGCTTTCAATTTAGGACTTATTGCAGAGCTCTCCTGCTGCCCAGCTCCGTGGGCTGCCTGGGAGCTGCTTAATCCACAGCTTGGGAGCGGGGAAAGACAGCTGGGAATGGGGGGGATATCAAAGGAAATCGCCCTGTAATATATTATATGCTCACTTTGTGGCTGGGGGGAAAGCCGGATAAATGGGGAGGTTGTTTGGCATGGAATGAAACCAATGGCAGCGTGGAAATGGTTAAAAGTTGTAAAATAAGACTTAGGGAATCCAAAGAAGCTTTTCCCAAACAATTTTGGCAGGCTGTAGTGAGTAGATTCTTACTACAATTTGTGAAATTCTGCACAAAATCAAAGAAAATCTTCCTGCATCTCCTCCTTTCCCTTCCTCCTGCCCCACACATAAGTCAGGGACTCGGTCTGAGCCCACTTTTCTTCCCATTTAGTGCTGTCCCCATGCAGTGCAGCCATGAACATCATGACTGGATTATGTTCCCGGCTGCAGGAGAATAAAGCAAAGGGAAAATGTTGCCTCTGATGGAAAAGGAATTCTGCCCTGCAAACAGAGCTTGAGGAAGCTGCTGAATTGCAAAGCTACAGTAAAAAAAACCAAAAAAAATATAACAAAATGTGTTGGGTTTGCCTTAGCACGACCTGGAAATGGAAATGGCTTGAGAGGTTAAATGTAACAGGATCATCAGCAATGATTCCTGGTTTTTAAAGAGCATTTCCTCAGCTTAAAGGGCTGCACAGCCAACACTGTGGAACCAGTGATTGCATTAAATGGAAAGGATGGGGTCAAATCCATGTGGATGAAAACATTTAGAGCCAGGGGAGTTCTGGTGGCAGCCCAAGGCCCAGCTCTTGCCATCAATGGGCATCCCTGGAAGTGTCCAGAGCCAGGTTGGACAGGGCTTGGAGCAACCTGGGATGGTGAAAGGTGTCCCTGCCCATGGCAGGGGATGGAATAAAATGGGCTTTAAGGTTCCTTCCAACCCAAACCATTCCAAGAATCCTTGATTCTACGATTCAAGTGGGTTTTGGGATGGGAATCCCAGTTTATTTGTGATGGTTGTAGAAAGAAGCCTGAAAATATGACCTGCATGGAATGAATTAATGGGGGGGTGTTGGGAGGGGAGACTTTGCATTGTTCTGATAAATCCCAGGAGTTTTCACTGAAACAAGTGGTGTGTGCAGGAATGGAAGATTTCTGCCTCCACAGGCTGGATCCACGCTCAGCAAGCACTTCCAGAGTTCCCTAACTCTTAAAATCCCAATTAGTACATCCCTCAAACGATTCTTTGCATGGATAATGCAACAGATGTGCGTTTGCACTGCTGATGTTTTATTTTTAGCCCAAACAAGTCCGGCAGCCTTCCCTAATTTATTCCAATAGCTGGATTAAAAATAGAAGATTCTCCTGGAGAATGTCTGCTCGGGGCAGCCGAGGGATAATTGTGTGTGGCTTCAGTTTGTTTGCACAGGAAAACCCGGGGTAACCTGAGAATTCATTACGAGAAAAGCACAGGACTCCTGCCATCCCCTGATGGCCTCTCACCGCCTGCAATGCAAAATTTACAGGGGAAACCTTCAAGAAATGACAGGAAAATCTGAGAAGATAACGAAACTGGCAGGGAAATTAATAGAAGCCTTGGGTTCTGTAATCCACAGTGATTAATACCTTTTCATTCCATGATCCTTGGTTTCCACTGGAATTGATAAACTACCAACTGTGGCTTCTCTGCTTTAAATCAGTACCCCAAAAAATCGTAGTTGGCCTTGCTGGCCTATTTGTCATCTCATTTCCAGCTGAAGGTTAGACAGAATCCTCATAAACTGCTGGGTTTTTTCCAGTTTTATTGGAATTTCTTGTTTTATTGTCATTGTTATGCCCAGAAGATGATGGTGTGAGCAGCATTTGGGATGCTAATCCTGTCCAGCATGTGGATGGAGCCAAGAGGTTTAATAATGGTCTAGCCAAATTTTTAGGAATATCCTAAGTTATCAAAGACAACCCTTTAAGTCGTCTTCAAAGTATCAGCATAGGCACTGAACTTTTTGAAGATTTGAAAAAGAAAAAATTAAACATTTGTGGGAAAATCAAACAGGGAAAATGGCCATGATGTCCTGGGGCTGCTGAACTGTAAAACAGATTAAGAATTGTGGTTCTTGTCTGGTTTCAACGTGTGCTGCACTGCAAACAGAATTTCTGCTCTCCCAGGCTTCTCCTTTGCTACTGAAATTATCATGGAATCATGGAATGGGTTGGGCTGAAGGGACCTTAAAGCCCATCCAGTCCCACCCCTGCCACGGGCAGGGCCACCTTCCACTGTCCCAGGGTGCTCCAAGCCCTGTCCAACCTGGCCTTGGACCCAAGGGCAGCCACAGCTTCTCTGGGCACCCTGTGCCAGGGCCTGCTCACCCTCCCAGGGAAGGATTTCTTCCCAATTAATTCCTATTGATGAGCTGCAGTTCATAGGACAGAAGGCCATGGAACACAAACACCCTGACTCTCCTTCTGCTGGGAATTTCCTTTCCCATCAATGCCCCTTACCCTGCTTTAACCTCCCGTGCTGGATGCAGACATTTATAACCTCTGCTAAACGTGGTGGGGCTGCTCTCAAGTAGAATTCCTGACCATTCATCATCACGAGCTGAGTTTCTCTTTCAATTCTTACTTTTAAATGCGCTGCCACCTTCTTTGGGGAAGCCAAAAAAAATCCCCAAATCTACCACGTTTTTGCTCCACACTCCCATCCTCCATTTAGCTCCAGCCTGTTTTCCTTCACACTTGCTTGACATCATGGAAATTCGATGGATGGCAGTAATTCATGGTAAATTCATGGTGGTGGACGTGGGAGCTGGAGGTGTTTCTGTCGTTAGAGCATGAGATCGCTTTCCCAGTCAATCCCACCGTGCCTGCCAGATCCTTCCACCCCTGAGCTCACCCTGGAGCTCCAAAGCCATTCCCAAACTCCTGTCCTGCAGAGCTGGCATGACTTAAACCCTTCCTCTTGAAGTGCTGTCACTCAGTGATATTTAGATCCCTGCTCCCCACTAATTATCCCTCCCAGATCCCTTCCCAGCTCTCTCCTTTGGAAAACCAACGTGTCCTGATGAGCTGCCCTTGTGTAAATACATCTCCCTTCATGAGAAACAAGCCCCTAATTCAGACCTATGTTGTGTTTATTTTTGAACATGGATTTTTTTTTTAATTTTTTTTCTTGTCAGGGACTGTGCAGCTCGACCTTAGGCTCGACAGGGAAATGTTTATCCAAAGAGTTAACGCGGATGAGTAATCCAGGACGCTCCTGCCAGGGCTCGGGGGGTGGGATTCCCGTAAACAGCCAGGCCCTTTGAACTCAGGGCTTTTATTTTATGTCATCCTCCAACCACTAAACCAACAGCCACCGTGGAGGCCTTCCCTGCTCAGCCAAAACACAGCTTAAGCCATGGAAATTGAAGCTGGGAGTATCATTTGGGGGGACCTTGTGTTCATCACCTCGTCCTCTTTAATTCACTCTGTCTTGAGCTCAGCCGAGCGTTGTTTGTGCAGTGCAGGGGTTGTTCCGGCCCCACAAAAGCTGTCCTGGCTCTGTGGAACACCAACAGACACTGACGTGGAGTGGCACAGCCAAAGAGGTGAAAAATGGGGGAGAATGGACCATTTGTGTGCAGGGCTCCTTCCCCTGGAAATTTAATCTTGGGCTGGTTGTTCCTCATGTCCCTGCTCCCGGTTTCCCCCTTCCCTCTGAGGGAGCAGCTCCTGGGGCTGGTGGGATCACTGCTGCCACCCTCCTCAGTAATTGTGTGTACAGATCAGCACCCACCCCTTTATCTGCTGATATCAATTATCTGCCCTGGTGCAGAGTCACTTTAAAATCCTGATTTAACAAAGCCGTGCTCATTTGTTGCAGGATACACTTACACATGCCATAAATAACAATAAATACCTGATTTTCAGGCTGACCCTAAAAGCCCAGTTCTGCCCATTTTTAGTGCTGACCACGGACATGGATTTGGGAACGGTATCAGTAAACTCTTGGAGATTTTCTGTGGATGTTACGCAGCTCAAATTCCCCCTCAATATTAAGACCATGAGGAGTTATGAGACTGAGGCATCCAAGAAATAATAGGAATAATGTGGATATTGCATAACCATCCTCTTACACTGGCATGAGTCATTCCTAAAGTGCCCTGTATATCTTTCAGGGTGGATTAAGGATACGAGACAGGAGAACCATGAGGGCTCCTACAACGCTCCACAAAGTCTCCAAAATGGGATAAACCTTTTGAAAACAACTCTGAAAAATAACCATTTGTCATCTGCAGTAAATAACTCGGTCACTGGGGAGGTCAAAAGCTAAAGGCTCCCATCCAGGGCTGGGATTAATGACCTGCAAAACACCAGTTTAAAAATAGGCTCTTCTCCCACTTCAAGACAGGCAATAATGAAGCATCTCCTGCCCTTCCTTAGCCAGGAATGAAATTCCAGGCAGGAAAATGGGCTTTGCAGTGGATGCACAAGGATGAGTTAAGCAGTGATAGAACGAGCACTGTGTAAATCAAGGCCCAGGGCCACTCCAGCCCGTTCTTTACCTCATCAGGACGTGGCAGGAAGGTCCAGAGACAGCCGGGAGTCGCTCCCTGAGGCAGGGACAATGGTGAGGGAAGCGGCTGCCATGCCCTCCCTGCCCCTGGGGTGCTGGTGTTGGTCCAGCATCCCATGACAAGTCATAAATGTCCCTGCCCTGCACAAACTTCCACTGCAGAGGGGGAATATTTATGATGAGGCTCAAAGGTGCAAAGGGAGGCAGAAACTCAACCTGTCCTGTGCTGGGAGGATCGATGAGGTGACTTAGTCCTTCATGGCCTTGTGTGTTCAGGGACTGGGCTGGGCTGCTCAGAGCCATTTTTCCAAGAATTTGGTGTCTCCCAGTTTGCCAGGCTGGTTTTGCAATACATTAGGATATTTTAAAAAATAATTAAATTAAACATTACTCTCCTAGGTCTGCTTGTTTTGCTTTAAATGAGGCTAGAAGCCATGATTAAAGGGACTATTTCGTGCCTCAAACAGTAAAAGTGAAGGCAAAACTGTGAGTAAAATTCTAAAGAGACCTCTTTTATATTAAAATTATTCTAGGATGAAACACGTGCTGCCTTGAATGCCCCTGCAGATGTCTCTGAACTGGATTGCTCCAGGAACATTAATCCAATAAAACCTGGCTGGAGGCCACTCAGGAGCTGTGAGATGCTATCCAGTATTTTGAATTTCTGATTATTTGTAGGAACGAGAATTCCAGTTTCCTGACTCTCCAGATTCACAGCATTTTCATCAACTGGAGCAGCTGAACCCATCCTTCTGCAAAGTTCTTGTCTCCTTCTTTTTGCTTTGTGTTCCCATTTCCTTCAACCCAAGCAAAACAAAACTTCAGGTGGGGAAATTTCCAGCACATTGAGCTCTGCTGCTTCCCTCTCCCACCCAGCACAGGACAGATGCTCTGATTTTCAGCCTGCAAAGAACAAAGCTTCCCCTTGGCTTCTTTATTTTAAACAGGAGAGGCCACCCACAGTTCCAAACATGCCTATGGAGAGGAAAAATAAATGGCTGAGCTCCTGGCCAGACACGGATGTGCAGAGCGTGTCTGAGGAGGAGGAACTGTTTGGGAAAAGCCATTCCCATCCCAGCCGGGCGCTGCCATGGATGGGGCTGGGGGCACCAGCAGCTCCCAGCAGTGGGGAATGGCATGGAGAGAGAGCTGGGATGGCAGGGAACCAAAAATCAGCTCAGCCCAAGGGCAGGTTGAGCAAGCCAGACCTGGACAGGTGTTGGAGAAGGGAATTTGGGAAGGTTTCAGCACAGGATTCCAGTTTTGCTCCACAGGAAGGCAAATCCAGCAGTGCTCCACTGGCTTGTGGCCATAATACCCAGTAAAGACCCCACCACCAGCCTGAACCAGCAGGTTTTTCCCCTAAACCGAAGCAGAGGAGGGTGGTTGGGGCTGCTGCAGGGCTGAGCGTGTTTGGGTGGCAGTGGTGCCTTCTCCAGGTGGGTTTGGGTTGGTGATGGGGAGGTGGGAGCAGCTCGGGGTGACGCTGAGACACGGGAGGTATCTCCACTTATGGAAACCACTCGTGCATGAGACAGAAGAAGGAATGAAAATGGAGTGAGGAGCCAAATGTTCATTATTTCCCCCACTTGGCTCTTTTCTGGATGTCCCCTCCACACCTGGAGCCACGAGCTCTGGGTCTGCCTTGCCACATGTCACTCAGATGGGAATTGTCACCACGGCAGCTTTGGGATTTGGATTTTCCACAAGCACTTTAAAACATGGAGAACACACGAGGCAGATGTTGGAGCTGGAGTTTCCCATGCCTGCTCATGGAAAGAGCCCCCCTAATTCAGCAAGGAACAAGGCTCAGGGCAGACTCCCTCCGAGGACACCGCTGGCTTCACGAGTCTGCCGAAATTTGAGAATTGTTTGAAATGGGATTTTTAAAGGTTGTGTTTTCATGCCTCGCTTCTCCACACTGACAGACAAATGGCATTTCCCTTTCATGGAAAGCTGGGACCTACCTCCAAAAATGTCCTTAAACTCAGGCTGAAGGAGGTAGAGCTGGCAGCACCACATCCCATGGCTGCCTCTTCCACCACATCCATTTCTTTGGGTCAATATTCAACCCTGGATAAAATTTGTGTATGAGCCTGGAGAGCAAAATGGTACCATTCCTATGTCAGCCTCACTCCAGGCAGGAATGACTCAAAAACATCCAGGTTTTTACTTATTGGATGTGAGTGTCCCTCTCCCTGGGACATTTGGAGTGATTTCAATCTATCTGGCAGTGAAGGTTTCTCCTAAAAAGGGCCAGAGCTGCACTGGGTGAAACCCATGTGGATCTCAAGAGGGGCAGTGGAGCGATGTCAGAGCAGGTCAGCTGCACATGGACCTAAAATCCCTGAGGATGAGTTCGTTGTCCACCAAAACTGGGTTTGTTTTGGAATGAGACCGGTTAATAGTGATGGGAAAGGAAGAAAATTGAGTACACATCCTGCTTAATTAATCAGACAAATAATGAGCCTGAAACTGCCTTGGAGAAGGGGTTGAAAGGTTCCCAGAGGAGCGAGGGGGTCTGAGGCAGGCTCAGGATGGGCAGCTCATCGAGTTCTGCTCCAGCACCGCTGTCCCAGTGTTTGTTTCTCCTTTCATTCCTCTCCCTCCCTATCCCAGTGCTGTATTTCAGGATTTCATCCCTATCCTGAGCTACTGCAGAGTCAGCTGGTGGCCTGGGAGCAGCTCAGGGACTGAGGGTTGTTCCCTGGTTTCAGAAACCTCCTTTAATTTTACCCTCACTGGCATAATTAATAATAATAATAAAATATTATTATTATAATAATTATAAATAATAATAATTAATTCCAATGTGTTCATACCGTGCATTATATTTTGTAAAAAATAAGTACATCAATTCTTGATTGAAAATCATGCCTTGAAAAGTGAATAAATTGAATAAATCGCAATTAAAACCCCATGAAAGTGTGGAGAGTGCAGCTCAGTGGCACTCAGAGGTCTGTGTTATTCCCACGAGGCTGTAGCCAGTGTTCAACCCCACATTTCATATTAATCAATGAAACCCTTAATGCAAACTTTGAGCTGAAGTGGCTCAGTCCCATCAAAACCAGATTTTGGGGCGTGTTTTCCACCTCAAGTGAGATAAAACTCAGCTGAAACCTTGTCCAGCCTGGTTTGAATGTGAACCCCAGTGAGGGGGTCAAGCAGGGGTGTCGAGTATTGGGAAAAACCAACTCAGAGCTGGAATAAAATAGGGAAAAAATTAATGCTCATTAAAATTGTTACCCATATTTCTATATCAGCATTTCCCCGAGCATGCGGAGGAGAAGATAAATAAAAAGAAGATAAATAAAATTCCCTTTGGATTCTGGGGATGTTCCTGCCAGTTCCTGTTTACAGAGTGTTTTCCAAAGTCCCACTTCCTTTAGGGCACAAAGAATTCCTATAGGAGATCATTTGATTTGTTTTCATTTTATTTATTTTCTTACGTTCTACTAACCACAGAGGCCGAAATTCTTTGGGATGCTTGAAAAAAACCAGGATGTTTCTTCCTCCAGAGTGGCTCCTACTCATCCATTTCAGATGTCAGAATCATCTGCCAAGGGCCTCATGGAGATTGCCCCAGCCAAGGGGTAAACACGAAAATTCCTCTTTAAATCACATCCAAATTCTTCTCAGCTCATGGGACTTCAAATGAATTGGATGTGTCTCCTGAAAGTCCCATTTTTGGGTTTTATTTTTTGTCTTGGAGGTGGCAGTGGTGGCACTGAGGCTGACCCAATGAGAGATTCCCCCAAGAAGTTTTATTGAAATCTTTTCTTTTTTTTTCTCTTTATTAGAAAGTGAATGGGTGAGAAGGATTGCAGAGCCAGACCCTGCGATTTCTGGAGGTAAAAGGACCAAGGGAGAAAGTTCATTTTTTAATCACAAAATATGGAGGTTATGAAGAAAAAAAACAGAAAGAGATCGATAAACTTAGCAAAAAACTAAACCAAACAGCACATGGGAAATGGGGGTGTATTTTTGGAACCTTCATAGAGCTCCTTTTCATTGGGGGGTTATTCACAGATCCTGAGAGCACGGTGGCTTTGAAGGGCTGAGGAGGCCTCGGGGTGCCCTCGGCCCTCGGGGTGCCCTCGGGGTGCCCTCGGGGTGCCCTCGGGATGCCCTCAGGGTGCCCTCAGCCCTCGGGGTGCCCTCGGGGTGCCCTCAGCCCTCGGGGTGCCCTCGGGGTGCCCTCGGCCCTCGGGGTGCCCTCGGGGTGCCCTTGTGGTGCTGTCGGCTCTCAGGGTGCCCTCGGCCCTTGGGGTGCCCTGGGAGTGCCCTCGGCCCTCAGGGTGCCCTCGGGGTGCCCTTGTGGTGCCGTCGGGGTGCCCTCGGGGTGCCCTTGTGGTGCTGTCGGCTCTCAGGGTGCCCTCGGCCCTCGGGGTGCCCTGGGGGTGCCCTCAGTCCTCGGGGCGCCCTCGGGGTGCCCTCGGGGTGCCCTCAGGGTGCCCTCAGCCCTTGGGGTGCCCTTGGGGTGCCGTCGGCTCTCGGGGTGCCCTCGGCCCTTGGGGTGCCCTGGAAGTGCCCTCGGCCCTCAGGGTGCCCTCGGGGGCCCTCGGGGTGCCCTCGGGGCGCCCTCAGCCCTCGGGGTGCCCTCGGGGTGCCCTCTGCCCTCGGGGTGCCCTCAGGGTGCCCTCGGCCCTCGGGGTGCCCTCAGGGTGCCCTCAGCCCTCGGGGTGCCCTTGGCCCTCGGGGTGCCCTCGGGGTGCCCTCAGGGTGTCCTCAGCCCTCGGGGTGCCCTCAGCCCTCGGGGTGCCCTCGGGGTGCCCTCGGCCCTCGGGGTGCCCTCGGGGTGCCCTTGGCCCTGGGCCGTGCCGGACAGGCCGCGCTCTGCGGGGAGCGCCGGGAGCCCTCCAGGATCGCCTTCACCCACCCAAAACACCCCCAAAACACCCCCTGCGGCTCCTCACATTGGGGGGATTTCAGAAGTGCCCTGGGACCAAAAATCTGACAATGCACGAAGAGCAAAATCAAACCTCAGAGTTCGTTTTATTCCCATTCAATTCCGGCGCGGCCATCGCAGCAGCTTTGGTTTTATTGTTGCTAATTCCAAGCATAATAAATACGCTTCAGGCTCTCAGCTGATTTATTATCATTTTAAACAGGCTGATATTTGCAGCTTTTCATGAATTTTCGCAGTAATGTCCATTTCCAATTTCAGCCTTTCTTTTCATATCACTTGAGACTCCCCATCGGTATTAAAATCCAGTATTTAAAATATAATAATCACTTTTCTTGCTTCATTAGATATCTCTTAACTCCCTCAGACTTAGAGAATATGGGCAAGATTTGTTTTTTCTTGTCACCTTGTCAATCTGGAAGTTTTTTTTCCAAAGGTAGTTAAAAATCACTGAGCTGAACCACTGAGTTTTATTGAGGTTTCTGAACATTTTCCGTTCTGCTCATACTTTTTTACAAGTTCAGATAATGAAACTTGGTGGTCTCTTTAGAACCATTTCCACTTCTTGTTTGCAGAAATTTAATATATTTTGGCTCCTGTTAGGAATAATTGATAAGTTATCTAATCAGGAATGGTATCAATGTTGAACCAAACCAAATGCTGGCTTTTTTAATCTTTATGTTATCAATCACAGTAGGACTCGATGATCTTGAGGTCTTTTTTAATCTAGATGATTCCGTGGTCCCAAACTCCAGTTGGAGTTTAAATAAAGCATAAAACATTAAAACCTGTGGGGATATTGACTGTGTCATTTACTGAGAGACTCCTCTGATCACAATGCAGGGGTTCCTATGCCTGAATATTTGTTTTTTACTGGGTTTTGTGGGGTTGGTGATTTTCCTGTTGTGGAAGTTGCTTATGGAGTCATGGAACGGGATGGGTTTGTGGAGAGCAGCTGGAGTTCCCCAGAATTATGGAACTGCCTCCTGTACACTCCAGACTTCCAGCACACTCTGAATTTTATCAGTTAGAGAAGGTTGGGATGGGCCAGGAGAGGAATTAAATCTTCCTCTCAGGAGCAACTCTTAAGAGCTGCACATAAATCCCTCAGAGGGCAGCGACAGGAGAGCGATGTGGGCATTTCCCTTCAGCCTTAAAAGCACTTACAGGAGATCAGAGCCCTGCCCTAAGTAAATTCTGCCCTGATTTATTCCTTGGAGTGCTTATGGGCTATGGGAACCCAATCCTCCTCCAAATTCCCATGTCCATCTTTCTTCAGCTTTGGATTCAGCAGGTCTGGATTTTCTTCTCTCTTCCAGTTCAACAACTCACAGAGATTTTACTTAACTCTGGGTCTTGATTTCAAACCCTTTCTTTATCACAGCTGATTTGTCCAGAGTGGTTGGATGGATGATTTATTTTAGTGCAGGGGCAATGGAAATTCTTGGAAGTTTCTGTGTTAATATAGAAAATTAAATTTTTCATTTTAATTAAATTGTCCCCTCCTGGATGGAATCCTGCTTTGCATCCCAAAGACTTCCCAAAGGAATGACGGTGTCCAGACTCTTCCAAAGATTATCCCCCATGTCTTTGGTCAATGACTCAGTGATCACAAGATCTGCTGGAATCACAGCAGTGCCTTCAGGAGGGCGAGGAGGGAGGATCAGATTTAAGGGCAATGCTCCAACTTGGCATCAAAACCTGATCAACAAAGATTAAAATGAGAGAAGGTGAAATAAATGCATTATTAGAAATCTGTCCCGGTTATTGATTAGGAGGGCAGAGCACCGTGTGTTTTAAACTCATCTTTCTGTCTCTTAATACATTTGGGATGTTTGCAGAGCTGGTCTGATTCTGAGTTTCCCCTCTGTGTAACATTTTTCACATTCAGTTCCCACTGTGGCTTCTCTGGTTTATTTTACTTTTCTAGGGCAGCCCTGTGGACGTGTCCGTGGTGTCCAGCAGTGCCCACATCACCTGGACCTCACCTGTCCCAGTCCCCACAGCCCCCCTGGTGCCCCTGCCCACACTCAGGGGTGGGAGGCAAGACAGGATTTGGCTCTTGGAGGGTCTGAGCTGTCATTTGCATTTGTGAAACACAATTTCTGCCCAGCTCCACCCCTTCTCCCTCCAAACCAGATGAAATATTTATTGGGTTGGAGTGTAAGGGCTCAGTGTTTCGTCTGCAGAGGAACAGGGGAGTCCTGGTTCTGACCAGAAATTTCTAAAGCTTCTTTGTGGCTACTAAACGTTGGAGGAAAAACCACAAATTACCATCGCCATGGGGCTGGGCCCTGGCTCTTGGCTCCAGAGCTTCCCCCTCCCCTCCCGGCTTCAAGTGCTCTGCATCTGTGTCAATAAGTGCCCCGTGTCCCTGGCAAGGGAGTGTTTAATGTGCACACACAGCGTGTGCAAAATTAACCTCTGCCAGGGAGGGGGAGCGGGGGCAGAGCACAGTTGTAATTACACACAGAATTAAGCTGTGATTAAGAGATTTCTTTAATTCTGAGGAACCTCCTCCCCCCCAAACTCCTCACAATTGATCCCCTGTTTGTCATTTTCTGGCTACTCCTCAATTTTCTTTTCCCTGGCCGCACCTAATCCTGGCATTACCTGGGGCTGTCCCACCTCACTCTGCCCTGGCACCTCCCAAGGGGCACCAGGACCTTCCCCATCTCCTTGTCCAGATTTTGGGAGTCTCAGAAGCTCAGCCTGTCCATCCCAACGTGTCTCAGTCTCCTGTTACCCTCTTAACCTTCCCCTGAGATTAATTTGAAGAGAGTTTTAGGAGTTTAATTAGTCCAGAGGTGGAGTTGAGCATCCATAAGATAAAAGCATGGTGGATAAAGGGTGAAAAAAGGGATATTTGGGTATATTCAGTGCCAATTTTTGTTGGAGAAGGGAAAATGAGGAACATGGATGGTGGGATGGGAAAGAAGAGTCCGTCCACCCAACAATCCCAGAACAGGAGCTCAGAGTTGCCCTTGTGGAACAAAGCTCTGCTGAGCAGCTCCTCCCCATCAGCACACACTCGGGTCCCCATCCCATAAATTTTGGGATGGCTGATTTTTGGGATGATTGTTAGAACCACTCAAACCCTCAAAACATGAACTATTGTGCTCCCACGAGCTTGGATCTATCCTGTCTCAGATGGCTCTGCTTTGCACTCATTCTCAACAGATTTTATGAAGTAAAAACATTATATGTGATTAATTGATGAAGATTTGGTAAGATTTCCAGTAAATTTTTCAATAAACATGGATTTAAAAAAAACGTCAATTGTTTATAGAAAAAGGAGTATTTCAACAATATATCACCATGCTCAGAAAAATTATTCTCAGGAAAATGTCCTTTTTTTTTTTAAAATGAAAATATTTTTCTTAGCAATAACATTGGTCAGCTGTATTAATGATATTGGAAGAGTTCGAAGTGACAATGAGCAAACCAGGAAAAATGGACAGAAAACAAACACAGAATCACTCCAGTCCTGGACTGCTTTTTAGTTATATTGGAGACATTCCAGGGCTTCCATTTTTCCACCAGTGTTTAATGGGCTCTCTGTTTGCATTTGTGTTTTCCTGATCTTTCAATCTGCAGGAATGGCTGCTCCTGGCAGGGCTCTGTTAGCATCACCCTCTCTGTCCCCTCTTTGGAGCCTGGCTGCCTCATTTGTTATCCCTGAATTTGTAGGAAGCAAACACCCTGATAC
>JACBWW010000037.1:124066-144415 GCA_020086605.1 Lanius collurio | reverse complement strand
CTTCGGGCAGCGATAAGGACACTGCCCCACCCTTCGGCTTCAATTGCAGGACAAATCTGCCCGGATTATGCCACTCCTTGGCAGCCACTGCAGACCTGTACGTGCAGCTGCCTGGTATTAAGAGATTAATTATTAATTTCTATAGATCCTCGGTGATTTTTCCTATTGTGTTTGACATCCAACCCTGCCAAAGTTTCTTCCTTGAATGGCATCTTTTTTTTTTTTTTTTTGTGGCACTTCAGCTGATGTGCTGCCATCTTTCCAAGTAAATAAAGGCCCACTGAATTGTTCCCAGACTTTATTTCACGGGCTGGGTTCAAAGCCCTGCTCGCCCCGGGGCCAAGAGAGGACAAGGAGTGAGGGCAGTGCCAAACTGGCACTGGGCTCACCAGGATTTCTCACCTCAGTGGGCTTTGCATCAAACACTGCAGAAGAAAAGCTGAAGAATCAGCAGCCCGGGGTGGTTTTGTACCTGCTCTGCAGGGTGTTACACAACAGAGGGCTGCTGTGGGATGGGGCTGACCCAGCCCAGCTCGGTAGGGTCCCCTGATAATCCAGCAGGGCTGAATCACAGCTGGCCATGAGTGGGCTGAATTGTTTGCTGGATATGTCTCCTCCATTAATTACAGAGTTTAGGGGATTAATTTGGACAAGATATTTAATTTTTGGATAGCCAAAGTGCAGGAAAACAAACCCAGCTGAAATCCCTCTCTGCCTCAGCCACTGATCTGCAGAGAACAATCCATTTTTGTGCTGGAGTTATGCTGGTGAACTCTTCCCAGTGCGCTCTGCCTGGAGCTGGTACACCAGGGTTCACAAAAAAGGGCATTTCAGGTGGTTTTTATGTTCATTACAGTAACACAGACATGATTTGGAGCTGCAGAGGACAGAGTTGTGGAACTTTGGGTCATGTTTGTATGGTGGTGGATGGTTTTCATGAGGAACAAAAGGGGAGGCAGTTTCTTGGAGGAAACAGCTGAGATCACCATATTCCATGTACTCTGTTGTCCTTGAAATCTTGTTCCTCAGCCTCTGGAAGTTCCAGAGGAGAGGGATTGTTGTTACTGAGATGTGTTAAAGGATCAGCAAATTCACCTGAGGTGGTTCTGGCTTTGAAGTTTTCTCATCAAAATCATAATTGGAGAAGGAGGTTTCCAAATTTATTGCTTGTCCTTCCTTCAATAGTCGTTTGCAAGTACCCAGGCACCACAGAAAGCCACGTTCATTCAGGACTTTGTGCAGGTTTTTGCTTCCAAATGTGAGCAATAATTATCAGTAATTGCAAGCAAAAGCCTCATTTACTCACTTTGCTTTCCAAGCAGGATCCTCTTAGATTTGTTACCAAACAACTGCAGTTTATTTTCATTGTGAGGAACCTCTCAAGAATATTTACAAACAGGCACGGTGTTACTCAGACATCAGCAGAGGAGAAATCAACAGCCCAGTTTGACCTCCGAGCACAAACACAACATGGAAACCCTTTTGCGCTGCAGCTTCTTGGTTCAGGACAGTCGAAATCTTCCTTTGGGAACAGATGTTGGGTGTAATCACCCAGATCTGAACTCTTACTGCTCACACTGGGAATTTCCATTTCCACTTCCCATTTCCTCTCCTGCGGCTCCTCAGGGGAGCCCTGACAACCCCCCCTGGTTGTCACCACAGGGTTTTTTTCCCCAGACAAAACCCAACGGGTTGAGCCCCCGAGACGTCCTGGCCCTCAAAGCCAACCTGGCAGTGACCTCACACTCCATCCAAGCTCACCCCAGCCACGGGCAGAGGCTCCACGGGGCTGGGGGGAGGATCTGATCACGTTTTGTTTGTTCCTTTGCCAGGTTCTGGCTGGGTTTGGAGCTGTGACTCCATCAGGGCCACGCCGGGGCTCGCGCGGCGTTTCCCGGCTCGGGCGGCTGCCGGGCTGGGCTGATGGATTTGGGCTTTGATCAGCACACTCAGGACCAGCCTGTGAAGGGCACTTGAGCTCTGCAGAGGCCCCACAGCGAGCCTGGCTGTGGGGTTTGGGTAAGGACACGTTGCCAAATAGCCCAGGTGAATGCCCAGATGAATTCCCATGGGGAATCACCCCCTTCCTGCTCAGCCACAGGACTTGCAGGTATCTCTGTGTGGCTACAGGGCTTGTGTCAGGAGAAACACTAAAAACCAGCTACCCAAATGCCTCGAGAGAAGAAAGCAGATAAAACCATCCATTCTTGCCTTTTAACTCATCAAACAAGACAGAGAGCACAGTTCACACACAAACTGCCAACCCTCAGGACTTGGCAGCTCCTCGTTCCCCTATGGCTGAAACCACTGTTTCTAAAATACATCTGTTCTTTTAAAAATAAAGGTTATTCCCACTTCTCCTCACCCAGAACAACAAGTAGGAACAACAAGAAATGAAAGCTTCGCAGCCACAAGAATGTCCTTATTGTTTTGTGCCCATCACTGGCTTTCCATAAATACCAGCCCAGCTGCTGCTGAAATAATTGGAGAATTTCTTGCTCTGTTCTGCTCTGCTTTGTGTGTCCACATTAAAAGTGTTGCTTTCACAAGGCCCAGATCCCTCTTTCCAGCACTCTGAATTTAGCATTCAGCAAAGGCAGCTCAGCCATCCCTCAGACCATGACGTTTGTGAGTTATTTTTGGGGGTTTGGCAGAGCCCTCAGCATCAGCCTCAGAGCAGCCCTTCAAAATGTGTGCTCAGCTAAATTCACGCTGTGTAAAAGAAATATTGAGGAGTCCAAGCGAGTCGCCCACCTTCCTTTTTGCCTCCCGTTCTGTGGGATTGCTTTCAACTCAAACACCCCGTGGGTGGAGAGATCCTCCTGCCTCATCCAAATGGACGTGGAGATGGATTATTTGGGTTCATTTGCATGCATTTGCATTCTCCCCAAGAACATTTTTTGGGGAAGGGTGAATGTGTAGCTGACATTTCACACAGAAATTCTGATGTGTTTGAAAATTCCAAGTATCCCCTGATTCTGAGGGTCGTTGGGTTGGAGGCATCAGCTGAGCCAGCAGGTTTGTGGTCTGAGAGGGGCAGGGGATGCACAGTCCAGTAAAATCCAAGGAATTCCAGTCCAGAAAAACCAACCACAAATTTTAAAACACCGATTAAAACAACCAAGTGACTGCTCACTGTGCTGGGGGGGGAGCTGAAGGGCTACAAAGAAGTCTACAATAAGAAGAAATTCCTCAAGTGGCTGGTGGGATCTTTTCAGACACCTCAGAGAGTGTTGCTCTTCTGTCTCTAGAAACCCCCCAGAGTTGCCTAAATTGCCCCAAGAAATGGAATTTTAAAAATCATCAGTGATTTGATGCTCCTGTAGGAGTCAAATCATCAGTGATTTGACCTCTGCCCATGCAGGGTCTGGCAGTAACATCTCTGACGTTCCTACAACCTCAAAGCACAGTTTTATCACAAATTTTAATGGTGTTTACTCTAAAGTGGTTGGCAGTCACAGGAGCAGAATCTTCTCCCCCATTGCCTTGGTTCTTTTTTCTTCCTGTTTTTCTTTTATTGCTTTGCCTGTTGGGATTTTTTCCCTTTTTTTTGGATTCTAGATGAAGACAAGAGCAATGTGTCATCAATCTGTCCCTTCCAACACTTGCATTAAATGCTCTCCTCCTTGCAGAGTGGGTGGGAGAACCAGGATTTTTATGGATAATCTCTATGCCAACAAGCAAACACTGCATTATGGACCACAACAAACAATGATTCACTGGGATGAGCTGGGAAGGGCTGGAAGTGCTGATGAACCTCAGACAAGTCCCCATCTCGTGCAGTGGCCACTGAATCCCCAAATTTCTTCCTTCAGAAGGAACAAAATGAAGCGAAACACAGAGCCAAGTTATGTTTTGAGGAGGAGAAGGGAATATTTATCTTCCCTGGAACAACTCTTATGCCTGGGATCAATAGAATGGGAGCGTGGTGTGGACAGATAAGATAAAGAGCAATAAACTCTTGTTTAATTAAAAACTTTAATTTGTCATCAGCAATGTTGCCTTGCTAGAGGATTTCTTAAATATTCAGATTCCTCTCACTTAATTTCAGTTCTTTCTGCCCAGTAAATGGAGAGATCTGGGTGTCTTAGAGGGTGATTCACCCCCTCTGGCTTTGTTTAGGATGGGATAAATTATTATTTGGTAGAACAATCTGAGTCCTTTGACTCTGGCTGGACAGGATTGCAATCCTTGATTTCAAATTTAAGTATTTGATCAATACATTCAGATGAAATAAATCTGTGTTTATTTGTAGAAAATGGAAAGTTTGTTTTGCCTCAATTTTAATTTATTTTCCTTTACTTTAGAACAACTTTGTTCGTACCTAGCATGATAAATCCACCATTTCACTTTGGAAAAACAAACTTTCCTCAAGCCAAAATTCTAATCCAGGTTTACATCTTCCAGCACATTTATCAGGCCTGCTGAAGGTGCTGCTCTCCTGGACACTCCGAGCAGATAAATTAGCACAGCAATAAACACCAATAACCACAATCAACATCTCAATATTCCTCTTCTGTGGGCATTAGGAACTTTCTGGACATTCTGAGCCCTCCACGAGGCACTCAGGTAGTTTCAGACTGATGGAAATAAAGGGAAAATTCTGAAGTTGATGGGGTTTTTTGCGGTGAATTTGTACTTAATGACGACGAGGGACTGATGGTAATTTCCACCCCGTGGGTTTCAAGGCGAGCCAGCAGAGCAGACTTACAAATCACTGCTTTTTGACACCAGGACAGGGAGATGGCAGAGCCAGGGGCAGGAATTACTCGTGGTTTACTTAAGGAATGAGCCTGCATCATCAACATAGGAAAAGCATCCAGCATCACTTCTACCAGGGGCGTGCGATCCAAGGAAAGCAAATAAAGGCTGCAGAAATCTCAGAAGGAGCCTTCCCAGGGCACTCACAGGTCCTCTTGGAAGGGCAGCAATGATCCATGATCCGTCACTCCCGAGCTCCCTGATCCTATCAGGCTGCTCAGAAGCAAAGCTGGTTTCATGTGGTGCCAGAGCAAGATGTAAACACAGCTCGGTGCTTGCCAGGAACATCTCAGCCCTGGGGCACAGGGAGTGAGGAGGGGGTTATTTGGGAATAAACAACTCCTTAAACTGCTGGAAAACATTGTTTCCAATCAATATTAGGCAGGTTTTCCAGCAGTGGCTTCTCCAGGTTTGCAGCTGACTCAAACCATCAAAAACATGGGATGTGTTTGGTGATTTCCAAGGGTTTCGAGATGCTGGGATTGCTCCCCTGGGTGAGGCAAAACAACTCTGTCTTAAAGGCAGGGAAAACACAGCTGAGCTGTTGGAAGAATAAAAGGATTGGTACCATCCCACCGGGCACAAGGCACAGCAAAGGGACTTGGAATGGGATAAAAGGGACAAATTTGTCACAAGAGCAATGAAATCTCCCACAACAATAGCGTGAGGGCACCAGGGATTAATAAAGGCATTAACTTCACCCAGGATTTCTTAAACTTAATATTCCAATCAATTGTGGGTTGTATTTCTAAATCATTTAACATCTAAGAGGTATTTGCAGCACTATAACAAGACTTTAGCTTTAAAGGGCTTTTAAAGCTTTCCCAAAGTAGGGCTGGAGCTTGGAGTAACATGGCAGCCACCTCTGGCTCCACCATCCCAACCAAACCGTGGGAGAAACTTCCTTTTGCCTCCCTCTCTGAGAAAGCCATGAGCAGTTAAACGTCCCTGGGTTTATCCCCCTCTGCCCGTGTGTGCCTTTGGAATGAAGGAAATCAGAGTCACAGAATTAATCCTTCTTTTAGTGAGGTGGGAACTCTCTGCTCCCCTTTAATAGCACGGATTTCTTCACCAGCAGGGTTTCCAATGAGCACATCCCCAGTTATTTACCCGAAGGGAGAGTTTGCAGCCAGGCTGGTTGGGTTGTTTTAAACTCCTAAGCAACACCAGTGGGTTTTTTTTCTGTGTACTGAAATCTCAGCTCCAGCTTTGTCAATATTTGGCCTTATCTTAAAAAACTCCAAAGCAGGGTCAAAGGAGAGCAAACTCTGCCTCCAGAAAGCAAATATCAGTTATTTAACCATGTCTTTGGGCAAGTTCAGGAGAGAAATGGCAAGAAAGTCAAAGCCTGGGTGTCCAGAGAGAGCTGTTGTGCTTTGAACCCGGCGGCTGCTGATACAGAACAAATTTAAACTGCCCGAGGGCAGGGCTAGGTGGGATTTGGGGAAGGAATTGTTCCCTGGGAGGGTGGGGAGGCCCTGGCACAGAGCAGCTGTGGCTGCCACATCCCTGGAAGTGTCCAAGGCCAGGCTGGACAGGGCTTGGAGCACCCTGGGACGGGGGAAGGGGAACAAGATGAGCTTTGAGTTCCCTTCCAAGCCAACCCAGGGTGAGATTCTGTTATTGTGTTTCTTTTGACTGCAAGAACAAATTGTCTGCTCCACATTTAAGAGTCTGAGAGCACAATTCCATCAGTCCTTGTTTGTGACTCTTTGCTGGAAGTACATTGGGACTAAATTGCAGAGTGGGAAGTGAGATCTTGGAAATGAAGGCTGATTTTAGCACAGGAACTGCTGGGTGTAAAGTGACAGGGGATGGATTCAGGCTGGGATTTGAATGAGGACTGACCATAAAACCTGAGAGGTTCTGGAGCTCTGCTGACACTCTGCCTTTAGGGTTCAACCCTAAATTCCAATCACATCAATGAGAGTGGATCCAGTGGAGACCAGTGGCTCATTCACATTTCCAGACCCCTCGATGAATTTGAGAATAGGTCCCTGAAGCAGAAGCCTCCAAGGATTCACAAACTCCTTCGTGTAGTCAGAGCAGTAGAGAATCAGTCTGGGTTTGGGGAGCCCATGGGTTCCTTCCTCACACTTTTACAGTGCCCTTTCCCACTGTTTTTATATCAATAGCCACAATAATGTTCAGTTTGTGAATATTCCCTGCCTGAGCTTCCTGCTTTAGTGTCCTGTTCCTACAACGCAGTCCTGTGTGAATGCTCTGATTAGAAAACCCTCAATTATCTGCCAGAAGGGCTCTGCAGGTATTGGGACACTCTGAAATTACCCCAAGTTTCTAGAATTGAACAGAGCAGCTCATTTAACATCCCCTCTCAGCAGCACTGGAGACAGAATTAGTCTTTTGAGAGCGATTTTACTTGATTAAATAAAATCTCCGTGTTTGAAGAATAACCTCTGTAGCACCTGGAAAAGTTTCCATGGATTTGTCAGGATTAAACCAGGAAGGTCTGAGCTCCCCCAGACCATCCTGGCAGAGCTGAGCTCCAAACCTTGACCATTCCAGAGCTTCAAGGCACTGGTTTTGCACCACTCTGCAAAGTGTGTGACCCTTCCTGCTGAGGTGTGAGAGGATGGAGGCAGAAGGATCAGAAGGGATGAGTCAGGAAATGTTCTGCTTTCCCTGTATTCCCCCCAGAGTGGAAATTTTGGAGGAATCCCTGCTCTAAGATAACAGTGACTGTGATTTCTTATGTTCTCTGTTGCAGCTAAACGAAAAGAAAATAATGAGCACAGTGTTTGGCCATGGAGATCTGCCTGGTTAAAAAAACCCAACCAAAACACAGCTCAAGTGTGTAAAAAAGCAGGGAGTGAACCACTGGCAGTGGCAACTCTGTCAGAATTAGGAAATTAAGTTCATTAAAGGTGTGGTAACTTAATTTTCTATGCAAGCATATAATGATGAGTGTTGGGCAGAAAAAAACCCTCTCAGACATCCAATTTTACACAAACCCACCCAAAGCTGGCATTGAGGAGCTCCCCAGCTCAGCCCAACCTCCTGGCTCCCTCTCTGGGTTATTTTTGCTCTGAGCAGGCCAGGTTAGCCCCAGACTGTGTCCCCTCTGTGTCCCCTTGATGGGAGCAGTCGGGATCTGGGGGTGCCACTCCCCAAACCCCCCACACAATTCCCTGCTCCAAGAGGGAGGAAGGTGAATCCCAGGTGGAGCCAGGGCCCTGCTTTCCCTTGTCCCCTCCTGCTGCTGCCCAGGACAGGTCACAGGCTCCTTGTCCCATGGTTTTATCCAGTTTTGTTCCCAAATATCCCCATCTGTGGCACTGGTCCCTCCCTGGCCCTTTTCCCTCACCCCCAGGACTGTGGTGGTGGCTTTTGCCCAGCTGGGTTCAGGCTTTTGCAGTGCTAATTTCTTTAAACATTCCCATAATTACACAGAATTGGAATCCTCCAATCCCCCTGGTAAGCATCAGCATTCCCTGTTGTTCTGGGTTCTCCAAGGCACATTTATGGGTAAGTGTGGGGTGGATGGACAAGTGTCCCCTCTGATCACTGAGAGAAAACCTGGAGAGGGAACCTCCTTTTCTCCCCAGACTGACTCCATTTTCACCACTTCTTGATTCAGACAGAGGCATAAAACCAAAGAAACTCCAGCCTCAACCTCACTTTATGGTCCTTTTAACAACTAAAACTTCACAACTGCCTTCCAAATCACTCTCATTGCCTCGCTTCTCCTTAAGATGCTTAAAATAAAATTAAAGAAAATTTGTTTCCCAAACAAATTCCACAATTTTACTCCTTTCTAATTTCCCTGTGGTTGCCCAGCCCAAACAGATGCCAGGTTAATTTACCAAGGGAGAAGGAATCACTCTGTTTATATCAATATATTTAAAACAAGACTCCTGTCCATGTTCTCTAATTCTCAGTGTAGGGTTATTTCTATAGCCAAAATTTCTGGTGGCCTATTAGTGCTGTATAAAACCCTAAAGATTTCCTGTTCCAGCAGGCAGCAGGTTTGACAGAAAAGCTGAACTGGATCCTTCCAGGGAAAGTCAGTGCAGGAGACACCAAAATGCCACCAAAGCTCTCTGCTGCCTCCTCCCCAATTCCCAGCCCAGCATGGTCCTGCTTTCCTTGTGCTTGGGAAATTCAGGGTTTTAGGGAGCATTTAGGGGTGTACAGATATTTTTGGGGTGGTGCTGCAGCCCTGAGATCCTGGGGGATGTTCAGCCAGAAGGGAAGTGAAGCACCTTCATGGCTTCGTGAACAGGGAGGGAAATTTGGGATTTTTGGGGCATCTCCTTTAGGATTCACAACCCAGTGCCCCTGTGAGCTGTGCCCAAAATCAGGGATTAATCTTCTCCCAGTTAATGTTCATTCCCTAAATCAAACTTTGAGCTGTGGCCTCCCAAAGAGGGGACGAGCTCCAAGGAACCCTCTGGGAATTGTGGCTCCATCCTCATCACCGTGGGCTGAGGGAGCTCCAGGGGCCCCAAAGGAGTGGGGCAGGTGACTGAGACTAACGGGGATTTTTGACACTGCCCGTTTCACATTTGCTGTGTTTTCATTTTGCCTCCCAAAAGCTGGGAGGGTGAACATTATTAAAATTAAAAACGAAAAAAAAAAGGGAAAAAAGAAAACAGTGCAAAGCAACAAGGGAGGTTTCTGTCCAAAAAAAAGTCCAAAACTGGCTCCAATTGGACCTGGGTACGGAAATGCTGGAACTTGTACCCTCCAGTGGCAAAATAAAACAGGCTACCATTATTAGAAATTTTCTACAGCTAAAGATGTAACATCATAGCTAAATTCAGTCAGAGACAGGTCGAGCAACAAAAACCAGGAGCCAAGGCAGTCTAGTCTGGTCTGAAACCTGATTCAGGCACCAGATTATGAATAGATTTAACTGGTTTGCCAAATGAAAATGTAGATTTTGGCAGTGTTTGGGCTCCTTTTATTTTTTTATGTTTTTGGTGTGCTATATGTGGAGTCCTATTGCGCGCTGTGGGGATATGAGAAAAGAGCCTTTTTATATTATATAACTGCTGGAGGCTCGTGTGTGTGGGTATGGAACAGAAAAAACACCCTTAACCCCTTCAGTGCCAAAAAGCAGCTCTGCCTGAGGGCCCCTGGTGGAGGACCTCGCTCAGCACCAGCAGCACTGGTGGCTGCCACGTCCCTGGGAGTGTCCAAGGCCAGGCTGGACAGGGCTCAGAGCACCCTGGGATAGTGGAAGGTGTCCATAGGGTTGGACAGGGATCAACTTTAAGGTCCCTTCCAACCCAAACCATTTTGGGGTTTTCTGTTCCACCTTTCCTGGGGAGATCCAGCACCCCCTGCAAGGCTGGCTCAGGTTTGGAATTGTCTGCCCACCCTTTGGGGGAAAACAACTCACAGGAGGGGCCTCTCTCATCCTTGGTCATTTGAAGAATCAAAGAATCACAGAATATCCTGAGCTGGAAGGGACCCACAAGGATCTTCAAAGTCCAGCTCCTGGATTAATCATGCATTGATTAATTATAGTGAAGAAACACATTCATCATCTATTTGCCACGGATGTCTTCTGTAGAATCATCTGGAACACCTCTGAGATAGGTGAGTATTTCAAAGTGAAGAAACACTTTTAAAACCCCCAGAGGTTCCAGCCACCACATGTAGAGCAGGAAAAACAAGCAGATCTCTGGTGGTGCCTTTTGGTGACAGATTCCAGCTCTCCATGGTCGGTTTTTGTGCTGATTCCCTTCAGGGATGTGAGCTAGGAAGGAATAAAAAAGGTAGAAGTTCCAAAAGGAAAACACAGTGGAGCAGGGGTTGTTGGGGAGAAGGGAGCAGATCCCTGCTCTGTGGGGTTGTTGGGGAGAAGGGAGCAAATCCCTGCTCTGTGGGGTTGTTGGGGAGAAGGGAGCAGATCCCTGCTCTGTGGGATTGTTGGGGAGAAGGGAGCAGTCCCTGCTCTGTGGGGTTGTTGGGGAGAAGGGAGCAGATCCCTGCTCTGTGGGGTTGTTGGGGAGAAGGGAGCAGTCCCTGCTCTGTGCCTGCCCCTTGGCTCTGCTCCTTCCTCCGGGGGTCCATCCTGTCCCACAGAGCCACCCCCTGCCCCGGAGCGACCCTCAGAGTCACACATGGAATATCCTGAGGGAAAGGGACACACAAGGACCATCCAGCCCAACTCCTGGCCCTGCCCAGGACACCCCCAAAATCCCACCCTGTGCCTCAGAGCATTGTCCAAACACTCCCCAAACTTTGGCTGTGGCCTCTTCCCTGCAGAGCCTGTTCCTGTTTGCCATCAGCTCTCCCCAGCCAAGCGCTGTTTTGGCAGCAGGACCCCTCCCCACAAAGCCATCCTCAGGTCACCCCAAACCTAAAGGAGACATTTCTCACCTCAGCACCTATTTCTACTCTCACTTTNGGTTTGCAAGGCTTCATTTCAACCCCTCATCAAACACAAAAAAGGGACCAAACCCCCAAATCCAGCTTAAGGAGGACCTGAGGAGATAGAAGAGGTCAAACCATAAATACCTTGACACCCAGTCCTACCTGGGCAATGAATTCTCCCTCCCCCACCTGTTTCCCCCGTTCTTTGCACTCCCCCCCAGCAGGAAGGTTGTGGTTGCCCTGATTTCCTCACTCATTCTGTTATTAGAGGAGATCTTGCCCTGCCCCACAGGGACCCATTTTTCTGTCCTCACTCCGGATCCCCGTTCATCAACCCCGCGTGTCAGGAACCCAAAACACGTCTCTGCTTCTTCCTTCCCCTGTTCTGCTGCTCAGCCCCTGACAGCCAAAAATGTGTCCGTGTGCTTTATGCATGAGGAGAGGTGACTACTGATGCTCGCAAATGTGTGGTCATTTTTTTGCCTGTCAGAAAATCAGCCCCTGGAATCACTGATGCCTTGTGAAATTACAGTCTAATGTAACCAGCCAGGGTATAAAGTAACCAATTTCTTTATTTTTTAAGAAAATTGTTCTCCTGGAGGTTGAAACACAAAACCAAGACATGGATGAAGTTATTTTTGTCCCAAGTCAGGGGAAATTAATGAAATAGCACCTCCCATTTCTGTTGACATTGGCCAAGGTTGCCAAAGTCCTCGGTAATATTGGGGTTCCCGTTATAGGGAATGCTGTAATAACAGGAGGGATTGGGAATATTATACTGGTGGGAATGTCCATGTCAGAGCCAACAAGGGGAGTTAAGCTTATGCTGAACTTGAAGCAAATAATCAGTTGGAGGGGATGGTTACAGGGTTGTGATAAAATATCTCCTTACACGCTGGATCAAACGTTATAAGGAGAAATCTGTGTCCTGAAACCCTGACTGAAACATCAGAATCCACCAGCAAACATTGCCTGGAGAAAGGAATTCCTGAGTACATATCCAGGAGTGTGTATTCATATTTAAAATGCTGAGTTTTCTCTAATTGGCTTGATTAGTTTTAATAATCATGATGTCCAAGACTGCCCTTTAGGAGCCTCTCTTCCCTTTCAGTCCCAGTGTGAAAATGTTGCTCAGTATCTTCCAATAATTCATCTTGTGCTTTCAGCTCCTCGAGACCAGAGCCATTGGTTCTATCAAACATGGCATTGCCACCTCCCGGCATGAATTTGGGAGGGAAATGGCACAGGGATGCCAAAAATCCACAGGGAAACGAGGAACCCCTGGGTAAGAGGAACACATATTGTTCTTGGCCAAACCAGCCATTATTCAGCATCTATTTTTGATAAGAATCTCTGAAAATCCAGATTTTCTTTGCACAGATATATTGGTTTCCTGCAGTTCTCCGTGGGTCTGGCATTCTGCACTGCCAGCTCTGCACTGCAGCAAAAAAACTCCATCCCAAATAATTTGTCCAGTCAACAGTAATCGCTCTCCATATTAATAAAAGTGGCTTGAAAAGTTCAATATGGGAGCTGAAATTTGTTTTAACTCCGTGTGGTTTTGGAAGCTGGAATTGACATTCAATCTCTTTTCTGCTACAAAATGTCTTTGACTGTGTAAGTGTGTAATTATACGCCTCAATATAATTAATTGGAGGACATTATTCTCTTCTCATAGAGAGAAGAGGGATTATGTGGAGTTTCATTTGGCTCCCCAAGACACACTTCCCTCAGAGTATTTCCAGTGTCATTTTTTTTTAATTTAATCTCTGTTTATAGAAAACATACCTAATGACGAGGCAGTTAAACAGGCATCAGAGGAGGAGGGATAATTCCAGCCCAGTTTCCACACTGGTGTTCCCTTGGGATAACCCCATCCATCACATCGGGGTGGCTCTTCAGGGAGGTGAGGATGCAGATGGGTGAGGAAGGGGCTGGAATCAACCCAGGCTCTTCTCCCATCCCCTCATTCCCAGTGCCACAGGGCTGGCAGGGATCCTGTGGAGGAGAAGGATTGGGGTGATGCAGCAATCCCCCCTCTGTGTTGGGTTCTCCCTCTGGAGAGCAGTGGTACCCAGCCAGGGATGCTGGGCCTGAGCCTCATCCTGCTCCACAAATCCCCAAATTCCCAAAGTGTGGCAGGACCCCAGGACAAGGAAAAGCTGCACTCAAATTTGGGACAGAAAGGAAACCCCAAAGGACATCACAGCATTGTGTGGCTCCTTCTCCCCTCCAGAGAGAGATCCCATAAACATTTCCCTTCTCATCCTCCTGATACCAACTGCAGCAAATTATCAGCAGGGAGTGAAACCCAAAACCTGCTCCATGAGGATCCTGTTAGGAGCAGACCTTGGCCCAGGAGCCCTCCCTTCCACATCCCACCCCGGGGTGCCCCCTCTGCCCCCCCAACCCCTGCACAGTGTCCCAGCCCCCTCATGGAAACAACCCCATGGCCTCTTTTCCACTGTGGCTTCATGGCCGATTTCAGGCTCTGATTTGCCTTTTCCTGACGTGTCCCCCATCACGTTCTGATTATTGAGATTTCTTTTGAAGAGTTACCTGAGGTGAGGCCTAATTGGGCCAGGGGAAGATGCCAGGGCTTGGGAACGCTGCCAGCACTGCTGGGGCTCCCACACAGACAGTGATCCCAGCCCTGGCCTGATCCCAGATCCAGGTGTAAGGGGACACCAGAGATAAGGCCTGGCAGAGAGCTGGGAGCAGCAACAGAGCCACTCCAATGCAGGGAGACCGGTCAGCCCTTGGTAGAATCTTTAATATTCAAGATTTAATGCATATCAAGTGTCAGAGTGCAACAAAGGAGAGGTTTCACAGCTCCTCACTCCAAGCCTGGAAGAGTTTCCAGGCTCTGGCTGGATTTGGGAATCCAGTAGTGGCTACCAACACCATCCTTTAATGCTTCAATAAAATGATTCTGTTTATTCTGCCTTATTCTGGCATTGCAGGCTGGGCTGTGCCACCCAAAAGAGCCCCAGTTGTGTCCCAGGGCATGTGGGGCTGATCTCCATTTGCTTTGCTGCCTGCAGGGACTCAGTGGCACTGCTGGCATGGCTGGGAAGGGCTGGGAAGGGCTGGGAAGGGCTTGGAGCTCTGGATTACCCTCTCAGGTCCATGGATTTAATAATAATTGACTGAAAACAGCAGGACCCTGGGGTTGGTGTCACTCCATCAATTCTCACTTGTCTGCCCTTCAGTTCCCACCTGCTTTCAGCTGCTCTGGCTGGGCTGATAACGATTAAATGTCAGGTCCAAAGTCTTGGCTCTTCCCAGCAGACCCAATTAAATGCTGCTGGAGAAACCACCTGATTTTCCTTCTGTCTACCCATGCACCTATAACAGGTCTTTATCTATTAACAGAAGCCCAAGGGATGGACAGGACTCAAAAGCCATCACAGTTCCATTTCTGGACCTCGAGGACTCATCTAAGACAGAATTACCTGTGGTAAAACCAGTAAAACCTGTCTGCCTTGGCACTTCAGAGCACAAACATCAGCTAACATCCCCATCCAGGGATTTTCAGGAGATGTTTTAAATGGAACCATTTCATCAGGATGACAAGGAGATGGTGGGGAAAAAAAATAAAATTGAAGAGAAGACAATGAAATAGAGCTGAAAAGAGAAATAAAACATCGAAACAAGTTTGATTTTCTCTCCCACGACTTCTTTTCCCTTCAGGCAAGCACTGGGGAACATTTTGATGTGGTCTGTGGGACTGTTCCCTCAGAGATGATTAAAAACAAATTCTCTCAGCCATCAGAGCTTTTGATACAATCGTGTTTTTCCATCCCATTTTATCAGCCCAAACGATGACTAAAGGGGGAAGCAGAGCCAGGCAGACCAAGCCTCTCCCCAAAAGCATTTTCCTAAGCAGAGGTGGCAGAGGCTCCTCCAACAACCTCTGAGTTTCCATTTCTAAGTGTCCAGCAAACCACGCACGTGTGCACTCACCCAAAACCTGAGGAAACCAAACCCTTTATTTACCATTTCTCTACAATCAGATGGTTTAGAGATTAAGAGAAAAAGAGAAGGGGGAGAGAGGGGAGAAAATCACATGGGAGGGATGAAAAAAAACAAAGCTACGTTTTCTATCTCATCCTACTTCATCTTTTTTTGTTGGGTTTGGGGGTTTTTTTGCTGTTTCCAGCCCCGTGTTGTGACTTTGACAAATGAGGATGCGGGGAGAAGATTTATGGGGGGTCTCGGAGCATTAGCACATTATCACGAGCAAAACAGAGCCCTCGGCCCTGCTCTTTGGGGACCCATTGGAAACTTTTTGGGAAGTGATCTATGGGCCCAAGGCCATCCCAGGGAAGGCTGTGCTGCTGCCCCTGGATGGGGTCTGGGATAGTGCCCGGGGAGCAGACCCCGAGCACGGGATGAGGAATGGCCCCTGCAAACCCCTGCTGGAAAGGCAAGAGGAACCCTCTGCTCTCGGGGGAGCTGAGTGGTGGATGATTTAATGGCTACCTTTAGGAAGTGCCTTTTGCTTTATTGCTGCCTTTCTTTGGTTTTTCTTTTCTTTTTTATTTTCTCCCTCTTTTTTCCTTGTTTTATTTAAGGCAAAGGAACACAATGTCAGCTCTTCCCTGGTTTTCACCTCACCACCCCAGCTCAGCACCCTGCAAGGACACAGCTTGAACTTGTCCTCCTTGCAGACTCCTGATCAGGATGTGCTGAACTCATCTCATTTTGTGTTGCTCAACAAGCAACATAAAAATTAAATTTAATTTTTTTTAAAAATAACTCCAGAATTAAATATATTCGTGTTTTCTGTGAGGATTTCTGAGTTCACTACTGAGGGTTTCCAGTGCTGCCAACTCCACCCTGGATCCCTTCTCCTCAAGAGCAGGGCTGCAGCTCCCAGAATGAAGCTCTGCCCATTTTCCACCGAGGTGTCAGAAATCTCATGGAAAACTGGTGGGATTTTCAGAGCTGCTGGAGGCATCAGCCCAATGCTCTTTATCCTCCTTCCCTGCCAAAACTCCTTTAAAATCCTTCCCATTCCCTGCCCAGGGAACTGTGAAAAACTCAATCTGCACTGAGTTGAGTTGCTGATGATTCTTTGTCCTCCTAGAACCAAATCTTGGATTTTTAAGGCTTCCTAGAATTAAAATTGTCTTAAATTCTGGGAGTGAACATGAGCATTTCAATCACAAGGTTTTACCCTCCAATCTGCTTTGACATCCAAGAAACTCACACAGGATTTGGAAGTTTGTGTTTTAATTCTGGTTCTTCTATGGCTGAAATATCAAGGCCTTATTTCATTTTCCAGATTTTTATGATCTGAAATTTCAAGGAAGAATTCCAAGTTTTCAGAAAGATTTAGCTTCAAACAACCAAAGCAGAGAAAATTTGCAATTCCAGAGGAATTTTAGATTCTTTTTTCAGGAATTTGTATATCTTTCCTAGGGCTACATAAGCTTTAGAAGGCACAACAGTCTCACAGAAATCACTGAGAAACTTTGGGGTACCAGGGAGAGAAATGCACATCACAATTTTTTACTGGCATGAGAAACTGCAGAAATTGTATTTTTGGCCCTTAAAAATTGGATTGATTAAATTTGTATCATTGGAATCTCCATTTTTTTTGGCTAAACATTGGTAATATCGGTGCCATCACTGAAGAATTAAGTCATTCATTTCTTATCTACAGTGCTCTGAATTATCTGGACCTCTTGGAATGTCACTATATATATTTAGAGATATAAGCAAATAAGTTAAAAAAAAAAAAAACACAACAAAAATGGAATTAGCAGAAAATAATTAAAGTTTCAAGGGGTAAACCTAACACAAGAGGCTTCTTTATCACTCAGAAATCTGCTGCACATCCATGTTTTAACCAGAAATGCCCCTGAAGGAAGAAAAAAAAACCTCAACCACCCTCATTCCATACACAAACCATACAAATTAAACACATTTTATAAACAATGAGTGGGGAGAGCAGAGATTTCAAGGCTCCCCTGGAAGATTGGAAGGTGCACAGAGATAAAGAAAACATTTTGGAGGCAATGACTTGGATCTTTTCAGCACCATTTCCAGGGCGGCGTGGCAGGATGATGGATGAGCCTGCAGCAGCCTCGTGACAAATTGGGGAATTTTGACAGATGTTTGATGCTCGGAGCATTTTTAACTTGAAAGGAAATTCTGCTTTTCAGGTGCTCCCGAGTTCTCTGTGGAGTCTGGGAATTCAGTTATCTGGAGGACAGCAGATTTCTGGAAATACCATCAGAGCACCCAGCAATCCCTGTGTTCCCAGTCTTGGTGTGGATGTGGAGATGAGGTAAAATGCAGGAGGGATGGCAGGGCAAAAATCAGGGATTTCAAACTGGGTATTTTAAAAAACTGGATATTAGGGATGATGGGATGACAGCAGCAGCGTGGTCTCACTTCTCCAGATGTCTTCTTTCAGGAGATGGAGCCTTACATCACCTTTTTCAGTTATTTGTTGCAAATTGTTCATTCCTGACATTTTACAGCTTGGGGGATTTGTCTGGTGCTGGAGTTCTCTGAGCAATTATTAATTCTCTGAATTATCAACACAAGGCCACCAGAGAGCAGGGATTTTTGGATGAAACCCCTAGCATGGTGCAGAGCTGATCTCCAGGAACCCCTAATAATCCCAATTTCCCCAAGTGCCCTGCTTTGGGAGCAGCCTCAGCATCCCAGGAGCAGCTTGGGGAATTTTTCCAAGTGGGAGCCCCTCCTTTCCTTCCCTTGGTATTGAGATAACCTTTGCTGGTGGGTTCATGGCTTTGCATAAACCCACGTGGCAGAATCAGCTCCAATATTTTATCATGGATGGGGAGGGGGGAAAAAAGAGGGAAGAAAAGGGCATTTTGCCCAAATAATGCTGCTCAGTGTTGCCTGGCGGAGCCCGGCCCGTGCCAGTGCCCTTTCCCTGCTGGACAAAAACAGAGCAGTGTTTGGAGAGAGCTCTGCTGTAATTGTGGGCAGTTCTATGAGGGGAAAAATAATGTGGTTTGTCATCAATCTCCCGGTGTGGCACACAAGGGCTGACTTGTTGAAATTTTGTAGGCTGTATTTACAGAGAAAACAGAGGCCTGGTGCTGTGCAGGGCCCTATCAGCCCCCAGGTCTGGAAGAACCATATCAGAGCAAAAGGGAAGGCTTGAATCATAACCTTTCAGGATAATCTAATCCATGAGGGAATGAAAATTGCTCTGCTCCTGTGAGCAAGATCAAAACCCGGACAATTTAATTATTGGGGAGTTATTTGTGGGTAGAGACACAGACTGGTTTGAGGCAGGAGCTGACAAATGGAAATCACTCACGTTGCTGTTTCACACAGCTACAGACATCGGGGAAAATGAAGGATGGAGGTTTGGAGCCCTGGAAAATGCAGGATGGAGTAAAACCAGGTGATGGGATGAGGCACAGGCAGTGAAAGCAGCACAGGTCTAAGCTGAGCCACCATTCACAGAACATGGAATTGTTGTCATCATCCTGCAGTGAGCAGGATTCAGATTAGAGAAGCATAAAGTTCCTTTTATTCTTCACTTCTCATGAATGTGTGAGTTTTCCAGAAGGGGAGAGCAAAGGAAAGGGAGAAAAGAGGGAAAGAGGCAGAAATCTGGGATAAGTCCCGCTAAATATCCATCTAAAACAGCCAGCATGACACAGTCATTTATAAAAAGCACATTTTGCTTTGGTTATCTTGTACACAGCTTTCATCAGGGTACTGCCCTTCATTTCCACTTGCCTGTAAAAATTACCTGATGAAATGATGAATGGGTTTTTAAATTCAGTGTATGAAATGAAACAGGAGGGCCACGCTGGTAGATCTGGGAGGGTTGTACTGCCACAAACTGTTCACTTGTGAGCACCATCGAGGGCCTCCTTCCTCCTCCTCCTCCCTCACTACTATTTCTGGGTTTAGCTTTATTTTTCAGACTGATGGAATGATGTGGAAGACCTTACACGAAGACAGAAGATGCTGCAGCAGCCAGAGCCCTGCTCCAGGTGTTTGAGACAGAACTGCCACATCTCCCTCTGTGCCAGGGACACCAAAAGCACAAACACAGCAGAGGGGCTGCTCTGGCACTCATTTTTGCCCTCTAAAAACCAGGCAGTTCCTCTGTGGCTGCAGGATCCATTCTCAGTCCATGGAAAAGCAGCTCCAGAGGAAGAGCCGTGCCTGGGGCAGGGTGTGCTGTTATCACCCTTCACCAAATCGTGTCTTAGGCTGAAGAAATCCCAGCTTTTCCCAGCCTGAGCTGCACCAGCTCCTCCCAACCAAGAATATCCCAGCCTGGCCTTCCCTGGAATGAGCTCTCTTTGCAGTCCATGCTGGGTATTTTCTTTTTAATCTTGTTATTCTGCAGAATTAGAAACACCAGGAAAGGTAAAACCCTCCCCATGCAGCAAACAGCCTCCTCATGCAATCTGACCATTTTTCTCTTTCACCCAAATAATTCTGGAGGAGATTTCAAAATAAAACTGACTCTACCTCTTATTAATATTGCCAAATGAGTCACCCCCATGCATAGCTCGAATACATAAAAGGAGCATTTTCCTTTGCTTCCATAAAAATATCCAGAGGGCAGTGGCAGGGAGAGTAAATTGAGAAGACCAAAGTTAAACAAAACCAGTCTCGTTCACTTTCTGCAACTTCATTGTCTGCTGTACCTTGTGCAGGAGGGAAAAAAACCCCAACCAACCCTGTAGGTTTGCACTGAACAAGTTCTAGAGTTAAAGGAATTATCATAAGGGCCCGGTGGCTGTTTTAAATCACCCCCAACCTGCACACACAGACTGAATTTGCACTTTCTGCCTCCTTCAGACCACGGCAGGCAGCTGCTGGGGAATTGCTTACAGTGCCACCCCCAAATAATTTGAATTTTGCCCAACTTTTAGGTCCAAAGCCAGGCCAGATTTATGGGGTTTTCTTACTGAAATGGATCAGTTCATATTTGGAGCTGAGTTGCCTGGAGCCCACAAAATTCCAGAGAAAATTGACTGACCAGTCAGGCTGCTGTGTATAAAGGAGCTGGACAGAGCTCTCCAAGGCTGAACCTCCCTTCCCCAGAATCCCTGGAACTGTGGCTCTCTTAAACCAGTGGCAAAGTCCCCACAGAGCCCCAAGAGTCTGGAAAGGAAGGGAAAAAAATGGCATTTCTTTTATGATTTATTGATGAAATATTGGAGTTTTCAATCTTACATTTCACTGTAGCTCCAACCATTACAAGTGAGAAAAAATCAAAATTAG
>JACBWW010000037.1:110674-124060 GCA_020086605.1 Lanius collurio | reverse complement strand
TTCCAGAAGGGGAGAGCAAAGGAAAGGGAGAAAAGAGGAAGAGAGGCAGAAATCTGGGATAAATCCCACTAAATATCCATCTAAAACAGCCAGCATGACACAGTCATTTATAAAAATATTTAATAGCATTGTAAAATATTCCCCATATGAGCCAGTTGTTCTGAGAGGATTGTGAATGACTGGAGATCTCCATTATTAATTCCAGCCCTGATCAATTCACCCATTTTCCTACTGGCATCATTTTGAAAAACATTGGAATATAAAATGAGCGTTTTCCTGCCTGTTTATCCACCTCAGGATGAAAAAACGAGGCACAAGACAAGGAATTTACTGGGTTTGCCCACAGACAGAGCAATTTCTGCTCTCCAGGCTCTTAAAATGAACCTCGGGGATTCTGTAATGAATTGATTCCCATTTTTAGTCCCACAGAAAGTTTCTCCAAAGCCCACTGGAAACAATGGAAATTTTTCATTTCCAATGTGGGATTCTGAGTAAAACCCCACGTAGCCAGGAAAGGAAGGAAGCTCTCTAAAATGAAGGATAAATACACCCAGGAATCATTTTTAAACTGTTCAAAATCTGATGGAGAATAAGATGATTTTTTTTTTCTTACAGGACTCTTAAATCCTTTTATGGATTCACAGGCTGGAATGTGATTTCTCATCAGATGTTAGAAGCTGGCTGGAAATGTCTGACAAAAAACCTCATTTCTCTTCTTTTCAGTGACACAGAATTCCCATCATTCCAGAGGGAAGATAATCATCCTGCATGGCTTCATTCTGCCTAGAAAACCACCCCAAGAGATCCTGTTTGCCTGTTCAAAACCTGCTAAAAATACACAAAAATTAACAATTTTAAATGCATTTCCACAAGTTCCTGACTGGGATTTAAAGAGTTTTTGGGGGGTCTTGCAGCCCTTTGCTCCAAATACAGGAGGCAACGGGGTGCAGGCTCAATTATTTTTCATTTTATGTAAGATTTTTCCACTCAGCTTCTGTCTTCCCCTCTCTGCTGCTCACATAAATACATATATAAATAAATATAAATATACAAATAAATATAAATATACGTTCTGCTATGTCTGTGCATCCATATTCTCCTTTTTCAATGCTGAGACATTTTTCAGCTTAGAGAAACTCAGCCCCTCTTGCTTAATTCCAGCACCAGGCTCTTTGGGGATGGATTTCAGCATCAATCCCCCAAAGCCTTGTTCCCTCACCCAAGTCAATGATTGCATTATTATTTCTTCTTCTGTCTTTGAGGGGCTGATGAGATCATTTATTGTTTTTAAGGGTTAATAGAGCCTGTCAGGGCCTTTTTGCCTCACTGCTGCTGCAGGATCAGTAACAGCTCCCAGCTCCATGATGCTAAATCAGACCACACTTTCCTGAAGAAAAGAAAAAGGGGGGAAAAAAGCAAATTTAGCATGGAGAGAGGAGAAGCAGTTCAGTCTGGTTTAAAGGAAGGGAGGGAGGGAGGGAGCCAGGGGGAACAGGGACTAACTTTGGAGAGAAAATAACAAACTTTAAGTCCTGAGGTCTTTCCTCTATATTGAAAAGGCAGTTTGGAAAGGAAATTAGTAAAAACAAACAGAAGGTGCCAAGGTTTCTTTATCATACCTGGAGTAGGATATGCTGAATTCCACAAGGCCTCGCGCTGGCGCCTGGTGCTGCCTCGGAAAAAATGGTACCCACAGCTCTCCAAGATGATCTATTGGGACTTCAAAGTCATGGCAGCCCCGTGTGGCACAGGATGTGCTCAATTAATTATGTGATTTTTAAATGACAGGGGTTGGGGAAAGTAAAAATAATATAAAAAGGGCAGGGGAAAAAAAAAAAAAAAAGAAAAAGAACATGCTGAAGAAGAAAAAAAAATGGTTTTTAAAGAAAATAATATTAGGGAAAAAATGGGAGAAGTAAACTGAAAGGCCTTGTTGTCTGTGTGCCAAACAGCAGCAGCAGATAAGGGCCGGGGTTGCCGTGGAAACTCAGGCCCGTAGGAGACAGAATCCAATTTCAGAAACCACAAAATCAACATAAACGTGTGCAAAAATAAAAAGGTTTGTTTGGCAAGTAATGAGGAGAAGGCTCCCAATGTATAAAGCAGATGAACTGGGGTGACCTCGGCCAACTCGAAGCCATAATAATGGCCATGTCCCACGTGGCTTTGGCACCTCTGCCAGGAGGAGCAGGGACAGGGTCTGAGCCTCCAACTGCCACCCTTCTGCTGGAATAGCCAGCCTCCACCTCTCTCTCCATTTGCCCCTCTGCCCTAAAAAAAAAGGGACTGAGGAAGGAGGAATATTCATTAAAGCCCTGGGAGTAATCTCCTTTTAAACCTCCAAAGAGGATGCAGAGCCGGTGTTTTAATTCAGTTTTCACCTATGTATTGTGCACCAACAGTGTGCAAAATCATTATATATAAAAGGAATTCCTCCTTTCTTGCCCTCTATGAGGCCAGAGAAAAGCAGAACCTTAAAGCATTTCCAAGTTAGGAAGATTTGGCAATTATGGCTTTTGCCATTTGCCTGGGAAAAACTGTTTTAGTGACTCTGGCAGTACAAAGTGCCCATCACGGAAAGGACACCCCAGTGCCAGGCACCAGAACCTTCCAGCACTGGCACTGGCCCTGTTTGAAGAGCTCAGTGACACAACCACGGGGGGTTTAGGCTGCTCTAACGAGGAAAGGGCTGGAGATTGGGGGAAGGTGTGGGACTCATGATTTCAGTTTGTGTGTCCCCAATATATTTGGGGTGTGAGTGCTTCCATAAGCACAGCAACCTTGTCCTTCTCCAGCCCTTAACTGGGAGTTCAGTTCATGTTTTACCCACAGACTGATTGATTTTCTGCTGTTTCTGTAGGATCATGGGATGGGTTGGGTTGGAAAGCACCTCAAAGCTCATTTCAAAGCCATGGGCAGCAACCCCTTGCACAGTCCCAGGGTGCTCCAGCCTGGCCTTGGGCACTGCCAGGGATCCAGGGGCAGCCACAGCTTCTCTGGACACCTGTGCCAGGGCCTGCCCACCCTCACAGGGGAGAATTTCTTCCCAAAATCCCGTCTAACCCTGCCCTACAAATTCGTGGGCAGCATAACTGAGATCCTGGGCACTGCAGACCCCTGGGGACTCTCAAACCCCACCATTTTCATCAGGAAAAAACCTCGTGATGGAGCACAGAGGAAAGAGACTGAGGAAAACCTAAACTGAGAAATACCAGAGCACCCCACATTGTTACAAATAATTTGCATTTTCAGCTACATTCAGAGCAGCTTTTCAGCCAATTTGAGGGAAAAGCATTTCTGTGTCACCGCTCGAGCTGAAAGAGGGACAGGGACAGCCTGGGGTGGCCGTGTGGGGACTCCCCAGCACAATGTGGGGCCACAGCTGGGCTTGGCAGGGATTTTCCCCCTTCCCTTTCCCAAACTCTCTCTGTCAGCACAAGCCAGGGGCGGCTCACTCGCCATCCATGGGCCAGATTTGTGCCCTGGCCTCCAACGTCCCCAGCACAGGGAGCAGTGCCAGGTTCCCACGGTGGGAGCAAACCCCAGGAGGGGTTGTTTGTCCCTGTCCCCAGGGTGCTGCAGGGCTTTCCAGGAGCTCTTCCTCCTCCGGGCATTTTGTGTTTGTTCCTGTGACCCACGGCAGGGACCGAGGGACGAGGATCCCCCCCAGACCCCTCCAGGGCTGAGGGGGGACAGCGGGGCAGGCACCAGGATGGGGAATAAAGAGCTCTGTGTTCCCACACAGAGTTATTCCAGCCTGGACTTTCCAACAGCATCCACAGGGTTGGATGCATCGGGATTTTTGCACGGTCAGGTGGGCCCTGCTGTGCTCGGAGGGCCCTGGGGCTCCCGAGGATGGGACTCAAATCTCCAAAAAGGAGCTCCCAACCCACAGAGAGACACCAAAAATCAGTGCCAGCCCTTCCACCGAGCTCCAGAGGCCGGGAAAGGAGAATTGCTCCTTCTCTCCTGCACATTTGCACCAGGCCAAATATAATGAGGGGCCTATATTTTAATGGGCAGCAATGTTTAATATTTGACATTAGGTAAATACGCTCTCCACGCCACCAGAATAATTTCACACAGCCTTAGGGTGGAGCTTTGAAAAGCTGCTGGGTAATGGAGTTCAAACTCGGCTCTGCTCAAGGCTGGGACTGTTTGGAAAGTCCCACCCTTAATTTGGGATCATTACAAACCCTCCCAGCCTGTAAATCTTGGGGTTTGCAAGAATGGTTCTCCCAAAAAAATAAACCCCCAACACCTGAGGTCAGATCTTGTGAGGGGTGGGGGTGTTCCTGAGGACAAGCAGTGATGTCACAGCAGGGAAAATTTCTATTTCTGAAAAAAAAGCCTTGGCAATGCAAAGCCATGGAAAAGGACATAAAGAGCAAAAATACAGAGCTGAAATGTAAATAGGTTTTGTGAAATATGGCTCTGAGTTTGTCCATGCACCACAAAAGGGCTTGAAATATCAGGATATATTGTAATGTCTTTTTTTTTTTTAATTTTTTAAGTACTTTAGCAGTCTATCTATGGCAGTGAAGTGGATGTCAGCAGCAGGGCTGGGTTTAAAATGATGGATATTTTAGAATGGAGCTATAAATCTTTCCAGGCTCACAATCTACTTCCTTTTGAAAAATGGGTGATGGCAAATGGAAATTTACAGTGGTGAGGAATTGTGTTTGGTGTCGATGCAGCAAAGGTGGAACTGCTCCTTTTGAGGGGTGATTCTCCTCAAGGCCCTCAAATCAGATGGGAAAGATCCAGGAAAAGGGATCCATTCATGCAGGGGATGCACTGACCCAGCTGATCTCAACCTTAAAAATGCTGCTTAGGGCACAGGAAAACTTCAATTACATGAAATGATAAAGAATCTATTAAATAGAGCAAACTTTAGGGAAAAAACCCAGAAATTATGGGGGATTTTCAAGGAGCAAATCAACTTTCCTGAAGTGGTGCCTGGAGTGCAGCAACGGTGTGGGTTTGGTGGGGTCAGAGTGAACCCACAGCGATCCCTGTGGCAATCCAGCTGCTGCTCCCCTTTTTCTGAGAATGGTCCCCAACATTCCCCAGGTTTTCCTGGGGCTCTGATTGGAGGCAAGAGGCAAAATGTAGGATTAAGAGGGCAATGAAAGCAGCTCTGAGCTTCACCCAGCCTCACTTGGCTCAGAAATAACCCCTGGGACATTTGGGAATGGGATACCAGGCCCCGAGGATGGCTCCTGCTCCCAAACAGTGACCCTGTCCCAGGGCACTCCTGAGATGTCTCCTCCACTATCTTTGTGTGCCAGATGATAATAATGAAACAAATTATCCTGAAATAGAATAACAGAGCCTCCTTAAACCACAACATTGAGAACCTGACTTGTTTTTCAGAAGAAAATTAAAGAGCCCATTCCATGATCTCTTGCTGCCCGTGCAAAGCAGGGCTTATTTTTCCATTAAAATTCTGCTGCTCTCTGAGCACAAGGAAGAAAAATTCCTGCAAACACCACATTTGTTAGGGCTGGTTGAGTTGGAATAAACTCCAAGTAGCACCTTTTTCTATTTAATCCATCTCCCAATGCTGTGGTGCCTCATAGGGGTATTTTCCAGGAATGTAACAGCAAACAGAGGTGCTGCAGCTCTCCCTGACTCAGTTCCCAACCTCGTTTGGGTGATGGAGTTGGGTGGCTGCTGGGGACATTTTCTGCCCCATGTCTCACCCCACAACAGCACTAAGCTGAAAACCAGGCAGTGAAACAAGCTCTGGTTTTGGTGAGGTTGGTTAAGCAAGACAAAATCAATTAATGTCTGAGACCTCACAGGTTCCTCGAGGCAAATTGTTCCAATTACCAGCACCTGAGAGCAAATTAGGAGCAATTAAAAGGAGCAGCTGGGATTTCAGTGAGTTACTCTTGTCACTGTTGTCTCCATTCTATTTTAGGCTCACTAAAAAGGTATTTTACCCATTACATTTTTCTGTAATGGTGGAATTTTTAATTTTAAAATAGTTACAACCACACTTTGTGCTTTTGGAGCGGAGATGGGTGAGGGATGTGAGGGTTTTACACTGACTGTGGTTCAGGTGAAACCTCTGGAGGGGCTGTTGCTGTTACAAATTCCAAGAGCTGATTCACCTGAGAAGGCTCTGGAAAATCCAGAGCTCTGAGCACAGCTTTGGCCTTTCTGCAACGCCTCTCTCAGAAAAACAAAGAAAAATCCTTTCTTTCTCCATCATCTCCACTGAAACAAAGCAACAGGGTTTGGTTTTATTGGGAAACACCCACAAACCACACCAGAGTCCAGGGAAGTCTTCAGCTGAGGATCTTTGAAATGTGAATTAATCCCACCTCACTCCAGTGCTCACACAGAACTTGGGAATTTAGATTCCAATTACTCAACATCACACAGGAAACAGGAATGCCAATCTGTGATGTTCCCAGAGAGACTTCACCACCCTTGGCTCATTCCAGCCAAAAGGCAAATCCACAGCCTGGCACTGGCACATCCAACTTCCCCCATCTGACCTTTCCCAGCCATTCTGCTCCATCTGCATTCCCAGATTTTTGCCTGTTCCCCATCCCCTGCACCCTCCGTCCCAGGGACCTGCCTCAGCCCAATGCTTTGGGTGCTGGGGTTTCTTTGGAAACCCCAAATTCCCTGCCCAGCAGGGAATGCTCCTGGGCAGTGGGAGGTGGGATCAGCCCCAGGAGTGGGGAGGAACAAAGTCACTTCCCTTGGATTTTACCCATGGATTGATCCAGCTCATCTCCTCACCCAGTCCCCACCACTGCTGAGTCCAAAGCTCTTCGTAAAAGTGGGGCCAAGTCCCAGCAGCAGCAAAGCTGAGCACAAACATCCAGAGTGAGGGGTTTTTTTGGTGAGAGCAGCCACACAAAATCACTGCCCAAACCCATCCTGGTGGGTACAAGGCAAAGAGGAGTTGGTGGGGATCACGGAATCATGGAATAATTAATATTGGATAAGACCTTTAAGATCATCAAGTCAAACCAGCACCACCATGGTCACCATCAAACCACGTCCTCAAGTGCCACACTCCCAGGTTTTTGGAACACTTCTAGGGGTGGTGGCTCCACCACTTCCCCAGGCAGCACATTCCAAAGCCTGACAATCCAGTTGGTGAAGAAATTCTGGGAGATAGGGCACAGTAATGGGAAAATGGAGAGGGGATGGGAATTCCTGTCTGGAACTGGAGTAGGAATGGGTTCCTGTGTAAACAAAAGTGGGAGGTGGACAAAACCACTCCTCAGGGAAATGGGAAGGAGAGACCAAGCTGAAGTTCCAAGCAGGAGTAAGGAAAAGATAGGGAGAATCAAATCCACACTTTTCAGGGAGTCAGGACTGCATTTGTTGTTGGACACTGAAAAGGTCAAGAGTGTCCCCAGTGAAACACCGTGTGTCAGACTGGGAGGTGCCACCCAAGGCAAAAAAAGCAAATTAAAAAATAAGCCTCACACCCACCAGTCTGCCACCAAATGTGCCCTGTCATGCCGAGGGACCGGTGCAGGAGAGGAGGAGGAGAGGAGAGGAAAGGAAAGGAAAGCAGCTCGTTCCAGCCCTAATAATTCTGATGATTCATCACTCCAAATTACCCGAGCTCTTTGGGGACAGGAGCAGCAGGATCCTGCTGCTGCCTTTGGGATAATAAACACTCCTGGTAAACACTCCTTCCCCAGCCCCTAAGTGTGCACCTCACCCCAATAATGAGTCACAGCTCCCACCCAGCTCCCCCTGCTCAGCTGTGCCACCCTTTGCCATCCCCGTGGAAGGCTCCGAGAGGCCTTTGGGATTTATTGGATAAATAAATAAGTTTGGGGTTTATTGATTCAGATGGGGATGCCCAGGCACACGCACACGTGTGCACACTCACACTCACACACGTTTCAGTGGGAAATAAAGGGGGTTTTGGGTCTGAGGGAGCAGGGAGGGCTCCGTGCCAAGGAAACGCCAGCGAGCGGCGCGTTCCACCGGAGGTGTTGACAGTGGATAATAAATCCCGGCCCTACCTAACATTTACAGGAACATTAGAAAATAAAGTGAAACGGCGTGAGCTGGTTCCCAGGGCAACCAGACAAACACAATAAACAGGCCTCAGAGGCAAGAGTAACTTACACCATCCTCCTGGGGCTCAAATATATCACTTTACATTAGCCTTCTGCTGGGGCTGCTCCTGAAAGCTCTTTGTTTTATTATTATTTGAAAAAAAAAAAATAGAAAGACAAAAAAACCCTGGTATTTTCTTAGTGCAGATCGGCGTGAAATCGAAGAGTTCCTTTGGTTGCTGGTCTTTATAGGTCTTTTACTGCACATTAAAGCTCCTGTGCAAATAATAATGACTATTAATAAATCTTTATAAAGAACTATGTCCCTTTCCCGCAGAAGAATATTATTAATAAGGTGGCCAGATCCTGGGGCCTGTGCTGGCCCAATAAAAACCACTTTTCTGGGGTGTTTTTCCTCAATACAGATACAAAATTAACTGTCAAATATATGGAGTGGCTAAGCCAGATTTTTCTTGATTCAACAGCCTTCCTCCAGCTCTGCTTGTAACCAGACCTTGGGTTTGGATCTTGCTGTCACTAATTTTAGGGGAATGTCCTGGACCCAACCAGGTCACAGCAGCTCAGGCTCATTAAATCCCAGCACAATCTGTACAAAATAATGACATTTCATTCTAAAAGTCAGCCAGTAAATCTCTCCTCACCTGCCTATGGTGGGCCTGTGCACATATTCCATCATTATTTTCAGATACAATCCCTAAACACGTAATTTTCAGGATGACACCTTCCAAGAACATGGAGATGGGAGCAGGAAGGTGAGATTTGGAGAGGCAAAGCAGTTGTGATAAGTTTGGGAATGATGTGACAGCTTTGGGAATGTGATTTTAGAAGTTCCTCAGCTTTAAAGACCACCCACATGTGATTTATCCCCTGATGCATCACCAGTGCTGAAGGGACCAATTTTGGCCATTTCTCCCCAGTCCTGCCCACCCACTGCTGCAAACATTGTGCCCCAGGCTCTCCTATTTATTCTCTTTGAGCCACCTTTTTGTGGTTTTCCGGGATTATTTGGGTTTGTGCTGTCCCAGGATGGGCAAACACAAGGAGGCTCCAGCCTGGAGCGTGTCCTGGTCCTTCTGACTGGGATAAACTGGGTGAGTCAAGGGCAGCACATGGAACATGTGAATCTGGGAATCCTAAAAGAGGCAGCAGGAGTCACTCAGCTCCTTTTGCTCCACTCCTGAGCCGTCCTCGTGGCAAGAGCAAGAGGGGAATTGCTTGGAAACAAAAGGGGGTGCCAGTGAAGAGCCCCAGATTTCCAACAGCACTCCAGCAGTGCCTGGCAGCCTTCTCCATGTGTTCTCCGAGGTTTTCTGCACAGGAATGACACTTGGAAGCGTGGATGCCAGCCCGGCTGACAAGGGAAGGGTGGGGTAATCACAAGTTCCTGATTTCTTTGCCACATTTAGTTCCATCCTCTCCAGACTTCCACGGCTCTTGGGTGGAGTGGCCCTGCCAAAACCAGAGCTGCTGTTGGGAACACACCCCCCTCTCCAGCCTGGTGTGTAAAAGCTGAGGAAAGGCAGAGCTGACAGAGTGGAGGTGGCTTTTTTCCCCTTTTTTTCATGACTAAATCACCGCCCTATTGATGACTAATTAGAATGAGTGAGGTCCAGATGGCCAGAGCCTTTAATGAGGCCAATTAAGGATCCCAGTGTTTTCATACCGTGCCCGTTTTCCTAGAAAGACTAAGCAGCAATGGAGGTCCCACCTCCTGCTCCAGACCCAGGCCAGCAACTTGATCCTGGAGGACTTAATAAATAAAAGGTCAGATGTGATAAGGAAGAACCCAGTGTTGGTTTGCAGCAGGGAGGCTTCGTGTCCTGCCTCAACCTCCAAGATTTCTGTCAAAGTCCATCCCTGGACACCTTAAACCCCTTTATTGGGAGGGCTGTCCAGCTTCACTGTCTCCATTTTATGGGGTTTTTGCTGCTCTCCTGAGTCATGGTCATGAGGAGAGGAGCTGTAACACCATGAACCAGAATTTCCTATTTCTAACCTGAGCACGGAGCTGCTCACGAGGTTTCCACCCTTGTTTTGCAGGTTTGCAGGAGGGTGTCCAAGCAACTGCTCGGGAGTGTTTATTTGAGCTCCAGGAGCTTCCTGAGGCCCTGCTGTCCCAAGGGCAATTTCTGTCTGGCCACCTGAGGTTTGCAGGACGTCCATCCCTGTCTTACATCACCCCCTGAGTGTCTCTTGAGTTTTTAGCCTGTTGTTTGTAACAAAACCCCCATGAGAACACCTGGATTTTACAGGTGGGCCATGCAGGGGGAGATGGGCTTTATTGCACAGAAGGCAGGAAATCAAAGAGAAGATCCCCAAATTTCCAAACTCAGGCTGGAATTTGGCTGCCAAATCGATCCATGTGCTGCTGTTCTTCATGAGGGAAGCAAACAGAATCCAATTCTTTTAAGGGTCAGCTCTCTGCTTCACTCTGGTTCTGAAATGCTCTTGTACAGAGACCACCTCATTCAAATGCTTCCAGTGGGGATGTTTGGATGAAAAACTCACAGACTTTCAGCCCCTTCTGCTTCCAAGGGACCTGATGGATGCAAAATTTGTCTCAGTCCTGGATTGGTCTGCAGGCAAAGAATTTAAATATTATTCTGTTTTATAAATGAAAACTCTTTTTTTTTTTTTTTAATTCTTCTATTCAAAACCGTCTTATTAAAACAAACAAACAAACAAACAAAATATATTAAAAAAAAAAAACAAAAACCAAAAAAAACCAGATTTTTGGATTTTAATAATCCAGAGGGTTGGATAAAGATTCCATTTTAACATTTCCAATTCTAGAGTAACTCCACCTGCTCCTCAGCTGGGTTTCAGGGTGGCTGAGGTGTTCCAGGGCTCCTCAGGTGAGCGAGGTCTCTCCCCTGGGAACAGCAGAGCAGGAATTTTGTGCCTTCCCGAATGTCCAAGGGCTGCTTGGAAAGGAGCACGTCTGAGTGCACTGGGCTGGATCAACCACAGACTCTGTGAGGTTTGTGGTGTGTCTGAGTGGAACAATGGCAGCCCCAGTCCATAGGAGAGTTCCCGGATGGGAAGGTTTATATGGATTATATACATTCCATGAAATACCCCGTGAGCTCCCGCAGAGCTGGAGGGCAGGGGCATCCTGGGATGGGTGGGAAATCACTCCAGTGCTGACAGAATTCTGCCTACGTGGGGGAAAACTGACCCTTCCCAAGTTGGGTTGGGACCCTTCCCAGAGGTTGGGTCCCTGGTGAGGGCCAGACTGTGACCACGGTGCAGAAAACAACAATTCTTGTGATAAGAGCTCTGGGTTGGTTGCTTTTTTCCCTCAAAAATCACAACAATACCAGGCTTTAGGAAAACTGGTGCTCTAAAATGTTCACCTTGGCTGCTAAAATTCCCAAGGAGTTCCAGCAGTGATTTAGGCCCCACTGGAAGCATCACTGCAGTTTTTAACCTGTGAGGGGCAGGGAATATCTGGGACAATGAACCCAAATGAACAGAAATAAATAAATCTGGAGGGAAACCCCTGGGCTGAGCAGGGGACACCAAGTTCTCCACCTGATGCTGAGGGGCACTTGCTTTCCTTCAGGACAGAAAAATGGGAATGAAGTGATAAATTTCTTGGTTGAGCTGATAATTTCATGCAAAACTTGCACCTGGCAAGGGGGCAAAGTGAATTATCTGAGAGCAAATGATGAATATCTGAGAGCCTGGGCTGTATTCCTGGGAAAATGGGGATTTACAGGGAGGGCCAGAGAGCAAAAACCCACAGTGCCCACAGCCCCTGAGGATGAGGGAGCAGACAGAGCCTTGCAGGAAGCACGAGGCCATTCCAGGGCAGAAAAGTCTCCTGGGAATCTCTGACGTGTTTTGGGGCTATGCTGAGGCAAACAGGAAAAGGATTTAAAACAGGGCAGGGGAGAGACAGCCTAAAACCCCTGAGGTTGAGCTCCCTTTGTAGTTATTTGTGGTGCTGGGTAGGGTTTCACTCGTGGTTTCTATTCTTCCCCTCATCCTTAAAAAATGTGACGAATTCCATAAGGTTTCTGACCAGCAAAACCAGCTGACCCTCCCCATTCCCACACCCCAGCTCCAAACTGGGCTCTCCATGCTGGACATCCAGAGTGCCTGGGGGTTGTCCAGCTGCTGGAAGACCACCAGGCCTATTTCTCCATCTCTTTCATTCTTCCTTGATTTATTTAGGTATTTATTCCCTGATTTATTGATTGGTTAATTTATTATTCCACCTGCAGCTCCATGCAGGGCTCTGAGAGCTCCTTGGCCAAAGCTCATTTTTGGGGTGTTTTCTCTCAGGTTCCTCTCTCCCAGCTGGGTCTGAGGCAGGGAGCAGAGCTGGGGTGGAGTTTTCCCAGCAAGGACACATTTTTGGGAATGCTTCAGCTCCCTCACCAGCTGCTGGAGCTCCTCAGGCACCTTCTTCTCCTTTAGAAGGAGCAGAAGCACCTTGTGGACACCAAAAACACCAACCAGCATCAATGTGGTGACCTGCACCTGGTTGGAGCCCAGCAAAGGGATGTCTAAACACTTCTACTTCTGCAAAACCAAACACGAGAGCTGCCTGTGACTGACTGAAAACATCAAATTATTAAATTATTAAAATTATTATGATTAAAACTATTTTTAATTATTTTTTTTTATTATTAATTTAAATCCAGACTTTACAAAAGGACAGATTCTGAGTGGATCCAAACAAAGCCATTTGGAGCAGCAGTGAGGGGGCACTGAAATGGTTGGGAGAGTCCACATTGATTATTCCCAAATGAAATCACTTTCATCCGAGATGCGAGCTGAGTTCTGAATGATTCCCCTCCCTCTCTGTGAGTTTTTGAAATGCCTCGGAGACAAAGAACTCTCCACAGGGAGCAGAAACATGGAATCTGTTCTCTTTTTGAGGTAAGATCATGGGGAGAAGCTTTCCCAACCAAAATGGGGGATATCAGCAGGCAAATCCTTCGGAGGGAAGCAGAGAATCCCTCGGTGTGGAGGTGAGAGAACCCCTGAGTGTGGAGGTGTGGATGGGGTGGATGGGGTGGATTTTCTGGATTGTGTGGGGTTTGTGGGACTATGTGGATGGTGTGGGGGTGTGGATTGTGTGGGGTTGTGTGGATGGGGTGGGTTTTGTGGATTTTGTGTGGGTTTTGTGGATTTTGTGGGATTGTGTGGATTTTGTGTGGATTGTATGGATGGTGTGGATGGTGTGGGGGTGTGGATTGTGTGGGTTGTGTGGATGGGGTGGGTTTCGTGGATTTTGTGTGGGTTTCGTGGATTTTGTGTGGGATTGTGTGGATTTTGTGTGGTTTGTATGGATGGTGTGGATTGTGTG
>JACBWW010000037.1:49506-89859 GCA_020086605.1 Lanius collurio | reverse complement strand
ATAAAAAAGCTTCCCGAGCACTGCCTGTGTGACTTAAACAATGACATCACCTCAGCACAGAACATGTTCCCTGGCACAAGGAGCTCTTTTCCCTTCTCAGGGAGTTGGTGTTCTTCGCCTCGAGCTCCTGACTGAGGCAGCCAGAGGCATTCAGAGCTGCCAAGCGACACATTAGCAAAACGCAGAGAGAGAGGAGTCTCCAAGCCCAGCTAACACTGATTTAGCTTGGCATTAAGAGCTCCCTCCCTCAGTAAAATAAATCCATGACCTTTGATTTTCTTTTCAGTTCTCCCCCTCCAGAAAACGTTGGCTCTGACCCTCCTGACCCTCCTCTTTTTCTGAATGATGGGAGAGATCTCACACCGGGGTCACACCTGAGTCTTCTCCTCCTGCTCTCATTGAGATGAAGGATCCCGAATCCAAGAGGACCAAACCAAAGCTGAGCATGTTCTGCCTCCTCTCCTTGCAGAGGAAAAAGAATAGCCTCAAGACAAGGAGACTCCCTTACGGCCAAGGCGACTGACAAATTCTTGTGGTTTTCTCCAAAAGTCAAACCAAAACTGAGCTGCCAGCCAAGCTGAGTCCTGGCAAGCCCGCACTGCCTGGAAATGAGCGCAATCGTATCCTAATAGCTATTTGGATAATTGTCCCTGCGAGTGATCTGCCAACCAACGTTGGAAACAAGTCTTTATTACAAATATAGCATGAAGTCTAATCTGGAATACATTAAAATGTTATTTCTGTAGCTGCCTTTTCCCAAACTTTAAATAATGGCTAAACCATTTATCAGCTTTGGAGGAGAAAGGTTGTGTATACTGAGTTTTTCGAGCAGAGATGAGAAAAAAAAGCAAGTCTTCAATAAAAATATTCTCCATTAAAACTCTGTAATTTCTGGTCCCTTGTACATTGCTAAAAATTATTCCAAACCCATTTCAGATTTGCTGAGAGGGGCATGCTCTGGATATAACATAACAACCAAACTGGCTTTGAGGCACCTGCTCCAGACCTCTGACATCACCAGGAGCTGCAAGTGGTCACAGCAGACAGAGCCACCCAAGTGTTGTAAACTGTGTGTAAATAACACACAATAAATAATCAGTGTGTAAATAAGCCACAATAAATAAACAGTGTGTAAATAACTCACAATGAATGAACAGTGTGTACGTAACACATAGTAAATAACTCCCAACTGTCAGTAAGACACAGGTGAGGTAGGAAGGAATCCTTCCCTGTGAGGGGGTGAGTTCCTGGCACAGGTTCCCAGAGAAGCTGTGGCTGCCCCTGGATCCCTGGAAGTGCCCAAGGCCAGGCTGGAGCAGCCTGGGACAGTGGAAGGAGTCCCTGCCCACGGCAGGGGTGGAATGAAATACTCTTTAAGGTCCCTCCCAACCCAAACCATTCCACAATTCTACAAATGGGATCATCCCCACCACCATAATCTGGAGAAAACATCAAAATGTGGTTTTTAGCATTAAATCTGACTGGCATCTTGGGCACCAGAGCCACTCTAACACCATCCCAATTCTGCACTTTATTTCACTGGAGAGTCCTCCTGCTCCTCAAGAAGAGCCTTCCGTGTTGGAGGGATGTGCTGGGACTGCTGGATTTCAGTCCCTTCATTTCTCTGCCTTCTTCTTTTCCTTCGTGCTGTATCTATTAAAGTGATTTATCACTTTTTCATTGTTCTGCCTGGAGCTTGGCCAACTCTTGAGATCAAAATAACCCAAAAACATCTCCTCAACAAAACATGAGGGTGAGCAGAATGAAACAGGACCTGTAGAAAAGACTTGAATTGTGGGAGAGGAAATCACCCCATCTCCATGGAAACGCATTCACGTTTTCCATTTGCCCCTGAATAAATGAAGTTTGTGTTCTCTAATTCCTGGACTTCAATTTCAAGCACACCTAGCCCGAAAGTACCTGGGAATGCTGGTAAAGGCATCAAGGTCTCTCTGAGCAGCGCTGCACTTTCACAGCAAGGCTTTTTCTTTCCCTATTTTCATTTTTTCTCAGGAAATCACCATCCAAGTCCTTCAGAAAATGTCTGTGAAACGCACACACGACCCACAAGGTCCTTAAAAGAATTAGTGGTAGTGCCTAAGTTTTTACTCCTGAATTGCAATTCCTCCTAAATCCTTAAGAACCACTGGAGCAGTCAGAGCTCCCTAACGAGCCCCATGTGTGGGGTAACAGTAAAAAAATACTTAAAGCTTTCAAACTTGAATTTACACAATGTGAGCATCGAGTCAAGGGTTTGGGGCTGCCCCCGGATTCCTGGAAGTGTCCAAGGCCAGGCTGGATAGGGCTTGGAGCAATTTGGGGTAGTGGAAGGTATGGGTAGAATGGGCTGGATTTAAGTTCTCTCCCCACCCAAACCATTCCATGATTTTGTGGTTCCATTTCTCTCCCTGGAATTCCCACTGCTGGATGACCTCCTGCTTGGCATCAGAGGCAGGTTAGGATTACTCCTGACTTCCAGCAGGCCATGGAAAGGAATAATGAAATCTCAGCCTATGTGTGGTGGAGGTTGGTTATTCCATTGTGTCATCTCAGAACCAGGATCAATTCTCACTGAAAATTCTCATTACAGCATTCTGCATTAATTAGAATTGCTCAGGCCTTTCAGGACACGGGGCTGCTTTATTGTAATGTTTGGTTCCTTTAGCTAAACTGAGAGATTTCATTTTAAGGCTTCAGGTCTCCCCCTTTGCACAGCTCCTCCAAAGCCCCACTCCTCAGTTAGCACCTCTCTCCCAAAGCTGTCAGCCTTCCCAAGGCTCATTTACCAGAGGAAAAGAAAATCTGAGCTCCAGAAGCTTTGAGGGGAGGGAACACTTTATTATTTCCTTACAGAGGTGAACTGGTACCTGCAAATCCACTGACATCCAGGGAAATTCCTGCCCACGCCAGGGCAGAGAAAGGCTGGGATCCACGTGTGGCCACGGCCACATTCCAAGGAGATTTTTTGTGGCATTTAATTGGGATAAAGACAAGACCCTCTGAATTAATTTTCACTCAGCATCCACCCAGATCTGACAACATCTGTCCTTAGGAGCTGCCTGTAGCACCAGCAATCCCCCACCCCCGAGCTTCTTTTTATTCATGGCAAAATTTTTAGGTTAGGAGTTTCTTGTTATTCTGCATCCTTAGCTACAAGCCATTCCCAAATGTATGAAATAATATAATCCTTAAATTCTGAGAAAATAACGGTTCTGTTCTGCCTCTGAATTCTTTCCTGAACTTCACTAAAGTACTTCTGGCCTTAAATGTCTTGCTATAAATCTGTAAATCATGAGGGAAAAGGAAACTTTCCTGATGAGGATGTGAGATCCCAACTCCAGAGCAGGGATCCCTCAGATTTCCAGACAATGGATAACAATCTAAACTGCAAACCCTCCTTGAGACGAGAGCATGGCCTGGTTAAACTCCTCCTGGGGGGCACATTCTGGGCTGGGGACAGGACTTTTTAAAATCATGGCCTTGCTATGACAGGAAGATTTCCAGAGATGCTTGGCACGAGCCTTCCCCGTGGATTTGTGGACACTGAGGATGCTCAGCACTGCCAGGGAGTCACTTGGGGGCCACCAGAAGAATTCCCCACCTTGCAGTCCCCACTGACATTTCTTGCTGTCAGAGCCTATCAAATAATTTAAGTTTGCTTTGCTATGAATGGGGCAGCTCCACTTCCACTTTTCCAACACTTTTTTGGCCGTTCCTGCCGCAGCTTTTCCAATGGATTCAACAGAGCTGGATTGTCCCTGGCTGCAGAAGGCAGCAGGTAGCAGGGGTTTGCTCCTCCTGCCCCGTTCCACAGGCTGGGGAAGGCCCGATGGCTGCGTGGATCAATAACCCCTGTGTTTCCAGGCCCTGCTTGTTAAAGGTGGTGCATGGAAAAAAAATAAGAACCGTTCCCTATTTATATCTGGAACTTAATGAAGTGAAATTATCACAGCCGACAGGCGCTGGTGTTGTAATTCAGAGACACGGCTTGGCTTGGAGGGATCTGCAGGCTGTTTTTATTCCAAATAATAAAAAAAAAAGAGTGAAACCTAATCCTCTAATCAGTTCCAATTTACATATTCGCGGCTCTTATTTCCAGCCTGCTTGGAGGGGAAAAAAAAAGATAAGTGTTGGAGTCACGAAGCGATTATTTGATTAAGTAATTATTAATCCCAGGGTGCTCTGATTAATTCCCAGCAAGTTAAACAAACGGATTGGAGCTGGGCTGGTCACCTTCTCACCATTGTCACACACAGGGGGAAAAATCCTGCAGAGATATTTTTACCTGCTCAACACTGAGGAGTTTTGTTCACTGAAGGGCTCCCCTGCGCTCCCCAGGGGTTAATACCCTGCTAAATGAAGTGTTACAAGCTGGAATTTTATCTGTGCCTGACTGCAAGACCAAATGCTGATCTGTGTTTTCAAGCTGGAAACTCCAGGTTGGATCTGTGCACAAGTCACTTTTTGCATGTTTAAATAAATTAAAAATAAATTTTAAAAAACAAACAGCAACAACAAAAAAAAAACCCTCTGAATCAACTTTTTACTGACTGCTCTGAATGTCTCGTGGAGATACTGTCATATCTGAGAGTCCCAGAGCAGGGTCTGTCTGTTGATTACAAGAGAGCTGAGATTAATGCTTCAAAATATCAGTTGTCTTCAGAAAAAGCAAAACCACTGAGAGCAAACAAACCTGGAACTTATGTTTTCCTGTTTTATTGGAGTTTTTCCTCCTAACAGGCTAAAACCTCTTGTAGTTGGTTGCACGAGCAAACAGACAAAACCCTCAAGTGCTGCTCACTTCAGCTGAAAAGCTGCCCTGAAACCAGCCTGTCTCAGTCTCTCCGTTCCTCCACATATCCCTTAACCAGAAAAAAGCCCAGGAAAACAGGAAAATGATGCCTAAGCCCACAACAAATAAACTGGAAGCATATTGCATCAAGGGAAAAGGTGAGAAGCACACACCAAAACCTCCTCGTGAATATCTTTTTGCCACAAGTGAAGTTAAATTATGGCACAGGGATAGGCTGTACTGAAAACTGAGTTAATTAAATACCTTGGATGGTCTAAAACTGCTGATAAAAGCACCCAGCTACCAAGCAGGGACCTTCAGTTGGTGGCTGTGTCAGATCAGTCAGTTATTTTTAATTCCTTGTCCATTATTTTACTGCTGAACCACATCTCCTCCTCTGATCCCAGGTCCACCCCATTTGCCACCACACACAAGGGATGGATATTTGGGATCAGGAGTGGAGAGGGAGCCTGGCTTCAGGAGGATTTGTCAATGGAATGCAACATTCCTAACAAACAGTTCTTCCTGCTGCCATTCCTGACGACCCAAGCCTTTCCATCAGCAACAATTCCTAGTTCTAATCTCAAATCTCCTGATTAAAGTGAGGTTTTAAATTCCTTTAAAATTCTTGAATTAGAAAAATGCAAATTATCTCCACCAAAAATGTGTTTGATTTTTTTGGTTTGGGTTTTCTTTTTTAGGGGGATTTTCAATAAAGTGCTCCCAGCTCAGTTTGAATATTCATCACCCAGCCTGAGCATTGCTGCAGTAGGATGAAATCTTTGGTGAATCCTCATGGATAAAACTTCCTTAATGGCTTCAAAAATAGTGACCAAAGCCCTTTTCTTGCTGTTCAGGCCACTGAATTCCAGCTGGGGACATGGAGGGATGGGAAAATGTCTGATTCCCCATGGATGCAGCAGCAGAGGATGAGACAGAGCCAGGGCTACAGGGAAGGAGCTCCTCAGCACCAGGGAGCAGAGCGATGATGGTAAATGACCCTGCAATGAGTAATGGGCACAATCCAGCTCTTCCCTGGCTTTCCTGGTGGGATGTGAGGTTGGGAACAGCTCAGCTTTTGAGGGAAGAAAGTATTCTGAGGTTTGGGTTGAGGAAGATGAAAGCTTTTGTTGGGAGTGAAATGGAAAGTTTTGCTTCTGCTCTGTTCCAGTGATGCCTGTGCCTGTCATCTGTGTGGTGTCTCAACATCTTTGCACACAGCAGCAATCAAAGGCAACCAAAATCTGCTCCCAGAGCCAAAAGAATGAATTCAGATGTATTCATCAACAGCTAGCCTGAAGTGCCTTAGAAATGACAATAAACGCACAAAATCAACCTTCCTCCTGTTAAAGTTGCTGTTGATTTCTCCTTCTCCTTCCCAATCTTTGGAGCAGCTCTCTGGGATTGCTGCCTCTGCCTGAGGCTTTACCACCACAGTCCTGAAGGAAATCCTTGGATTCAGGAGGGTTGCAGGGGATGGGATTTGGGGCAGACTGAAACATGCTCCAGAATCTGTCTGCAACGCCCCAGCAGAACGAGTGAGGAGGGCTGTAAGAGTGTACCCAACAACCTCACCGCCTTTCACACCTTTCCAAGTTTAAAAGAAACCACCCGGCCACGCAGAGATCCCCAGAAAGAAAATAAGGACTGAAAATGGGGTTGGAGTGTTTGGTTCTGAGAGCACGAAATCTTTCTGCTCCTCTGCCTCGCTGTCACACTCAGGAGGTGCCATCAAAGCCGGGGAAGGAACCTCTGGGCCAATATTTCACCCCGGAAATGAGAGGGGAATCAGGGGCAGTCAAATGCTTTTGCAGGAGATCTGGAATGCTCTCTGCCTGCTCCGAGCCGAGCCTGGCCCGGCTCCAGGGCTGTGTCATCCCAGCCATACGTGTCCCACGCTGGCTGGGACCACCCATCATCTCCTGTAGCTCCCAAAATGCCAAACTTCCTTTCTTTACCATTTGAAAAGGTGGTTTTCGAGTTATTATCCAGCAATGGCTCCCTTTGGTTTATTCAGCACAAGCCTCTCTGTGTTTGATAAGCAAAGGTGGCCAAATAACACAGATATTGGCTGGTAAATATTTTCCCAAAGAGGAACATGGAGCACCGTGTGTTTTGTTAACCACTGGGTCAGATAATTGAGTGTTCAACAACATTTGAAAGCCCTGTGAGTTTTTAAGTAAACTCTAGAGTTGAGATAAGCCTTGGAAAATGCAGGTAGAACAAGCAGTACTCACTGGAGTGACAAAAGGGTTGCAAACTTCAGTGGAACTGGGATATAATCCCTGAGGTCTCATGGAACAACACTGAGCCAAAGAAGGATGAGACAAACCCAAGGAGCTCGGGCACAGGTACTGCCCCATGGCAGCGTGTACCACCTCGGGATGAGATCATGGGAGCTGCAGGCCTTGAGAAATCAGATGAGCAAGGATCTATATTTGTCTGGTGCCCCAGGATGAGCAGAACTGGGAGGTTCCTTCCAGCCCAGTCCCAAAGTAACGTGTGTGCTGCTTTAACCTTTTGGAATTTCAAACCACCTCCTACCTAATGGACCAAAAAAGAACAAGTAATAATCTGAGAGGGCGGGAGAGAAAATCTGTCAGCCTGAGTCAGACTATTGGACCATCAAGCCCAGTATCCTGTCTCCGAAACGCCGTCAGTATCTGACACTTCAGGCTTAGCTGGGATAATAAAACATTTTCCTCAACCTTATGTAACATCTTGGCCTGGCAAAGAGAAGATTTAAACATTGATTGCTTTCCACTCCCCTCTGTCCCATGAATGTGAATCTGACTCTTTTCCAAAATGAACAACCCTGATGAGCTGGAATTGGTTTCTGGGCAGGATGGGAAAAGCTCCTCTCTCGTTACTCATTCCTGGAGAGATCCACTAAACCTTTGCCTCCTAAAAGGGGCACTTGAGTGAGAAGACAGAAAACTCCATCCACAGAATTCTGGGTGCCCACAGCCACCTTTTCATGGAAGCTGGAAATGCACGTCACAAGACTTCATGTCTAGTCACTTTATTTTTCCCCCTCATGTCTACTTCCTTTATTTTTGTATTTGTTTAAGCTCTCCATTAGTTTATTAGCTTGACAGCAGCCCAGTTAATTAGCCCGTCCTCCCTCCCCCCGCCCAAGCCTGTGAGGCTCCCCAAATGCACACAAAATTTAGTGCTGCTGCTGCTGCTGCTGCTGCTGGGGCACTTCTCAAAACAAATAAAAGATTTGCAAAGCCAGCCACCAAGCATCCAACATAATTAAAGTGCATTTGTTACTTTTTGGGCCCTCGCACACAATCGGGGCCTTGTGTGGAGCGAGCACTCCCCAAATCAGGCTGTTTTTCTTTCGCAGGGACGAGTGCCAGGAGTCTCCCCAGCCCAGGTAACATAAGATCCCAAGGAGCAGCGAATGGACAGTGGCAGCCAGAGTGAATGGACTGTGGGGAGATCTATATGGAGGCGAGTATCTATAGATATATGCAAACATGCACAGACAGGGCACTATAGTTCTTCAGGGGGGAAAAAAATGTTAAAAAAAAAGCAGTGGAAAGGCTCCCAGAAATTACTGCTCCGTGCACAGGTATGTAAATGACTCTGGAGTCTCGCTGTCCACCACCTCAATCAATTACAAGGTTATTCAAGATAAAACAAACACCATTTCAATTAACTGCATATACAGCAGTGGTTAGAGGCACACGCAGGGAAGAGGAAGTGGGAGGAATTTTTGGAAAATGGAACTTTTTTCCTGCTGCTCCTGGAGATATGCACAAATAGAGGTTGCCTTGAGGTGCTGCGAGTGGAGCCATGAATGGTCTTAAAAGCTCCCAACCTAAAGTTGTCGTGGTCCGAACTCAAAGCAAAATGAGGGGACAAAAATAAAACAAAAAAAAGGAGTGAATGAGCATTTAAAGATCTGTTTAGTTTGTACTGGCTCAGAACAGCCTTTTGCAAGAGTCAGTGGGAGCAGAAATTGGAAGAGATGCTGAAGGACCACTGGTTCTGTGGGAGGCAGGAGCCAGAGAAGCGCCCCAGCAGTGCTGAGGAGCAGCTCTGTGTGGGAGCAGCTCCCGGATCCGCATTCCCAGCTGGATTCCCAGCCCAGGAATGCCGAGGCCTCGCAGGGTGAGGACACAGCTGGGTGACAGAATCTGACAACAACCTACAAATTCAGTAGAGGCTTGAGAAGCCAGGGGAGGAATGATGGCAGGGACTGGGCAAACATCACTGGGGATGGTTTTCCACCCGTGCCACAGATTTTTGCCTAATGCTGAGCAAACCATTCTACCTCCTTCCTTCATTTTTCACACTTCTGCACAAAAGTTCCTGGTCAAGAGGTCTTGCACACTGCTCCTCTTCAATCAATACAATATTCAATGGGAGTTTTAGATGATTTTTCTACTTCTTTGGCTGATGCAGAAAAACTAAAGATAAGTGACCTTTGGAAAAAAAAAAAAATCATTATTAATCAAATATTTCTGGATGAAATACACCCAGACCAGGAGGTAGGACCAAAATTTATAGCCACACCACCATAAATCATCATCCAGTCTCCTGCAGCTACACTCATGGTCATAAGCAATAAATTTCTTGCAGTTGCCCAGTTTTCATCAATGACTTCAGCCACAAAAGCCGACTGTGAGCCTGCTCCTGAGAGCAACAAGCGAGAGCAGGTGTATTTGAAACACCCTCACGTTAGTTTTGTTGACCCCCATTTGCAGGGCATTGGGATCTGTCACACTTCCATGTCTCCTTTCACATCTCCGATTTACATTTGTGACAGACCACAAACAGGGAGTTTCTCACTCACTGGGGCAGGAACTTCGTGGGGCCACGCTTAATCCATGTCAACCTTCTCTTTGCTGACTAGAAGATGTGAATAAAATCTTGAATTTCGGGAGGAATCAAACCCAGAGCTGCTAATTAGCACTTATTTTATACTGATTCAAACCACAAACGCCTGACATTTGAAGAGGAAGATGAGGTCCAAATGGCCTTGCTTCCAATGCCTAATTAAATTCAGAAAAATCAACTCTTTCTGAGCCTTCTTCCCATTGTAAAATTGTTTTTCCTCTTCTCCACTCACTCCGTGCCAAGGGCCACCCTAAACATGCAGAGATCCCCGCTGAGCTCAGCCCCGGCACTGGGGTTTTTGTGCATTTCCCAGGACTATTAACAGAGTAATATAATGAGAAATGAACTGAGGTTAAAGAATTCAGTGCCTCGTGTATTTTCACTAAAAACACTGACTGCATCAGGGGACCTGCCAAGAGGAGAGTTTAATATCGTCTGAAAAGGAAGAATTTTCATAATGACACTTGGCAGGGGCTGCATCCCCCCCATGAGTGGAGCTGCTGGGGCTTTCTCTCCTCCGCTCTCTGATTCTCTCTCTCCCCACAGCCCAGTGGCAGGACAAGGGATTTTCATTTGGAAGGGACTGGGAACCACTGGAACCAAGCTTTGGGCGACTCTTCACAGGGTAGGGGGCTCACACTGCTCAGGTATTTTGGGAAAGAAGCTTTCAGGCTACGCAGTTTCTTTACAGTCAAAAGGGAAAAAGTGGACACAGAATGCTCAAAATTTCCTAAATTGCCCAAAAAATTTTGGTCCATGCAAATCTTTCTTCTCGTTTTCCAGATCTAGACAGTGGGCCAAAACAATTACTTCCTATGTAGAGCAGTTTTAGACTTTTTTATGGAAATGATGCAGGAGGAATCACCTGAGCCACTAAAACCCCTGCAGCTCCAAACAAACCAGCTGTAAGGATAAAGCAAATCCCACATTTTGCCTTCACAACTTTTATATCTGGTGACTCTTCCTGAATTGCCCAGTTCTTATTGTTTTCCCACCAGCACTCCAAAAGTGGTCAGTGTTTTATGTTTTCTTACAGTGCTGCTTGTTCCCTTTTTTCTCACTCCCATCTCCCATGGAAACGTCATGCCGAGAAAAAAGAGCAAATAAACCAGAAATGAATGCCTGAACAGGGTAATAATGTTCTCTATAAGAGAGATCAAACGTTCTTGATAAATTCAGTTTTACTGTGCAGCTGACACTGGCTCTCAGTGCAAAGCTCAGGCTCCAGCAGAAATCGGCCCCACTCCCCAACAATGGCCTGATTTCAAACAGTTTTATCATTTTTACTAAAACTCTGGAGTCAAAACTTTGCCCGACTCAAATCAAACCTCAACCTGACAGGCTGGCCCAGCACAGTTGTAGGTGGAGCAAATACAATAAAACTCTCGTCTGAGAAGGGCCAAACAGCAGGGAAAACAATTCCTTGTGGAGAGATGGAAGAGCAGTGGTCGAATTCTGCTCGTTCCAGGTGACGTGTGCGAATTAAAACAATCCCAAAGAGATTTGGGGGGCTCCATATCCACCCTCGGGGAGTCACTCCAACCCTGCAGCAATAAAACTGAGCACAGGGAGCTCATTTTCCCTGAGACTCCGGGTATAAAGTCAGCAGAAAAATACCCTGGAATGAGGATTACAGAATGTAACTCTCCTTTGGAGGTGACGGCAGGGCCCTCATTTGCAAGTGATAAATGTCACTGCTCTTCCATCTGCAGCCTTTTAAAACCATTTTGAGGGATGTAATGAGGCTGCACAGCCTTGGAGAGACGGGCAGGGGACAGCGGAGCCATTTGAGCTTTACAGAGTGTGTCACGGGGGAGTTGTCCTTTTTTTTTTCCCCCTTTTTTTTTAACAAAATGAGGTGCCCCAGGGGAAAGTCAGCAGCTCGAAGCGGCCCCACCTGAGTGTGTCTTGGGAGGAAGCCTACTGCCTCATATTTTTTAAAAGGGAAAAAAAAAAATTATAATAATAGAGCCGAGCCAAAAATATCATGCAGTTCATAGCTGTGAAAAAGCCAGGGAAAGCTGAGTCGCCGCCGGCCAGTGTTGTTCTTCCAAACAAGCTGACCACCCTCCCTTCATAACATTTTATTTATTAAAGCAAAGTTGGCCCTCTGGAATAAAATTATGCCCTATTCATATATATATACGTATATCTATGAATGTATGGTTATTAATGGCTGTGTTTCCATAGAGCCACAAGGTCCCTACAGGGTTTTTTCTGGGGGGGTTGAGCTACTGAATTCGTTAGAGGGAGAGAAATTTAAACGGTGTGGATGGGATGGAGCAACAATTCGGTCATAACCCAGTTGTAGCTGTTATAATTCAGGTATAACTCGTTATAATTCGGTTACAATTCGGGTATAACCCGTTAGAAGCGTTATAATTCACATTTAATTCCCGTTAACTCAGCGCAGGCCCCAGCGCCGCGCTCGCACGCCGTTGCCGGGGCAACAGCGAGCCCTCCTCCCATTGGTCGGTGTGCGGCGCAGCAGCCAATCAGCGCTCGGCGTTTCGCCGCCGGGAAAATGGCGGCGGCGGGGCGGGCGCGGGCGGGGAGCGGGGCCGGGAGCGGGGCCGGGAGCGGGGTTGGTTTTAAGGGATAAAATCAGTGTCAGGAACTCCATCCCTCAGCAACTCCATCCCTAACCAGTCCTTCCAAGCACCCTTCTCCCGCATCAAATAATCTCTAGGGTCCTTGTGGCTGAGCACTTACAGAAACTCGTTCCTAAATAACGGCATAAATTGACCAAGCCCTTTAGAGGCTCAGGGCAGCAGAAGCAGCACCTTCGGTATTTTCCGCTATTTGCCTTTTTTTTTTTCCCCCCACTGTGTTCATTCCCATTTTAAAGTGCCCCGTATTTACCTGCAGCACAGTCTAGACAGCTAATGAAATAGTAAGAGCCCGGTGGGTGTTCCCAAGAATGTAAACAAAAAGAGAATGGGAAATGAATAGATGTAAGAATGGGATGGGTACTGAGCGTGCCACAGGCCAGGGCATCCCGCGTTTATTGGGTTCTTTACTGTTGTTCCTAAAATCCCCAAAGGAATCAGCCCGTTGTTCTGTGGGAACAGCAGGTCCCATTTACCAAATGTGCTTAAAGATGCAGTTAGATCCCAAAGGGATGTTTCCAGACAGTTCATAAAACCAGGTTGTGAGTCACCACTGGACGCTAATGGGAGTAAGGCCTGGAACTTATCTAGGTGCTTTTAATAAATCCTACTCTTTCCATATCGACATGATTAAATGCATAATGTGCTTTTTTTAACTGTGACCCAGTGTTTATACAGTGCCAAGAGCAGCAGGCTGAGCACTAAAATGCTCTGTACTTCTGGAAAATAGTGCCTGCTCTGGAGAATCCAGAATATTAACGGGCAGGTAAGCGTGCAGTCAGACTGAGACGCAGAAATGGAGCTTCTCCCTCAGCACCTCACAGCAGGATTTTGTCTTTTCATTTATGTTCACATGCTAAATTTCTGAAGTTACTTCTGAGCTATCAAGCCCAGATTTTCAGCTTATTTTTGTTTCTCCCAGCAAACATCCCCAGAGCTGTTGTGTTTTTACATGAAGCACGTTCCTCGCTTGCAGCAGTGATTGCCTTTCAATTTATTTATCAGTAACTCCTCATAGACTGAACAAAACACATTCAATGATAATGAAATTATAAAAGTTCGGAGCCAGAAGGAAGTTAAATAGGTGGTGTAGTTGGACTTCTCACGCTACACCTGGACAAACTGGGTGTTTGCCTGATGTGTTCCTGAATATTTTTAACACCTTTGAGTGTCTTCCAGGACATTGTGAGGTGGATCTTCTTAATGTTCCACCTCTGTGACACTGAGAAGCTCTGCACTAACTCGGCAAAATTGAGCCTGGAGCAAACTTAAATTGCTCTGAAGTGCCTCCCTTTAGCTTAAAGAGCTTAGAATTCAATGTGTGTTTTAAGAAAAGGGAAGAAATCTGGAGTGTTGTTTTTCCTGAGATGTTTTCTGCTTTTATCTGGGAACTTAAAATTTAGAACTTCAGCGTGGAATCGGTGGGTTGGTTCCATACTGCATTCCTGGGGGATCATTGGGATCAGGAAGTGGCTACATCATAAAAAGAGTTGAGCAATACCATGGGGTGGAATTTTGGGTGGCAGGAGTATTCCTTGAACATTTCAGAAGCTGGACACAGAGGAAGAATCCAGGCCCAAAAATAAAAGCTTCCTTACCTGAGCTGAAAATTTTTCACTCTCAGATGAAAGTTGTGGCATCAAACTCGATGGAGACACAGTTGATATCCCATAAGTGGCCAGGAGAGGAAATCTCACTTTATATGAGTCACCATTTTTGTGCAAATATTAACTTTGGCTGGTGCACGTTTGTGCTGATATCTCTTTTCCAGATCAGAGTCTCACAGTACATTGTCTTGGCTGTATTGAACTGGAGCCTTTGGTTCTTTGAATAACTTTCCTTTTTAACTGTTTTATCTATTTATTGTATCTGAAAGGTAAAGAAAACACAATTTTCCCCATGATTCCGCTTCCAGTGATGCAGTGTTAAATTCTGCACCAGTGGAAAACTTGGATTTAATCATGGCAAAGAGCACAGTGCTGAGGATTTGGGGTTCTGTGCTCAAATGAGTGGAAAATCCCAGAAGCTGGCAAGCCCTGCTTCCCAGAATCGCCCTGCCCTGCCATCCTCATGCTCTCACTGGTTTATTTTGTCACTAGAAACATTGGGGGGCACTGGAATTAATATTTAGTTTTGAAAAATCTTCATATTCTCTGGCAAAACACTCTTCAAGGTTGCACCCACCAACCATTCAGAATTAATTACAGATGATGAGAAGAGATGAAATTAATTAAATATTGCTTGTGTCTGGTTCTTGATCCTGCAAACCTCAGCAGCTGCAGTGGAGGAACACGGGAATGCAGAGTTGGAATCCACAACTCCAAGTGTCTGGAAAAGATACTGAATTTTGAGCTTTATGGGGGAAAATAGGACTGAAATTGGGGTTGTTGAACACCGAGAATGGATGAAAAGTCAAGAATTGAAATAAATCCCTTTTAATTTATTGTTTATTGGTTTCTTTTCATTGTGTGGGTGTTAAAGAGCTGATGCAAGGTGATAAAGGCCATTTATCTTGCCAGGATTCAGCAGCCCCAGGGACACTGCTCCCATGGCATTCCCCGTGCTGCTGTTCCAGACAGAACACCAAATTAACTTTTCCAAGCAGTATTTTAGGGAGGGTGACTATAAATAACCCAGGTTTGGACAACGCACCAGGGCTGACACCCTGAGCCTTGCAAATTGTGCCCCGGGATCTTCCATGGCCACAAGTGGGCAGGAGGTTGGGTTTGGCACCCTGTAGTGACATATTTTCTTCCTGACCTCAACGCTCGTGTCCCCTGTGGTGCCACCTTCCCCTGCAGGCTGGCAGCTTGGGGACACTGGAATTAGCCAGCATTTATTCCACCCTTTCTGGCATTCCTTTAAAATGAACTGCTGCCCAGATAAGGGACAGCCAGCTTGGAGAGGAACTAGGAGGGGTTCCATGGGGGAACTGAGGGAGGCAGAATTCCAGGGCATCATCCCGGATGTCTTGTTTTGCTGGTTTGTTGAGCACCATCGGGTTTGTGTCGTTTCATTTTGGGTCCTTATTTCATTTATTTTTGGGCTTCTGGGCTGTTGCAACTTCCAGAGTTACCGAGTCTCTTTGCACTTATCTTATCTGGGTTTCCTGATTTCCACTATTAGGTGATGTCTGACACCTTCTTCGGTCCGGTGTGGTTGTCTGGACATGCAGTGAGTCACTCCCTCTGCCCCAGCATTTTCCACCCTCCCCTCACCCCTGCTTTGAGGGGGGGCTGCTTTCACCAGGTTATCTCAGTCCTTTCTCGGGTACAGCCCCATCTGGGCGAGGGTGACGATGAAAACCTTACAGGTAAAAGGTGTTCTGGTCATTCTTCAGGACGGAATGAAGTCGAAGGATGAAGCTTTGGCTGTGAGAAGTACTCTGGATGTTTTCAGATTGTTTGAGGTGGTTCTGGGTTCTGTAGCAAGAGCTCATGCTCTGAGTGCTTGTCACTGCCTCCAGAACGAAGGAATGACCCCGAGTGTTAAACAAAGAGCTGTGACACCAGGAAGGACAGAAGTGCTCTGATTTCACCCGTATTTATCTACTCTGATGTGGTTCTTGGTGATTGTTTCCTGGACACTCAGCTTCCTCCTCGCTTTCTGCTCTCCAGCAGCCCAGAAAAGCCGAGTGATCCTCGCTGAGCGATTGCTTGGGCCCGCATTATTACCGATTATTGCTCAACAGTAGCTTTGATCCCCCGCAGGCTGCTCCCATCGCAGCCCGGGCGCTGTAATTGCATTCCAATGGGTATCCCTAATTCCCCCGGAGTGCGGAGAACAATCCTCTGAAGTCAGGCTGCTTCCTTTGCATTGTAACTGCTGGCTGGTGACCAGTGTTTACTGACTCCTCTGAGTCATTTGTGAGTGTGATGCTTGGCTAAAAAAATTGTTTCCAAGAGCCCTATCATCATTAATCATTAATTAATGTGATTGCCCACGGTTGGAATGGAGCAGGTGCCTCAGGCCAGAGTGGAAGAGCCTGTGGCACACAGACGGTCTGGGCTGTCCCCATTCCATCCCTGACGAGCGATCCAAGTCATTCAGCAGTGGCAGAACCTGGCGGGTTTCCCTTCCTAAAGGAGTTTGCCGTTTCAGAAGTGCTGCTTTCTTCGTGCTGCCCTTCGAGCCGTTCCCATGTCAGTCAGCGGGGTGAATTCGCAGCGTGCTTTTATTGAAATGGAAATGAAGGCGGTCAGGACTTCACCTGACCCCCGTGAGGGAAGTTCCACTGCAGGGAGCGTGCCGGGGATGTGTTCAAGGCTCTGTTCTTCCAGCTTCCCTTGAAATGTGCTGGAATTGTGGTTTGGGGGCTGAAAGGGGGAAAAAAGAGGAGTTTGAGGGAGTTGACAAATCCCAGCATTCAAATCCTAAGGCCCAATGCCAGAGTGGGGAGCACTGGGGGCAAGAAATCAGTGAGGGGCAGGGGTGGGGGGCAGTGTCATGGTGAGGGTGGGGAAAAGGCAGGACCCGAATCAGCTGCACATCTGGCTGAGGTAAAGGATCCGAATCAGAGCTGCACATCTGGCTGAGATAAAGGATTCAAATCAGAGCTGCACAGCTGGCTCAGGTAGAGGATCCGAATCAGAGCTGCACATCTGGCTCAGGTAAAGGATTCAAATCAGAGCTGCACATCTGAGATAAAGAATTCTAATCAGAGCTGCACATTTGGCTGAGGTAAAGGATCCAAATCAGAGCTGCACATCTGGCTGAGATAAAGGATCTGAATCAGAGCTGCACATCTGGCTCAGGTAAAGGATTCAAATCAGAGCTGCACATCTGGCTCAGGTAGAGGATCCGAATCAGAGCTGCACCTCTGGCTGAGGTAAAGGGTCCGAATCAGAGCTGCACATCTGAGATAAAGAATTCTAATCAGAGCTGGACATTTGGCTGAGGTAAAGGATCCAAATCAGATCTGCACATCTGTCTGAGATAAAGAATTCTAATCAGAGCTGCACATCTGGCTGAGGTAAAGGATTTGAATCAGATCTGCACATCTGGCTGAGATAAAGGATTCAAATCAGAGCTGCACATCTGGCTGAGATAAAGGATTCAAATCAGAGCTGCACAGCTGGCTCAGGTAGAGGATCCAAATCGGAGCTGCACATCTGGCTCAGGTAGAGGATCCGAATCAGAGCTGCACATCTGGCTCAGGTAGAGGATCCGAATCAGAGCTGCACATCTGGCTCAGGTAGAGGATCCCCACACCCCCTGCTGCCAGGACTTGCTGGTGGGTCTCTGTCACGCTGAAGAGGCCCTTAGGATGTGAGTAACAACTCCCGGGTTCCTCAATGGGACCTGCAAAGTGCTCAATTAAAATTCGATTCGTTTTTTGAGGGGAGGACAATTAGGAATGAGTTGATGGGTGACTTGCTGCTGCTGCTGGATTTGAGAGCCCCAGAGGCTCTGTGTCCTGAAGTCCCTCCCAACACTTCTCCCTTAGTTGTTAGACCTGAAATAAAAGTTGTTAATGCATTAAAGTGCGCTTTTCTAAATTATTTCCATTTCATTTATTAAGCAGAAAGAAATTAATACCATCAATATTCATAATTTCATCCTTTTAAAACATTTTTACCCCAGTATCAAGGGTGATAAAAACATCTTCCTGAGCAAGAGAAAGAGCAAGAGAGTGATGGGAGTCTTTAGTTCCCGTAAATTTAATTCCTGTAAAGTCTGGACACCCTGGGCGGATGCCTTGGCTCCAAAATGACCTCCTGGCTCTTCCTTTTTGTCTTGGTTTTTAATTGGAGCCAGCAGAAGGAGCCCAGCATTTGCCAGGTGGATGCGAGCTGTGCCCTGGCAGGACGCCTGCAGACCCAGTGCTGGTTTGTAGATTAAAATAAGGACAGAGAAAGGGGTGGAGAGGGAGGAGGAGGAAACACGAGAGAGAATAGCAAAACACTTTGTTCTAATTCAGGTGAAAAAGTGAATCTGGGTGTCCTCACAGAGCGTCTGCCACGTACAGGGTGGAGGAGGAACAAATTCCTTTGTACATGTGTTCTGTTCCCTAATTATCCGTGTGTGCCAGCCCCCAGGAGCCATCCCGGGCTGCTGCCCGAGCCGGTGCCTGCTCAGACATCATTCCCAGCGGGAAGCTCTGGGAACAGCAGCCTCTTCCAGCCGGGGGCAGCTCCGGCCCCGCAGGGAGGGCAGGGAGGGCACGGGGCACATTGGAGGTCCTGTCTGTGGTGTTGGGACTGAAGCACTGCAGCTCTGGCTGTGGTTGATCCCCGGCTCTGTTTCCTCGGCCTTAAAATGGGCAGGATCCTGACAGAGCCCGGGGAGCTCAGGAGCTGAGTGGTTTCAGCTCTGGGGTCACAAAGCAAGGAGAGGTTCTGAGCCCTTTTTGTCAGGCTGCTTTTGAATGAACCACTTCTTTTTGTGTGGTTTTCATTCTAAAGGACTTCACAGCCAAAACCAAATCTCAGAGAATCGAAGAATCCTGGAATGCTCTGGGCAGGACGGCTTCCACCACCCCAGGCTGCTCCAAGCCCCCTGTCCCTGAACACTTCCTGGGGTGGGGCAGCCACAACCCCATATATCCTTGGGAACCCCACTTCCTCTTACCTTAGGCAATTAATCCCTGTTATTAAACCCCTTAATTCCCAGATTTTCCTGCTTGGTCACTAATGGCAAATGCAGCCTTGCAACAAATCCCCCTGAAAGCCTTTAACTGCTAATTCCAAGTTACCACTCTCTCTGAATGGGTCTGCTGGGCCATTTTCCATCGGGACAATTTCCTGATACCAAATATCTCTTTGCAAAATCACAATTGCTCCTGGAGCCTGCTACAGTTTTGCCAGAAAACTTCTGTTCACCAGTGGGGAAATGGAACTGAGAGCATCCTGCCTGCCCACCTGGAAGCCCCACAGTGTTTTGGGTTAGGGGGTTTTTTTTGTTATCTATTGAAGAAAAAAAAAATCTGGAATAAAATCTTTAATTTCTCAAACAAACAAACAAAAACTTAACAGGGCTTGGGAATCCCTCCACACAAATGAATTTATAATTTATGTCAGGGTTGTTGCTGCCCTTTTACTGGTTTGTTTTTTGGGGTTTTTTTTTTGTCCCTGTCAGAATAATTCCCATCATTATTTTATAATGGGGTTTTTTTTATTATTTTTTTGAGAGGAAATTTCATTTTCAGGCAGGTTTTGGACTAAGGAATTGAAACTAACTGGGAAGACAAAGTAGGGAGCAGAGAGAGCAGGGAAAGAGTCACAGGATATGCTTGACCTGGGAAAAATTAGTTCACCTCTTTGACAAAAATTATCTTTTGGCTCAGCCAGAGCCATTTTCCTGTGGAATGGAGCTGGTTTCTAATTGATTACACGCAGAGGCCACTCAGATGTCTGAAAGGCAACGCTTGGACATTTTTATTCTTTCTGTTATTGAAGAGATCCCAAGTTCAAACCAACCATTTTGAAGCTGCCATGTTTCCCATTATCGTGGTAATCAATTCCCTGGAATTCTGGCTGGCTGGAGATGTGAGCTCAGACCTCAGGAGGATTTCTGGGCTTCGGGAATACTGAAGTAGAGTCCAATTCCTTTCCTGGAGTGGCTGAGACCCTGAAAGCCCCAGGGAGGGCATGGCCCCATCTTTACTTCAGTTATAGGGCCTTTCCCTAAAATACAGCAAGTTTCACTTGGCTGTGATTATATCTTAAATTTTATAAATCCAATGCCCTAGGAGAATTATGCCATCCTAAAATCCTTCCAAAATCCCCTAAAATATCCCCATATTGGAGAAGCACTTGTCTTTATTTGCCATTGTTTGTGCTGAGTGAACTCCTTGGAGGCAAGGAGCAAATTCCTGGGAGAACTTGTGGCCGGATCGATTTGTGGAGCTGTTTCCATGTTTTCTGATGCAATCCAGGGTAACAATGTTGTATCCCAGTAAACATGGAAATGGAGCAAGGAAAACATTTCTCAATCGACTTCCTAAAAATACTGCTCTAGCTGGGGAGGGGCTCGAGTTTTATTCCAGGAGCTCGTTCAAGCCCTCCTCAGTTTCCACAATGTCTCGGATTTTACTCAGGCTTGTATTTCATGGATTTATGGATTGGGTAACAAAGTGCTCCGTGGGCCAAATGCCCACGAGCGTGACACGCAAGAGCCATTCTGGAGTCCAATGTGCTGTTCCTGGGTGGAAAAGTGCCAGGCGTGGCTGGAAGTGAGCTCTGGGTTTGGCAAAGTGGGCAGATCACCAAGGGCAGTGCTGGGAGGGCCTTTCTGCAACTGCCTTTTGAATATTCCGATGCTTTGTTGTGTAGGGGGAAGAAAAGGTGATGCCTTCAGTGGGTTATTCTGGGATTTGGGGGGGTTGGTTTAATTGTCTTTCACCCCCTCTGTCCCTGCTGATTCCTCAGGTGGAACCTGATGAAAATCCAAGTTCTGGGTTCCTGGAGAGGAGGGAGGGAATGACAGGGGAGCAAATTCTCCGGTGTTGGGATGAGGAGCAGCACTGGGACGGGGCTGTGTCTCCAGGGGGATGTGCCTCAGCCGTGCCCTCCTCATGGAACAGAGGAGAACTTCCCACCCTGGCAGAGCCTGGGCCAGGCCCTCAGCCCACAGCACACAGTTCTGTCTGGCCTCTGATCCCACTGCTTTGTTCCCATTTTTAGGACACCTGACGGAGCCCATCCTCCCCTGGTGAAGGTGAAGGAGCCGCCCTGTGCATTCCCAGTCCCTGCAGCCCCTTCCCAGAGGGAACTGATTCCAGCAATGCCATCTCAGAGGGATGGAGCTCATCCAGCCTTACCAGGGCAATTCTGTGCAGTGACGTTAAATCTGAGAGCTTTCTCCAGACACAGAGATTGTTCCATGGTGAAGGCAGTCCCCCTGCCCCTTCCCTTCCCACGTGTCTCTGGGGATGTCTAAAAATAGCCCTGAGCATCTGAAAATGTGTCCTAATCTTTTGTCAGGGAAGTGGATGAGGTCACAAGACTGGGAAGGGGCGGCTGGAGAGAATGCAGAACTTGACACGGCAGATAGACCCGAGTGGGGTGAAGAAAGGTAGGGAAAAGGGGTCCAGAATCCCCGTTTTCCAGTGGGTTTTGTCCCTGTCTTTGGGTTAAAAACCCTTTTGATACACAGAGGTCAGGATGGGACAGGATCAGAAGTTCTGCTTTCAGCATTGTGAACTGCACAGAGCACGGAAAGGAAGGGAGAAACCGATGGATTCAGCACAAAAGCCAAGGTGGACATGGACAGAGCATGGAAAGAGAAAAAAACCAGTGAATTTAAGCACAAAATTCATTGTGGACACAGGCAGGGCACAGCCCTGCACCACTCCCTGTGCACAGTCAGAAATGGAGAGGTTCTCCTTCCACGTGGTGATGCTGCTTTGGATAAAGTCCATCCCCTTTGGGTTTGGAAAATGTGCTTTCTTTGTTGGAATTTGCCAATATCGCCGCCCTGCCTCGTTCCTGGAGAAGAGCTGAGGGGGCACAGCCAGCCAAGGAAGCTCAGGGGCGCAGCAAAGTGAAATATCCCGGAGTCCGAGGCAGCAGGCTGGAGGTTCTCGTAGGAGTTAATAAAAACGGTATTAAATATCCTTCTGCCACCCCGGCAGAGATTGCCCGGGATAAATATTCCCTGGATTCTCATTTCCTGCCCCTGCACATCGGGCTGGGCTGGCAGAGTCACTCAGAGTCACTCCGAGTCACTCAGAGTCACTCAGGCTTTGCCCCAAATGCCCCATAGGAGCAGCTCCATTCCAGGTCTGTTATTTGCATAATTGGGTGCTAAGGAAAACAAAGCCAACAAATTGCTGATAATTGCCCGGCGTCAATTATCGGGGGATAGGTCAGAGGTGCGGCAGGAGGGTGAAGTCTCCAGGTGTGTGGAGGTCAAAAGCGACTCGTTCTTGAGGGGAGCCTTGTTGGGGGTAATGGCTATCAGAGCAACTGCGCCGTGTTTAACGGCGTGTTCTGCAATATTCCAAATATTCCAGGGGGGAGGGACCCCTGCCAGTGGCAGTTATGGGTTAGGGCTCCACGTGTTGCTGAAAAGGGGCCCTGACAAGAGCTGTGAACACTCAGGTTGTGTCACAAGTGGTACAAGAAAGCTGCACAGGAGGGCTTGGCCATAAAAATAATCTTATAAAATAGAATTGACATCCCAAAATCATTTTAGTGCCTGAACAGAGTGAAAGGTGTCTCCCAGAAAATCCCCGTGGCACTCCAGGTGGTTGGGAAGGGAAATCTCCGTTGGCTGAGGTGAGATTGTGAACCTGGGGGTCAGGAGGGACTGAACTTCCCCCGATGCTTTGGATTGATCCAGAGCCCATTGCAGGTACAGCACTGGATCACTGGGTCACTGGATCACTGGATCACTGGGTCACTGGGTCACTGGATCACTGGGTCACTGGGTCACTGGGTCACTGGATCACTGCATCACTGCATCACTGGGTCGCTGCATCACTGCATCACTGGGTCACTGGGTCACTGCATCACTGCATCACTGCATCACTGGATCACTGGATCACTGGGTCACTGGGTCACTGGATCACTGGGTCACTGCATCACTGGGTCGCTGCATCACTGCATCACTGGATCACTGGGTCACTGGGTCACTGGATCACTGGGTCCCTGGGTCGCTGCATCACTGCATCACTGCATCACTGGGTCGCTGCATCACTGGGTCACTGCATCACTGCATCACTGGGTCGCTGCATCACTGGGTCGCTGCATCACTGCATCACTGGATCACTGGGTCACTGGGTCACTGGATCACTGGATCACTTCCCACCCCTGCTAATTAGGACCATGAAAAACTACGGAAAGCCTGAGGAATTGCAGTTCTTTTGAAAAAGGCTTTGCTTTGAGCTCCTGCTGCTCCTCGTTGCTGCAAAGTCCTTCCCAGAAGTTCCTTGTGTGAGGGACGAGCAGCCTCCCACATGGCCCGGGGGTTAAACCCCTGCCAGGGCAGTGACAGGAGCGGGAGCTCCCTCGCTCCTCTCGGTAACAGCTTGTCACACCGGCACAGAGGGCACGCCGGGGACCTTGCTGGGACATGACTTTGTTCATTCTCTCAGGGATTCTCTTTCCCTTCTCTCTTCAGCTGCAGCAGCCAAGGCAGGAGAGGAACTGTCTGACAAAGGTTTCATTGACACAAGTGGATGATTTTTGCTAGAAAGCACTTCCTTCTCTGCTGAAGGCTTTGAAGTGTTGCCTTTGTTCTTTCAGGCTTGCTGTTGGGTTTTTTTTTTTTTTTTTTTTCTCTCTAAAAATGATAGATAAAATACTTGAAAGTCACCTTTTAGTCCAGACAGAATAACAGGAGCAGCAACAGGAACCCTTCATTTGAAAAGGTGTCATCCTGCTCCAGTGATGCATTTGAAATACCATTTTCTAATCCTTGTCAAGAAAACAGTGCCTTAAATAATTGAAAAGTTCCCGTTGAATTTTAAACCGTGATTTACTCTTCAAGTTGTCTTCTTCCTTCTGTGCATCTCAGCGTGCCCTGGCTCTGCTGCCTCTGATCTTTGTCCCTCTTTCATGTGGCTTTTGCAAAATGGATTAATGGAGATGAACTCGCTGTAAAGTGCAGTGAATCAGCATCCAAAAGTGCCATTGTGAGGCAAGGAATTATAAATAAATCTGGTTTTTAATATCTGAGCAGCCTGGTAGATTTGGGGTTTCTGAAAGCTGAAATTCTGGGGTTTTTTTCTTTTTTTGCTCCTTAGCACCAAGTGTTGTTCATCCCTGGTGTGGAGACGCAGTTCTCCATGGCTGAGTAAATGGAAATTTCCCTTCTTTGGTGACAGAGTCAGATCTGTTGCAGACCCTGCAGGACCTGGAGGTTCCAGGTGAGGAGAAGGGCCTGTGATAACACTGCCAGCAAGGAAGTTCCTGCTCCAAAGAGCTCCAGCTCAGTCAGACCACAGAGATCAGCAAAGCACCAGGGACAGCTTCCTGTGGTCTGACACTGGAACCCTGCAGGAAGTGTGGCTGGGTTAGCTCCTCATTGACTCTCTGGCTTCAGGTTTTCCTCATCTTCAGGTTGTTCTCCACCTCAGAGGCTTCCTTGGCAGGGATGATTGGCCCCAAGCCAGGCCAGGAGACCCTTCAGAGACAGAGTCAGAGCAGTGGGTATTTGCTTTATTCAGCGCTGGGTGTGTGGGGGATCACTCCTCCAAACACACACCCCGGTACCTTCTACAATACAGTACTTATGGGTTAAATCATGAATATTCATTACATTCATTGGGACAGGTGTGGTTATACAAATTATTCCCCGTAAGCCATTAATATCATTAGCATACGGGTCACGCATGCGTTGTGTGTCCTGGTGGTCGCACTGAGGAAGGCTTCTCCTCTTCCTCGGGGGTCTCTGTGGTGAAGATCAGCAGTCTTCCTCATAGTGCCCTTTTCACCTTTCTCCCTGGGGCCTGCGGAGTCCTTTGAGGAACGATTCAGGGTTTCTGAGATGATCTTTGGCCCTTCTATCTTGACAAGATCAGGGCGAATCCTACTAACAAGGTCTTGTAATTAATATTTGCTGTCTGAATTAACATTTGCTGTCTCCTCCTGTCCTCCCCTATCTTGACAAGATGTAAATTCAGCTTCTTAAGTTTTGTCTCTTAATAGTTACCTGTGCTTACATGAGTTACCCACTGACTGCCCTTTACTCAGGGAAGGATGGGAGATTCCAGCAGTGCAATTCCCTTTGGTGCTCCCAGACTGGTGAAAGGCTTCTGAATGCAGTGCCTGGGCTTTGTATCCCCACCCCACAATCAGGGGCTCACCTGGATGTGCTCTGACCTGGCAGCCGAGGGAAAAGTGGGCAGAGCCGAGCAGCAGCAAGAGGGATTTCTGTCCCCACCCAAACCCTGGGTCTGGAAATGGCAAGGAAAAAGGAATGGCATGGAAGAAAATGCCATGAGTGAGTTATCACAGAATCCCAGGGGGGTTGGGCTGGAAAAGACCTTGGTTGGGTTGGAAAAGACCTTAAAGCCCATCCAGTGCCACCCCTGCCATGGGCAGGGACACCTCCCACTGTCCCAGGCTGCTCCCAGCCCCAATGTCCAGCCTGGCCTTGGGCACTGCCAGGGATCCAGGGGCAGCCACAGCTGCTCTGGGCACCCTGTGCCAGGGCCTGCCCACCCTGCCAGGGGAGGATTTCTGGGAAATATCTCATCTAAACTGCTGGTTTGCCTCCAGCTTTATTAGCTCCATTTCCCTGGGACCTCGGCAGTGTCACCGGAGCCCATCTGGGTGATCCCCACCCTCCTCAGCAGTGAAGCAGCTCAAGGTCGAATTCCCAGCAGGACCAGCAGTGTCACTGGGATGAGCTGGGCTGCCCTGGCCATCCCAGGGCCTGGCAGTGCCCTGAGGGCTCATCCCCCACTTGCACAAGACTGATAAAGCTGAGCTGATAAACTCTGCGAAGTGATAGGGCACTAAAATCAGGGAAATGGTCCCAAGAACCCCCCAAAGTGCCCTTGTGTAAATCCCCTAAAACCCAGCCAGACTAATTCTGCCTCTCCATCTGCTCTGGTGCCTTGTCCCATTTCCCCGAGCTTCCCAACAGAGCTGGGTGAGCTTTTATAAACTGAATTTCCAACAAAATGTTTGCCCACAATTTCCTAAATATTTCATTAAGGCAATATTTAAGAAAGGACTCCTTTTCAGCGTGGCTGTCACTGATGGGAAGCCCATCTCACTTCTGCTGAGCTGAATTTTCCTTACTTCTCATCATTGGGATAACTTAGAGGTCAGTCTTTATGAACTGCAAAAAAATCAGAGTTATTGGGATTTATAGGGAAAAAAGATCATTCCTTGCTCTTTCTGCTGCTCCTCTCCCTCCTCCAGGACTGCAGCAGCAGAGGAAATAAACCCCAATAAAGCAGCCTGAACGCTGCTTTTTTTCAAGTGCCCATTCTTAGCAGAAGCAATGCTCAGCTGGAAGCCCAATAAAACCTTTGAAGCAGTAATTTGCGCCCATTCTTTTAAAGCCTTTTCCCATTTTAAATATTGGTATAAAAAGGGGATTTGAGGCATCGGGATCGCCAAAGCAAACATTTGACACGCTGTTATATTAGACTTGCAGAGTATAAAGCTCAGGCACACGAACCCAGGCTGCTGCTGGGCTGGGGAGCGGGGCTTGCTGCTGCAGGAAGGACAAAAAGGATGGAAAAATTCCGTTTCTGTGTGCTTGGACTCGCTGTTGGTAAAGAGGAGGAGGATTGCACCAAGTTGGGATGGCAACAAGCTGTAAAAAGAAAATCCTGCAGGTCTAGGATGGAGGATATTGGCTGATTTCTGTCTTTGAGCACAGCCCCAGTGCCACTGACACACTTTCCCTCTGCTGGGCCACAGATATTTATATTTGGGTGTTGTCGTGGAAACTCCTCGGGCTCAGAGGTTCCTTGGGGTTCTGTCTCTGAAAGGTGACACCGGGAGCCCAGATCCCAGACCTCTGGGAGGCTTTCACTTTATGGACCAGAGCATGTAAGGCTCAGTCCCCTGCCTTGGAGTCAGCTCCTGGATTTTGGGAGCAGGGAGTTGGATGTAAAAATTCCCATAGCAATAACCAAGTGTTTGGTGTGCAGAGGGTTTGATAAAAGCCACTTTTCACCATCTCTCCCTCTCTTTTCCTCCCTTTTTCTGCAGTCCTGGAGGCCAGGGAGGCTCCTCTGTGCTTTTGGGAGCAGTCTCCCCATCCATTTCCCTGGTTTGTGAAATCTGGGGGAAACCTATCTTTAAAATCTTTATTCCCTTGAAATTATCAGCAATTAAAAATTTCTGGGATAGAAAGGAATGGGAGGAGAAACCCACACGGCACAGGGCTCTTTTGGCTTCCAGGTAAAACATTCCACATGCCCAAGGTGAAAGGCAAGGCCTGATGCTCTGTGTTTGTCATCTCCACTGGCAAATCCAACACTGCAGCTCCTGTTCCTGCTGGAAAGAAAAACAAACTGGGAACAATGGGAGAAAGCCCAGAGCCCTGGAGCGGGGCTGGGGGGAATTCAGGCATTTCCCAGGCGCCAGCTGGAAAAGGGAATCCCAGTGCTGGGCTGGAGGGGTGAGGGAGCAGAGGGGGACGTGGGGTGGTGCCCTGTGTGTGCTCACTCAGTGCAGCCTCTGACAGGGATGCAGGGATTTAAAGTGAGCTCATTTAGGGCTCCCTGGACTCCGTTCTTACCTGGAGTTGTGCTCTGAATGCAGTGGGGGAAGGTCTAAATGAGTTTATTTCTGAAGCCAGTGTTTGGAAAAACCCACCGAGGTAGCCAAGAGCAGAAAATCCTGTTTGAAATTGGGACATACTCAGTTTTCTGACTCTCCAGAACAAGGGAGAAGGTTTTAAAGACAGCCCTGAGTTTAATGGGTGATACCAAAAGTGCTGCTTGCACATGACCCACGAGGCTCTCCCCAGCAGAGGCACAGCTTTCCCTGGAATCAAAAAACAAAAAAAGAAAAAACAGAGTCCTGCACGTGCATTTAGGATGCTGCCCTTCCCCCAGCCCAGGCATTTCCCAGTGTCCATGGCCAGGCCATGCTGGACATGCTGGAAGCACGGAGTGGAACCTCCCCTCACAAACGTGTCGCTGTTTTTTCCTTCACTCGTGGCATAAATCATAGGAGGGGAAAAAAATCCCGTTAGCACAGAGCTCGGGTTTGTTTATTTTTTTGCCAGCTGCAACATGCTACCCTCTTAGGGGATCCTGGAAACCAGGGCTGCTCGAGGCTGGAGGGACATGTCAGCCCCAAACTGGGGTCTGGCCCCTCTCAGTGAATTACAGCCTTGTCAGGAGCCCATTATCCACATCCATTTATGCATCCAGGGATGGAGTTTGTTCCAATTAACATCGGGGGTTTTATCAAATCAAATACCTGCACACTAAATTATGTTCCTGGTGCCAGGCTGGCTCTGCCTCCCTCAGCCCTGGGACACAGGGGGTTTGTTTGAGTGGCCCAGAGGGTCCTGTGGGGCTGAGGAAACGCTGCCTGACCTTCCCACGTGGTTGGTTTGGGAATATTTACCCCAACACAGCCCAGTGCTGCTCCTTATTGGGAAAAATATTCCAAGGCAAAGCATGGAGGCCTGGGGTGCTGGGTGAGGGAAGGAAGGGGCTCAGTAATGGGCTGCAGCCATCCCAGATGTTTGCTCATCTGTTTGCTGAGCCCAGTTTGTTTTGTTTATTAATAGGCCTTGAAATGCCAAGGGGAAGGGTTAAGGTGAACTGAAAATGCCAGATGTTCCTCTGGCATGGAGGCTCCTTTTGTGCTGGCTGAAATTAGTGGGGTGGTGGCTTTTCCCTTTTTATCCCCCCCCCTCCCTTGGAGGAAAGGATGTTCTTGTTGTTTTAGAAGGGGCCAGAAATCTCAGCAAATTAAACAATTAACTGAAGGTCAGTTCCATCGTGGTCCAGCACTTTCCATGGTCAGATGCAAAATAGTCCATGCTGTAAGTAAAAGAAAAATTAAATAATAAAAATAAGTTAAGAAGCTTTGCTTTTCCATGGAGGAAAAGGGGGAATAAAAGCTGGACAAAGAGCATTTTTACACAAAGGGCCAGGAGATGCTCCTGCTGTCACTGGGACCTTGCAGGGGAAGAATTCCACACAGGACAACTTTAGGCAAATTAAATTGGAATGCAGCATCCCTATTCCTAAGGGTTTGGACCTGCAGTGTATCCTCAACAGGGGGAAAAATCTGTCCCTGCTTAACAACACCCCCAGGAACCACTGGCATCAAATCTGCCTTTTGTGCTTCCCAGGAGCTTTGGGGTTGGGAGAATTGAATTCAGAGCACACTTGGGGGTGGCTTTTCCTCGAGGGACCCTCCCCAGCCCGTGACAATTCCTGTTCAGGGAGCAGAGTGGAAACTTCTCCCTAATCCTGTGCCATGGATGTCTGGGACTGAGCTCGTGTGGGAGCTGCCAGGGGCTGGTGCTGCAGGAGAAATGCAGATTTCCTGCAGTGTCTGCATCAGCTGCAGGCTGTGCCTGAGCAGTCCTGGCCAGGCAGGGGGAGGAATGCTCTGGAGAAACTCTCAGAGCCTTCCTGGACACACGGAGGGAGAGGATGGAAAAGGGCACCAGAGCACAGCTGACATTCCTTGGGTCAGAAAGGAACATCTGGATTTTCATTTCTTCCTGAAAAAGGTGATCAGGCCTTGGAGCTGCCCAGCCCTGGAGGTGTCCAAGGTTCTCAGTGCTCTGGGCTGGGGACAAGGCACAGCTTGGGCTTGATGGTTCTGAGGGACTTTTCCAACCTCAGTGACTCAGGGATAAAATGGAAATATCTGGCTTTTCTTGGTATTTTTGATTTTAAATGATGAATTAGTCTGAAATTAAGATAAAAGTGCATCTATGAGAGAGAACCTAGCAAGAAACTTGGATGTGTGGAGATGCCCCAGATGTGTGTGGAGCTGGAATCAAATGCAAACAGGAAAAGCTGATCCATGGTGAAGGTATCAGAAACAGATCCCATTTCGGATGGCTCGGACACTTCCTCACAGCTTGAACCTCAGTTTGTTTCTGAGCATTGATCTGAGGGCCTAAAGCCCAGCTTAAGTCACTCCAGTTCAGGCTTTTGTCATCTCAAATGGAGCTGCTGAGGTCAGGGTCAAGCACTGACTCAGAGAGAAGTTTGATATATCCAGGGATCCAAAAGGCAGTGAAATCCAGCAGGGCTGGGCTGTTTCTGGAGCTTTTGTCTCATCCTTAAGATCTGAGGCCTTATCCAACCTCCCCAATGGATACAGATCCTTCAGGGATCTGGATATCCAGGAATCTTAAAGGTTTGATACATCCAGGGGTCTGAAAGGCAGTGAAATCCAGCAGGGCTGGGCTGTTTCTGGAGGGTTTGTCTCATGACAGGTTCAGCAAATCCAAGAAATCAGAACATCCTTAGGGTCCTTTATCCCCAGAAGATACAGATCCTTCAGGGGAGGGAGGCCCTCACAGGAAACAGGTCCTGCCCAACCCCTCTGGTGCCTCCCTGTTCTCCCTGCTCTGAGGGGGAGGAATCAGCCACTCCAGGGAATGGCCCAGAGACAAACTCTTAATTGTGTGCAGTGATTTAATTGCATTATAGCCCTCCTTAAACGGGGTACAGAACATAAAGGTGGCCTGCTTCTATTTTTGATGCAGATATTATGGAAATTTATGTCCCTGATGATGCCAATCTCATGAACCCTCTCAGGTTTCTGAACAGTTTCCAAGCTGTCCCCCTTGCTCGGCGTGGAATTCTTTGTCCATTTTGTTCTGGTTTTGCAGCAGGGCCTGGTGAACCCCCCGTGTGTGCTTTGTGTGCTGCCCTTTCCTGCCAGCCAGGGGCTGCCTCTGGCCCTGGATTTTTTGGCTGCTGGAAGAAAAGTTTTGTTTCTGAGGTGAAAAATTTGCCTTTTAAATTTCTATGCAGTTCATACCCAGATGATAATTCATAGCCAGGGCTGAATACCAAATGACCCTGGTCCTCATTTCCACAAATATCCTGAAAGGCAGCGAGTGAGGCGAGGGAAAACACTGGCCCAAATCCAGTGCTGTTCCCAAATCAATGGCATTTATGGAAAGGCTGGATTTGGCCTCTTCCATCTTTCATTTCAAGCTCTCAGATTAACAGAATATAAATATTGCATGATGCCCCAGAGCTGCCCCAGCAAATGGCTCCAAGATGCATCTTTCCTCCTTGAACAAGGCAAATATTGTGAGATGGAGTCTCCAGGAGAAAGACTGGAAAAGCTGTTAGTGGCTGTTCCTGATGTGTGCTCCAAGGTGCTTGTGGAGACTGAAACTTGGAGGAGAAACTCCCAGCATGAACCAGAAACTCTTTTTTGGCACCGCCAGAACAATCCTCAGTTGCTTTTTCCATGATGCATCATTAAAAGGGTTTCGTCAAACTTAGTCCTGCTGGTTCCACACTGTCTGTTATCCCAAGAATTTTCCATAACAAAGGAAAAGAAGGAAATGTGAACTTTATTGAAAGGGAGAAAAACTCACTGGAAATTGTACTGAAGAGTTTTCAAGGCTCCTGCAGTCGAACAAGATTTGCCATATCTTGGCAATTATGGCTTTTTCCTGCTCTGTTCCCCGTTTTCCAGAGGTGTGGGAGCAGCTCTGGGAGTTTTTAATTATGGAATGATCCCCTCAATGTGACACCAGGAGTGCTCCATGTCTGCTGCTGATGGTGGCTCCTGCTGGGCTGCCAAGCTGTGGGATTTATCCTTGCAAACCCCATCCCACAACCCCTGCTCTTCCACACCAAAGCAGTGACCCAGCACAGGTTACACTTCCACTCTGGAATTGTAGCTTTCTGGGATTGACATTTTGGGATAAAACACACGGATTTCAGCTGTGTCCCTAGGGTTGCCAAGCTCTGGTCCTGTAGGATACCTGTGGTGTGGAACTCATGGTTGGGATTTCTCCATCAGTTGCTGTTCCTGTGTCACTCTCCTGGAGCATCATTAATAAATTGGGAATTTCATCCCTGATTTCCACAGTGTTCTGCTGAAAACCACCCGGGTTTCACTTTTCAGCAACGCTGAAAATGAATAAAAGAACAAGGTGGGGGCTGAGCGTGGTGGCTGTGTCTGAACTGGGATCAGTCCTGTTCAATAATGGATCAATCAGCTTGGAAGGAGCATCCACGCTGCAAAAAACACCCCTGGAAATTCAGAGGCCCGAGGCTTGTGAAGGATTTCCCAGCATTGCCTCCCCCAGTAGGAACCTTGCACTCAACAAGACCTGGCCCAGACTTTGTTGCCTCACTAGGATGTGCCCTGATCCTTTATCGTGTCTTATCCACGGAGACAGAGAACAATCCATCCCCTCTGTAGCAGCATGCCCTGAATTTAAAGACCTGATGTGTGTTCTTCCTGTTTTTCCTGACTGTGGCTGATTAACTCCAGTTCCTCCCACTCTCCTGTGTCTCATTTCCCAAACCCCCTGAGCTGGTCTCAGGGATCCGGGTGAGTTTTGGAATTGATCCTTTTCCAGGAGCTGTGACAGGAGGCTGCCTTTGCCAGCAGGTGTCACCATAAGAGAACGATAATTCCAGCTTGGCTGTCGGGCAGGAAACGGGAATTCTGTCCCTGCAGTGATCCCGAGCCCCATTGGAACCCCTTTATTCCACAGCGGCTTAGAACTGCTTTAGAAAATAAGTTAGGCCTGAAAACAGAATACTCCCAAGTAAAGGGAACCACAGAGTTTGGAAAAGAAGCTCGGGAAAGTTATCAGGTATTTTATGAAGCAGATGAGGATTTGGGGTGGCAGAGGCCTCTGGATCTGTGTGTTCCATCAGTTCCCGGGAGCACCGGCAGCTCCTCCTCCTGCACTATTTCTGCGTGCCCTGAGCTGTGTCCTGCAGCTCCCCAGACCCCGATGTTGGCACAAAAGCTCCGGGAATCCCTGCCAGGTGTGCTGTGCCCTCTCCCTGGCGTTTATTTCAGGGATAACCATTGCAGAAGTGAGGATCTCCTTGTTCTGCTCTCCCCTTTGGCTCGCAGAGGGGTTTCAGCCCCTCCTCTCCCACTTTGCACAAACCAGCAGGAAAAAGTGTCTGTCCAAAGGACTGTCAGGAGATGCTTCAACAAAAGGGGGGTTGGTCCCAGATTTTGTGATTTTCATGACCTGTGTCACTGCAGAGAGGTTTTGGGCTGGTCATTTTTGTGGAGCCTGGGTAGCTGCAGGCCAGCCTGGATCCCCGGAATGCCCCGTGCCGGGAAAGGGTCTGAGAAAGCGTTTTTGGGGTTCTCTTTTCTTTCACAAACACTGGCAATCAAACCCACTGCAAACTGAAGGATTAGTATTTAGCTCTTTTATCTAAATACACTCTGTTCCCCCCCGCCCCCTCCCCAAAATAAAATAGCGTTGTTTGAAATTTCCAGGGAAGCTCAAGGCCTAAAGCATTGGGTGAGATGTAAATTTCTTAAAATATTTATCCATCCATAAGTGGCTACATATTTGACATTATTATAGGGTTTCTCAGTGTTCCATTTTATTAAAAAATATTTATTTGGTTTCTAAGATTACTGCTTCTCTGACCACAGAAAATTCAATTACCAAAAACTGCAGCTATCAAATTGGTTGAAAATAAATAGCCTTTTATCCAAACCTGGCATGGGCTGGTTTACTTTTAATACGTAGCCATAAAAAAAAGAAGCTCTTTCCACCGAGAGCCGGTTGGGTACAGAGCGAGAAGCCAAGGAATACTTTGCATCATCAGGTTTTATTTAAAATAAGGGAGGGAGGGGGGAGAAAATAAGTCGTTATGAGACTAATTAGCAGCTCGTTTTTCTTTTTTGTTTGAGTAAGGGACAGGAGATCTCTCAAGACGTTTCTTTTGTTACCACAAGTAAGTTTTGATTCCCACGCAGGTAGCGATGCCGAGGGTTTTTGGGAGCGCTGGATGTCTCCTACCTGCGAGGTTTAAAACAGGCTTTGAGTTTGCAAGTGGTGAATAATAGAAATTAGTGCTGGAAGAGCGGCTGGAGGTCACCTGGGCGGCTTTGTAAATCGGTTTTCATCTTCACCAGCGCTGTCTCAAGACTTGCAGGGGTTTATTCATGAAGGAGTGTGGATAAAGGATTTGGGAGACAGAGGAAATACGTGGTGTCTGCTCAGCCACCACCACCCCACATCTACCAACGCTCTCGCGAAGGCAAAACAAACCAGGAAGGAGCGAATTTTAAAAGAACCTTTGTCATTTCCACCTCTTTAACAAACTGGGCTGAGAATTCCGCTCCTTGAATTTGTTAAAACAACCGCGTTGCTTTTCCAGGCCTGCGAGAAAGTCCCTTCCACACCGCGCCTGAAGTCACCGCATCTTTCAGCCGGGTCCGAGGGCCATCAAAGGCTGGAATGCGAAGCATCCCCGCCCCGTGGCCGGCAGGAGCTGGGCGCTAACAGGAGCTGTTGGCGCGGAGCCCCCGCTGTCCCCAGATCAAGGATGCTGCTGAGAGATGGCCCCGCTGCCGGGATGCTCCAAAGAGCCTGGCCCGGCCCCGGCATGAAAAGCCACGAGATCAAAGCTCAGGAGAAAGGGAGATAAGGCCGTGGGCACGTGGGCCTCCCAAAAATGCTGGCTTAAAGGGAAAATGCCTCGCTGCTGGGGAATGAGTGCTCACAGGTAACTCGGAGGCGAGGTGAGGAGCTGAGGAGGTTAAAAGGGAAACAGGAACACGGCAGGGTTAAAAAATCTCGCGGTTTGTTGCTCTGGAAAGATGTTGCCATTCCCTGGAAGATCGGTGGGGAAACTGGGCAGCTGCTGAGATGGGTTAAAATATTCCTGTGTCTCCCACTGGGCACAGCAGAGACTCTCAGTTACAGCCATTTCCTGGGAAACTGGAAGCGTTTTGTTGTTCTCGGAGTTGTCAGGCTTTGGGAAGGGGAGGAAAATCACCCGGGGATCTTGGTCTGAGCCTGTGGGTCAAGGCAGCAGCCTGGACCTCTTCCCAACTCATCCCCTTTAGGTGGCACCTAAATTCCGCCTCCCCTGAGCCCTTCCAGGTGCCAGACAGAGACATCCCAAAGGGCTGTGCTGCCGAGTTTATTGAAGTGAAATAACGCTTAGGAAGGGCTTTAAGAAGATTTTGTGAGGAAAGGACTCACTTAGGGTTGAAGAATAGCTGGCTGCTGTTCCATGGATGTGGTTTTGCAGGTCTGTACACACGTCCCATTGTACACAAAAGCCACTTATTTGTTTAAGGCCCTTGCTGAGTGTATTATGTGACACAGAGCCATCCAGAGAGGCTGCCCCAGCCAGAACTGCAGGGAGAGCAGAGCCTGGACCTGCACTTTAATCCCCTTTCTGCTGTGATTTCCCAATTGCATCGGGAGGCAAAGTCTCCCTGAGCTTAGAGTGGGATCCTGCAGGAAGATAATCCACCCATGGCTCTGCCCCGGCTTTTCCAGGAGCCTTTTCCCGGCTCTGCTGGAGGAGAACCAACCCCCCCTGCTCCCTGCAGAGCCTGGGAGCTGCAATGCTGCTGAAATGTAGTTTGGGATAAAATGTAGTTGAGGTATCTGTAATGGATCCTGCACTCAAAGCCAATAGAGCATGAGCTCAGCAATCAGTTGGCAGCCCATAAAATCTCTGTTACCTTTCTTTTCTTTTCCTTTTTTTTTCCTATGGTTCTTAAAGTGATGGTGTGAGGGAAGCTGAAAGATTGGGATTTACAGGAGCAGCTCCAGCCTTCTGGAGCAAATGGAAATAAAAGCCTGTTGCAATGTTGGGCTGGACTGGGTGACTGCAGCGATGTCCCCGCTGTCCCACTCAGGCTGAGCCCAGCCTAAACTGCTCCACTCCCACTCTTGGCTTGTGCCTCCTGACCAGCAGTAAAACAACATCACTTGCAGCAATCCCTGGAAGTGTGTTGGTCCAAAAACCTCCTGTATTTATATATATTTTGAATGGCTGCTTGCAGATAACGTTGCTTTCCTCGTTTTAAAAACCCTGCCTTGAATAAAGAGCTTCTTTGGGATGTTTTAAATGGGAGTCAGTGCTTAATGTTGCCTTGGTAGCAGAGACCCTTCATGTTCCAGGGTTCCCACAAACAACACATTGACTGTGGCCCCACTTTATATTCTCACTAAATCAAGGTAAAGTTTTTTAAAGCCCAATTCATATTAAAAAATTTTCCTGCGGGTGTGAAGTGATTTTGACAGAGGCGCAGCTCACACCGAGAACGCTCCAGACTTGTGGCTTCAGAGTGAAGAAGGGAAAAAATATAGCTTGGGGTGGGGACAGGAGGTAGAAATAGCTGAGAGGACCCTTTGGTCTTTAATTCATGTCAGAAGAGCCCCAGCTGTCACCCAGCACTTGTCCCAGATTTATGGATCATCTGTTTTGTTAATGCTTGTGGATCTCTTGCTGAACATAACCCTTCTGGAGGGTTTTTTCCCTGATCAAAGGCTGCTCGAGTTATAAATGTCCCTGTGATATCTTGAGGTTTTGCTGAGAAGAAGCTGCATTGATGGAAGGCTTCTCGGGGTTCTGATGAAGCCATATATCTTCCCTGTGTATCTTCACAAGCTGCACTTTAATTTTCTGTGTGCTGAACAATCTGTGCTTTAAAAGCAGCAGCTGAGGGGTTTCTGGCCTGAATGCAACCACGTGGAACGAGGCCATTTGTTCATTGCCAGCATTACCTGAAACACTGAACAGCCACTTTAAAACATTTACAGCATTTTGTCTTGAATTCACTCACAAGTAAAGTTTTATAGAGTTTATACCTGTGTGCCTGCAGGTGGAGATTTAAGGTTAAATGTGAATAAAGCAAAGCAGGATTTGAAGCTTGTGTAGCTCCCGATGTGACAACTGGTTCTTCACCCCTCTGTTCCAATTGTTTTCCAATTTTTATGGAAATAAAAGCCTGTTGCAGGTTTTATTTTTATGGAATATTATTTTAGGCTATTATTTTTATGGCATTAAAAGCTGTTCATGGATCAGCAGCTGCCTGGCACACGTGTGTGCTCTGCCCTCCCTGCAGCACCCGGGGGGCTCAGAGGAGCTCCCTTCCCTGCCCCATTCCAGCAGCAGCTCCCAGGCTGGGTCTGGGGACCTGGGGGTTGGAGCCAACAGGGAATTTGTGGTTAGCTGTCCTCTCTTTTGGAAAAGGCAGGAGTTCCATCATTCCTGTGAAATTCCAGGGGCAGTAGTGGAGTTCTGCACCCTTAGGCTGGGCAGAGCCCGGAGGTGTCTGGAGCTGGCAGGAGCAGAGAAGTGACCGATGAAACGGCCCGGGTGTGCCCGAGCTGGGAAAGGATCGCCCACAGGGAATGGCAGCAGAGGGATTTCATTTCAAATCATGGAATCATGGAATGGTTTGGGTGGGAAGGGACCTTAAAGACAGTTTAATTCCACCTCTGCCACGGGCAGGGACACCTCCCACTGTGCCAGGCTGCTCAGAGCCTCATCCAGCCTGGCCTTGGGCACTGCCAGGGATGCAGGGGCAGCCACAGCTTCTCTGGAATGTGGGATTTTAGGACACACCTGAATTTTAACTTTTAACTGAGCCCTGAAAAGTCTTAATGGTTCCTTCAGCTTTTGGATGGGAGCTTTGCCAGGGATGAAGCGAGGCAGGAAGCTCCTGTCCCTTTGGGAGCTATTCAGGCCCGTTCCCATAAGGAATATCCCTTCTCCTGGAGCCTGGGGGGATTTGCTACAACATTTGGGGAGCTTCTGGGTACAGGAGACAAAAAACATCGGAGAAGCTGCAATTCTGAAGTGATTTCAGAAGAGGCTTCCCATGGGTTGGCTCAACAGCAGCACAGGTGGGGGTGCTGGGATTGCCTCCCTGGGAATATGCCCAAAACACCAAGGGATGAGGGTCCCAAAACACCCTCCTGCACCCACAGGAGGAGATGTGAGCGAAGGAGGAGCTGCACCTTGAGCAGGCTCCAGAGCTCAGACTGCCCTAATTCCAGCCTCATCCAGATACAGGCTTAGGTTTGCCCATTTTAGAGCTGAGACCAACGAGAGCTCCCAGGCTCTGCTGGAAAGTCGGAAAAGGCCGCGGCATTCCGAGACCTCTGGAGTGAAGGTGTTAATTTTCATCCATTTTTAGCAAGGCATGATTATTGCTGGCCTGCCCATTGCATTTGAAATGCTTTAATTACTTGAGAACAAACTGTTTTACACAATTCCCACAGCAGCTGAGCGATACTTTGGAAGCCAAATATTCTGGATTATTTTGTGTGTGTGAGAGCAGGAAAAGGGGTCCAGAGCACTGCATGAGCAGCTAAAACCCCAGCCCAGTGTCCATTCCATCACCCACCAGGAATTCATGCGGAATTTCATCGGAGATCTGTGTTTTAGGTACAAATTTGGAGGGTTTATTGCTGCTTTAAAGTGCACGCAGATTATTTTCCTTTAATTCCAAGTCACATTACACCCAGCCAAGTCTGGTGTCATTTTACAGACATGAAAACATAGAAATTCTCTTCTCAAATTCCCTGTTGTTTATTGGTGAGGATTCCCCTTTCTTTTACAGCAGCAGCAGGGAGGAATTCATTGCCTGAGCTGGTTTTATTTATATGATTTCTTTTATTTATATTATTTATGTTCCTCCTTCAGTGTTTGTAAGTCTGAACTCAGATAACAAACTCTGTCCCATCTGATTTAAGGCCATGGAGAGATGAGAAAAGAAAAAAAAAGCTCCAGCATCTGAGCTAATAATTCATAATTAATAAGCTTTGCTTATTTCTGAGGTTGGCAACATTCTCAGGGCAGTTCAAAGGTTTTATCCTCATTTTATTTGCTCCAAATAATGGGATTTTTTTTCCATCTTTCTGTTGAATTGGATTAGACCCTCTGGAAAAAATTGATGTTAAGATGTGCCTGCAGTTTTGCTGTTGTTGGGCTGACAAGAGGAATCCATTGGAGTGTGCATAGGGAGGAATAAAATTGGGATTACATTTGATCTTCTGCATTTCTCCCAATGTAATCTGGAAAGCTGTGAGCAAACATTTTAATCTTTTGTGGTGAATCACGAAACAGTGAGAATGGGGCTTGCTCAGGGCACAGATGGAGCTTCCAACCCACAGCAAGGGGGTTTGGAGTGTTAAATGATGCACAGAGGTCTCTGAAAATGCCCATTTCCCTTCGGGGGGAAGTGAAAAATGAACCCATGTATTAATTTCTTGTATTAATGCAACATTTCTCTGGGAATATTGCTAGAACTCCTGTAAAAGAGTGTGTGTTTAAGGTGGGTTTTTGCTCTCCTTTCTAGAAAGAAACATGAAAAGAAGGGAAGCTGAGGAAATGCAGGAATTTTGAAATAAAACTCAGAAATCACAAACTCCAAAGTTTGTTTCTCCTGCAGTGGAAACCAGTCTGCTTTTCTGGCTGGGTCCAGACTAGCTCACAATCAAATTTCCAGGATTTTTCATGGAAATTTTCCAGCCTGGAAGTACAGAGGGAGCATGTACAGACAGAGGAGGATGGAAAAGGGGTGGTAAATTCCCTAATAAATCTGTCAGTAGGAAAGACCCTTGGAAAGAGCCAGGTTTGTAGCTGTCTCCAGCTACCACATCCCATCTTTTACCAGCAGAACTGGCCGGGTTTAAAACTCAATTTCTCCTCTGAAAATGTTAAATTTGCTGGCATAAGATGGCAGCTTTTGACATTGGAATATGGGGCCATTCCATTAGATTTACAGTCTCCAAGTCCATATTCCCTTGAAGATTAAACCTTCATTAAGTTCCCCCTTTTTTTCCCCTTTATTTCCTGCCTTTTGCTCACATCACACTCTAAGTTTCATAAGCACTCCTGGGTTTAGTGCTTTAATAAAAACAGCTTTGGTGGAGGTTTAAAGGCCCTTCAGATTCTCCCAAAACCTTTTGGAAATTCCCCCCTAAATCAGTAATCCAACCTCCTTTCCCCATCCCCTCGTCTCCCACCATACATCTTCATTAGGATGCATCCCGAAGAAGGCAGCCTGTAATTTAAACAATCACACCAAGCCTCGATTTTCTCTTTTTCCCTCCCTTTTTGGGATTTTTTCCCCCCATTGTTATGACTAGACAGAGGATCATACTGAGTGCATTAGCCAGGCTCTGACTCAGGACACCTACTGCTTGGAATGCCATTGCTCCCTGGAAGGAAAGGGCTGAACCCTCCTCTCCTGCAGCCCCAAACCCCTCTCCATGGCCATATTTCTGCCACAGGAATACTTTGCTGGCAGCTCCAGCCAGGCAGCGTTGGAGAGCTGCGGTAGTTTGTTGTCAAAATGAAAAATGGTTCAGTGCAAAAGGTCCCGGCGCTGGGATGGAACAATCAAGGAACACTAAGTCAAGCATTTGACAAGGAACTTTGGTCTTGCTGTTAAATACCACTTAATATTGTCCTGCCTGATAATCCCTGCTGTTTAACAACCCTGGAATCACGGCTCNGTGCACCGCTAACTGGAATTTATAAAAGGTTGGGAGGTGATGTTTGGAACTGGGAAAGATTGGAAGCTACAAAAGGTTGGGAGGTGATGTTTGGAACTGGGAAAAACTGGGAGTTACAAAGGGTTGGGAGGTGATGTTTGGAACTGGGAAAAACTGGGAGGTGATGTTTGGAACTGGGAAAAACTGGAATTTATAAAAGGTTGGGAGGTGATGTTTGGAACTGGGAAAGATTGGAAGCTACAAAAGGTTGGGAGGGGA
>JACBWW010000037.1:0-17490 GCA_020086605.1 Lanius collurio | reverse complement strand
AGCATTTGAACCTCTGAGACCTTTCATAACCTCCATTCAGTTATTTCCTCTGCCAAAGGCTTTGTGCAAAGCCTGGATGAATCAAACAGATGAGGCTGATCCTAGAGAGCTTCTGTCACCCCAGGGGACATCCAGGGACTCCTGACATCCACTGGGAAGAGCTGCACATCTGCAGAGAGGAATTTAATCCACTGAATTCTTGTTCACATTGAGGCATTGGGTGTTGTCCTTCAGTTGTGCTGAAAATAACAGGGATTTCTGCCTTCAGCCCTTGGGCCTTGTCCTTCAGAAGCCTCAACCATCCTGAAATCCCAACAAACCAAACAAGACACCAAAACCATTCCCACTCAGCTCTGTAACCTGCGAGAAGAGGGAGAAAAGACCATTTTAAAGCATGTCTTACAATTTACTGTCTCCAAACAAGCCCGGCCACTGGGTTTGTCTTCAGAGAGACAGATATTTGTCACTCTATTATTGTTTTACAGTGTCAGCCCCAGACACTTAAGTATTGTTGGAATGCAGTAGGGGGGGAAAAAAAAATCATGTTTTAAATCTCCGATGGGGTAATAAACTGCAGCCAGGAGCTAATTGTGCTGAAACTTGATCTTTTACAATCTGTTATTGCTGGAGTGGGACTCCCCAAGCCCAGAGCACTGGGGTTTGTTCCACCATTAGTGAGGTCGTTCATACACGCTCCCCAAAACCCCCAGATCACAGCTCTGCTCCCAGCTGGGGACTTCACTTCAATTCTCCAAGCGATCGATGCATTTTGGACATGAAACCAGTGAGGGAGGGGATTAATCCTCATCAAGTTTAATGGCTCGCTGTGGATTTGTTTCCTACAAACTTTCTTCCACCCAAGAAGTCCTGAGAATGTTGTACCTCTCCTGTCAGGAGGAAAATGAATCATTGCCCAGAGCCTGGAAGGCCAGAGGTGAATTGGAAGCCGCGCTGTGGAACACTCACACTGCAGAATTATTATTTTCTTTTTACGCCAGCATTAAATAATATTTGAGCTCGGGGTGGCCAACCCAACGGGTGGTTTCAGTGCTGAATGAGACCAAAGAAAGGGTCCATCCATCATGGGCTCAGCTCAGGTTTTGTTCAACAATCTCTTTTTTTTTTTTGGTTTGTCCCAAACTTTGTATCGACCAGCTCTTAAAATGCCAAGTCCGACTTCTAAATGTTAAGGCCCCGTTTGGATGAAATTTTTGGCTGGAAAATGTTTTGAAGATCCAATAAAAGGGATGTTCTTTCTCAGTGTTTTTCTCATCTGGGCGAGGCCAATGAATAGATGTGCCTGGTTAAAACTGGAGAACTATTCTGAGGAGATTTTAGCCCAGGAGAATGAGACTTATTGAGGCTGGTGCAATTCTGGGGTCACATTTCAATGGCAATTCGCTGAACTTCTGTTTTCAGATTTTTCAGCTGTAAAATGGGGTGCAAAGATTTGTTCTCTAAAGGTTTTCACCCAGTCCTGAGTGCACAGAATGTCCTGAGTTGCAAGGGACCTGTGAGGGTTGTGGAAGGTCACTGAGGATCCTCGTGTTTCCTGGGCTCTGAGCAGTGCAGCAACAGCTGATTGTGGGCAGAGCTCACTGCAGGCTGCAAAGGGGTGCAGATAAATCTGGATGCATCAGAAGCACCCAGGAAGTGTCCCAGGCCAGGCTGGACAGGGCTTGGAGCAACCTGGGATGGTGGAAGGCGTCGCTGCCCATGGCAGGGGATGGAATGGGATCATTTTTAAGGTCCCTTCCAACCCAAACCATTCCATGTTTCTCTTCTAAAATGCTGAAATCTGGGATGGAGCTGAGGGTTCTGAGTGTCCATGTTGGCACTGATGGGGGAAAAAGTGGTTTTCTCCCTAAAGCTGAGAAATCCCTGATTGTTCTGTGTGTCTGGGGTGACTGAGCAGCCCATTAACACCACCCAGGTGGGGAACAAAGCCAGTGGCTGCTCTCCACAGTGAGCATCTGACAAGGAGACAAAATAATTGTGGAGTGTGTGATACTTAATCCAAAAGTGAAGAGCTTGGCACTCCCAGGCACGCAGGGAGCACATGGAGAGGGAGGAAGTGTTTCACACAACCATTTGTCAGGCCAGAACTGCTCATTAAGCATGGTCAGCCTCTCTTCCCGAGGAAATTCGCTCCCTCCTGCCTGAGGAGAGCTGAGATGTCCATGGATATCCATCCCTCAACTCCCATGGTTTGGACACAGCAATTAGAAACTAATTACACCCAAACACTGAATCCCAATACAGGGAGGGGGGAAAAGGAACTGCTGAAATTGGGAGATGTTAATCCATCATTCCAAGGGAACAAGTGCCAAAGGGAAGGAACAGGGCTGGGGCCAAAGCAGCTCGAGGAGGTTTGTCTGTTTACCCTTTCTTTAAGTGCATGTTTGGTCACAGGGGGTCTGACTGGGATTCTGTTGATATTCAGCTTTCCAGCAGCAGTTCCAAGTGCAAGAGTTAAAGTTTATTCTCAGCCCTCTCTGTGCATCTGAGTTTAGCTCAGCCAAGACAAGAATTAAATGCAGCTTTGGTGTAACTAATGAGAAAAACTCGTACTAAACAAAAAAAAAGGAGCCTTTCACTCATGGATGCTTCCCAAAGAGATGCTGTGGTTGATTAGAGCTGATTTAATTACTGTGCATTACAAAGAGCACATCTCCTCTTCCCTGGGCAGTGCCTCGTGTTGCTCAGTGTGGATAACCAGGAATCCTTCCAAAGAGTGGAACACAACCCCTGCCATGTGTGCAGCAACTCCTGGGCCGTGTGGTCCAGAGATTTCCCATCCCAGGAGTATTTTCCAGTTCTGTGTGAGCTGACCAAAGTCAGAGATTGATGAGAAAGTCCAAAGTCATTGTACTCTACAGTCAGAGCAAGTGAGGGGACACCAACAGGTTCCTGTTTCCAGAAATCAAAAATTGTGATCATTTTTTACAAAAAACAGAAAAATTAAAACATATCTTTAGAACCTTTGGATTCCACAGCAGAGAAGTTGTTGCACTGGGAAAATATCGATGAGCTCTGCCTGGCACCTCCTGTTGGGTTGGAAAAGTGGAGGAGAAACCTTTGGGTGATCCACATTCCTCCTGTTTCTCCCCTGACTTTGAGAGGGGCCAAACAAAGCTCCAGGGTCACCCTCACATTCGGGGCTGAGCAGTTTGGCAGGTAAAGAATATTCCACAGGCTCAGGGGGGACGCAGAGCAGAGTCCAAGTGGAGCCCAAGCTCAGCTCTGCACAAGAGAGATGTTGATTGTTTTGGCCTCTTTCCTTTGCTCCAGGGGAAAATCGAGGCACCCTTCTTGGGATATTATTGGTGCGAAATCATAAGTTACAGTTTTATTACCAGTGGCTGTGTGCGTGTGAGGGAGAGAGGAGGAGGTGCTGGGCACAGGAGAGCATAACCACTCTTTTGTAACCATGAATCCATTCTTTTTTATTTCACTTTGCAAAACACAGGTTTAATTTAGGGAGAGAAAAATAGAAAAAAAAAATATAGAATTTACTTTTCCATACAGCACCAAACAGCCATGTTTTGAATATTTATATTTCATTTAAAGCCTTCTTGTCTTCAAACTTGGATTCTTCACTTTGCATTGCTGAAAAAGAAATTTTAAAAAAGATAAATAGGTGGGCTGTAAAGACTTATTCTCGCTTTATAGAATCACAAATTATTTGGGCCCACCTCACATATTGATCTGGAGCAACCATGTTTTCCATGTAAAAACATCTCCCTGCATTTCATCCCTTCACAGATTTCAAAGCTCCCCGGTCTGTGTTGAGTTGTAAAGTTCTATTCAATGGCTTGGTTCTCTTCCAAAAAAGCTGGCTGAGAAATTTGGATCTGGAGTCAGCGTTGTTGGGGGAAATGTTTTCCCCCCATTAACTGCAGGATGTTTTCATTGATTGTTTTGCACATGGTACAGATTTATTTACTTTTCCCCATGTCAGAAGCCTCAGCTGGGCTGTTTGGTAGAGTCCAAAACCAACAGACTTTAGCAACTGGAAGATTTTTGTGGAATTAGGACAATGTCCCCTTCTTTGGGGCAATGAGCACTGTGCTGCCTTGGCCTGGCTGGGGCTGGGGACATTTGTCCATCTGCTGGTGTGTGCTTTTCCCACAGCTCATCCCTCACCATCTCCCTTCTCCTCACAGACTGGGTCTGATCCTCTGCATTTGTGGTCAGTGGGAGTCAAATCCATCAAGATTTATTGGTGCCTGCCCCTGGATCCCTGGCAGTGCCCAAGGCCAGGTGGGACAGGGTTTGGAGCACCCTGGGGCAGTGGGAGGTGTCCCTGCCCATGGCAGGGGGTGGGATGGGATGGAATTTAAGGTCCTTTCCCACCCAAACCATTCTGGGAGTCTGGGATTGGGTGATAACCATGTCCTCTCCCAACAGGACATTTCAAGTTATTTCAAGAAGCGACCACGCATTTGTGTTTTAATACATTTATCAAAAGAATTTAAGAACCATTTCAATGTTCTCTTATCTCTGTTTGACAAGATAGGAGCTCACCTTAAGCCCCAGCAGGAGGGTGGGATGGCCTTTTTTACCCTGCATGCTCACAGCTGTGCAGTTGTCTTAATTGTCCCGGGAATGGTGATGGGAAGCAGGGGCAGGGATGGCAGAGAGGGACTGGGGGTGGTTCCCATCCCAGGGTGACTTGGATTCATGGAATGGTTTGGGTTGGAAGGGACCTTAAATCCCATCCAATCCCACCCCTTGCCATGGGCAGGGACACCTCCCACTACCCCAGGTGGCTCCAAGCCCTGTCCAACCTGTCCTTGACGATGGGACATCCATCAAAGCCCTCTTTACTCTTTGAAGAGATACTTGATGAAAACTCTAAATTTAGTCAACATTAAAGTGACATTGGTACTTTTTTTTTTTTTTAAACGATTTTTACAGTATTTTGCAACTTCTGTTCCCCTCTGGCTGGGATTCGAGCACCCTCTCCCTCCACCCCCTCCCCACCTCCTGACAGCAATCGCCAGTTGTAAAATAATAGACCATCAGCCAGCAATAATTTGCAATCCAAACAGACTTGACGCTCTCTGACATTTATTGAAACCTCAGACCCTGTTCGCTGGTTTCAGTTTTCCTCCCTTTGCTCTGTTTTTACAGACAGACAAGTGCTTAGATTTGGGTTTAATAATGAGCAGAAATTTCGCCTTGGCCCGCCTTTGCTTGTGTTGGCTGCGGCGGGGCCGTGCAGCAGACGGGCGGTTGGAGTTAATTACGCTAAATGGTGAGAACATTATTTGACCCCACTGGTTCAGCACCAGATGTTGAACGTTGCCTCTGAGAAACCAGCACAGACGTCAGGCTTTGGAGGCTGCATGGGGAGGGAGAGCAGACTTGGAGCTCCAGTCACTTTTTTTTTTGTTGGTTTTTTTGGTGGTTTTTTATTTTTTTTTTTTTTTTGCAGCCTTAACTATCCCAGGATAAGCCTGGGACAAACAAAGCCCTTATTAGGGACAGATGACAACATTCAGCTGCAGCCACTAGGGGCAAATTAGGGCATGGTTGTAGCTTTGGAGCTGAATGGATCAAAAAACCTCCCCCAAAAAAATCGTTTTGCTAAATGTACAGTGAACGTTCTGCCAGCACAAGGTATCAACTTTGGTAAATCCTTCCTGGAAAGTGGACTTTACATTTACGGGCCAGACATGATGGAATTTAATGTTTGAAAATGATTAAAGGATTTTGTTCTTTCCTAGTAACAACTGCATTTATCAAGGTGGCAGCCACGGTGGCCTCAGAAGGAGCTGAAATGGAGCTGAACTGCTGAGCTTTCCTTGGCTTGGGTCTGGGAATCCCTCCGGTCTTTAGGCTTTAGGATTGGGGAATTACATGGGAGATATGGGAGGAGGGCAGTACAAAGTGTTTATTGACCCCAGGCTGTGTTAATAAAGCATTAGAAGTATTACCTGCTCGGGGATTGTCAGGGCACAGCAAAGTTGTCCTGACCTTGGTGGAAAACTGAGACTCCTCTCAGCCTTTGAATAAACTGTTTGGACTGTGGGAGTGACAACACTTGTGCAGATTTATATATTACAGGGGAAAAAAATGTTTAAAAGCTTCTTACACCCAAAAATGTGTTCCCAGTGCCTTTATTTGCTGGCATGGCAGTGAGAAGGTTTTTAACATCACACAATTCACAGAGCAATTTGAATTCTGGTTCTTTTTCCAGTGGGTGACATCCCTCACGTAGTGCTGAACAGCAGCTCCACCCTCTGAGTGTCCCCAGGATGCAGGGCAGGGACTCACAAACCTTCCAGCTCCAGCCCTAAACAGCCTTTGGGGGCTGGTTTTGGGGGTGACCCAAGCCAGCAGAATTCAGAATCGTTGGATAATTTTAGTGGTTCGAGGTCCCTGGTATTTTTTTAGAGCATCACCACTTGCCTGGAGTGTTATTTCAGGGGCTTAACCATCCAAAATTCTTTGTTGCTCCCCACATGACACCACGACCCACGTGCTGTGTCACCACATCTGGATCAGACCCCAAATTGGATCACTCAGGATTCTCTCAGGACTCTTTCATTGCCCTTTCCCTCTGGGTTTCCCAGCCCTTCAGTGTTCTTCTCCCAGCGCAGGTGCAGCAGGAAGGTGTTGATGTGTACAAAACACCCAACACAGAACGCTGCAATTTGAGTATTCCCGCTATTTTATGGGTCAGTGAGAGATTCTCAGCCCTCTTCATCTATCAAAGCCCTGCAGATACCACTTTCCATTAAAAAATTAAGAGCAAATCCAGTGGAATTAGAGGAGCTGTTCTGCAATTCCTGCAGGGCAAGTCTGAACAAAACATCCTGGCTGGATTCTGCCATGGAAAAGCAAAACCATGGAACAGGGAGCTGCCTCCTGTGCTGAACTCACCTGAAGGGCATCACCACCCTGGGATCCTCCAGGGCACCGCCCCTGTGCCCAAAAATCCATGGATACCCTGAGGCTGAGCACACAATAAATGGCAAAGCAATGTCCAGGACACTGCTGCTGTTTCCTTTCCCTCTAAAGCAGGTGCAGATGCCCTCACGGACAATGCCACGGCCACAGCTCTGCTGAGACCAGCAAGAACTGCCAGAAATGGCTTTTTCTACCCAAAACTTGGGCACAGCTGCTTGGACCAGCAGTGGCAGGACAGGAGAGACGTTACCTGGAGGGTTTTTTCTACAGCAGAGGAGAGGACACAGTTGATCATCCAGGGTCTAAGTGCTGCCAGGCACAGGTTATTGCAGCATTTTTCCCTTCTCTGGGCACTAAATAGGTATTTTTGGATCAGCTCTGTGATTTTCTGTGTGTATTTTATGCAAAATTAGGTGCCTGACACATCCATCTGAAGAGTTCTTCATAAAACTTCACAGTCACAGCAACCTGTGGGATGGACAAAGACTGGGTTTGGTGTTCCGGGGTGTTCTGAGAGAGGTTCAGATTCCCTCACAGGCTGCAACACTGACTGTAATTTACTGAGAAGCAGGAGAGACATGAGCTGAAATTTTTAGGAGCAGATTAGGTTGAAAAAATTTATGACAGCATTTAGAAACATTAGAGTTGGGACTGCATGCCAGAGCATGACAAAATAGCAGGTAATAACAGATCTCATTAGAACTGTTTATTTAAATTGAACATTAGCCTGTCAGGGATGTTTTTGCTGCTGGATTGGTTTTATTTTCATCCAGGTTAACTTCTACCCAATCCAAGCACCTAGAGGTGTCTTCCTGGGACTGCTCAGTGTGTTCATTCCATGAAATTTATGTATTTTTGAATTTTAAGGAGAATGTTACTTTGTCTTCTTCTTTGCCCACCACCTCCATGATCTTTGTGTATCAAAATGCAATTAGATTTTCCAAAGGATCCAAGTGATTCCGGCTCCAGTGTGCTGTTTCAAAAGGTTGGCTCGCCCTCCCTGAACAAAACATTGGAGTATTTGCTTTTCTTGGTCTTGGACCACGGTTCTTCTGTGTTGGCCTTCACCTTCTCCCCTGTGAGGGTGGGGAGGCCCTGGCACAGAGAAGCTGTGGCTGCTCCATCCCTGGAAGTGCCCAGGGCCAGCTTGGACAGGGCTTGGAGCAGCCTGGGATGGTGGAAGTTGTCCCTGCCTGTGGAACTGGATGGTTTTTTAAGGTCCCTTCCAACCCAAACCATTCCATGATTCCATGACTCTTTCTAGTTCTTACTCTTAGTCCTTTCAGCACGAAATGTGTGCACAGAAATTACCCAGACCCAAATCCCCTCTCCAGAGGATCTGCTCCCTTTTCCCTGACCTTACCCAATCTTTCAGTGACAGCTTCGTTCCCTCAGCTTGTCAGACCTCCAGTAATCCCAGCAGATCCCCCTCCAGTGAAGCTGAGGCTCTTCCCTGACTCAAACCTTGAGGTACCCGCTGCGGTTTGGGGTTGTTTGAACCACACAGAGACATCCTGGATGTGCCTGGACCTGCAGCTTGGTTTATCCCCAAGATCCAAGCCAAGCCCCTCCAGACAAGAACTTTGTGCTTTATTTTCTGAGATAACAACCCGAGGGGCAGCAGCAGCAGGGTATTTATATGGACAAGGATCAGGCAAATGCAGAAAAACAAACCCCAAAACAACACAAACAAGCAACCCTTCCAAAGATGAGGTTTCACTTCAGCACTTGAGCTCTGTTTGACAGGAATTCAGTGCCAGCCCCATTTCCAGCAGACAATAATTGCTTGGATCTTAAAAAAATCCCTGCAATGATGTCACCATTGCTCAGCTAAACCTGGGTAATCAGTTGGGTTTTGCAACTGTGGGGATGAAAAGTGCTTTTCATGAGCCTGGGCAAAATAATGTCCAAATAATTTCCTATCTTTCATTTTATCTCTACAAATAGAAATGTTTCCTTTTATTACATGAATTTGGGAGGGTTCAGCCCTATTCATAGGAGGGTTCAGGGATTCATGGAGTGGTTTGTGTGGGAAGGGACCTTAAAGATTTTCTAGTGCAGCCCCAGGGCCATGAAAAACGGAAGGCAACACTGAGGAGCCAACATTCCTGAACCCCAAGAACCTCCAGAGAAAACCCAAAAGAAGGAAAGCTGTGATAGAGAAGGGGCCATTCCAGCTCTGGGGGGGCTCCCTGACATCCCAGCCCCTTTGGTTTCCACACCTCTGTGCCTGCTGCAAAGCTGTAAAACATCAGTCACTTCAGCAGAGCCATTTTAAGGGGGGTTTAACATTCCCTCCATGTGCTTCCCATCCTCCTTTCCCTTCCCCTCCCAGCTCCAGTCAAACACATCCCAGCCTATCTGTCTTTGGGGGTGTCCTCCTGCCAGGAGCCCATCAGATCCATTTACTGATGAGGTCTGTCCAGGACAATGGAATGGCTTTGATTCCTGTTTTTTGGAAAGCAGCTCGAGCTGCCTTCCCTGTAAATCCTGCCACGTTATTAATCCCTGGGGAGCAGCTGGCAGCCAGGCCCTGCTTTAGTTGGCTGGTGGCACTGGGGCTGAGATAGCCCCAGGCCTGCCATTCTTTTAGGGGAAAAAACAATGGGAAAAACACCTTTCCCCAGCAGGTGGAATGTCAGAACAGCCTCACCTGTGGTGGTCCCCAAGGTCCATCAACAGCAGTGGCCATGGTGACATTAATTACAGAGCTCTGGGGCTTTCAGTCCCCCCAGGGAAGGTCTTCCAGAGCAGAATTTCCTGAAAAAATTCTCCTTCTGCCAGGCCTTTGTTTTGTGAACTTCATGGGCATCAACACAACCAGCAGAGTTTGTCCTAAATTAAAGAGCTTGTCCTGAATTAAAGAGCTTGTCCTAAATTAAGACAAAGACACACACAGAATTCCCTCTCACCAGAAATGCTGTTCAACCCACACTTCTCTCCCTAAATTAGCTAAATCCAAGGCTTTTCTATCATCTCTCATGTTCTGGGCTCTGTTTGATGGTGCTGGGTGAATAATGTATATTCTGGTCATTTAATTATTTAATAACTTTTCTAGTTTGCCCCATTTTAAGACTTTTTCATAGGGCTTAATATGTGGTTCCTGATGATTTAATAATCTCAAATTCACATGTACGAATCTGGATTATTAGATGTGAGCATAAAGATAATGAGATGGGCTTGGAATTAAAGAAATTACGAGGAATTTTAAAATGTTTTAACAGCCACCAAGACACTTTTTAACAGAATCACTGCAATTCACTACTAAAATCCTTAAATCATTCCTCCTCCTGTTTCCAAGTGATGTTAACTTCAAGCCACGGAGCTCAGCTGTGTCGTTTTTGGGTAATAGAGAAGCAAATTCTGCTTGCTGCAGGAAGCACAGGGTATAATTCTGTGGCTGATCTTGTGGTGGGGCTCAGCCTGGGTTTTCCTTTCTCTCAAATTCTTGTGTATTTTAAATCCTCAAGCACCTGGAGGGAACAACCCCAGCAGGTACCTGTGGAGGGATGCGAGGGCAGCTCTTTAGGGCAGGAGCAGCTTCTCCCTGCTCTCCCAACAGAACTCTTTTCCCCCTGCTGAATGGGATTGGATTTCCTGGAGCTGTTTTCAGTGCCAGCTGCCCAGCTGGGAGGGCTGCTTGTTGTGGTGGGAGATCTGCATCTCAAACCAGCCCCAATTATGGCTGTGGCCCGGGCGGGCAGCTCACCCCAGCATTCCTGGCAAGTTCTCCTGGTGCAAACAGCCCAGAGATGCTGTGGAGCCCATCCCAGAGTGGTCTGGGCATCAACCTCAGCCTGCTGGGCCCTGCTGGGCTGGGATGTTGTTTAGGGCCACAAAACAAACCCCACCACATGGGAACTCTGCAGTCTTTGGAGCCGATTTCCAATAAATGGTTCCTCCTGCCCTTGTGCCTCTGGAATTCAGCTCCTTGCTCAGCCCCCAGAAGGTGCTGAGCTGTCCCCTCTGCTGTGTCACTCCCAGGGCCCCCCATGGATCACCCAAAGTTCAGGACAGGGGATGGGAAGTGCACAGGGGAAGGAAGTGTTGGATTTATGGCTCTGCTTCAATCCAGAGCTCTGCAGTGGAAATCCCTGAGCAGCAAAGGCACTGGCTGGGCTTTCCCTTTGGATTCTGCCCTGTGTCACCTGGCAGAAGGAGAAGCACCTGGGGGATTCCTGTCAAACAGCTCCACAGTGCCCTGTGTCACCTGGCAGAAGGAGAAGCACCTGGGGGATTCCTGTTAAACAGCTCCACAGTGCCCAGCCATGGCTCAGATTCAAGCAGCAGAGAAAATTCCCAAAGGAATTCAGTCTCCAAGCCCGAGCTCCACTCGTGGGCAGCTCCTCCTCCCCCCTCCAGTCCCATCCCAGCTGTCCCTCCCCTACAGGCAAAGCCCTTCCTGCTTTTCTGACCCTACTGGGAATTCCAAGGTACCATTCAAATATTTATTCCCTACATTTCTTCCTGCCAGTCTGTGCCAATCTATTGCCTTCCCAGTCTGGATAAAGAGAGAATCCATTAATCCCACCAGGTGGGTGCTGGGACTGGCTGCCCTTCCCAGGATTTCATCCTCAAGGACAGGCATTTATCTGGTTTTTATTTATGAAGTTAGCCAGACTCAAAACCAGAGGATGGAAAACCTGCCATGGGAATGAACTTTGCCATGGGAAGGATTCTATTCCCCTTAAAAAGCAAAACTCAGCTGCAAAGGTTTTGATAACTGGTAGATCTGAAACGGAGTCAATTTGCAAAATAACACAAAGCTGCTAAAAAGCTTTTTTCCTCAGGAATCCCAGTACCCACGGCAGAGTTTCCAAGGTGCCCACTATGAATTTAAGGGAATTTAAGAAACAACTTCAATAGAAACCACTCAATAATTGTCCACCCAGAGCTTTAGCTAACAAAACAACTCAGGGCAGAATATAGAACATTGAAATCCTGGATTAAAATGCCCAGGTTTCATTTCATTTTCTTCCTTCTCTTTACCCCAAAACGGTGTTTTCCAGCCAAAACACACCACTTGTTCTTATTAATGAACTTCTGTGTATTTATCCAGATTTCTCACTATTGAACATCTCCTTCTACCTGTTATTTTATGCTGCTGAAATTCAAGCAGAAGAAAGGGGTTAGAATTAATTATAGCCTTTGGCTTGGAGGATTAGCCACAGATGTTGAATTATTGTTATTATTGTACCGTATTTTGGGAATGACACGAGGAATGTGTGGAGACTGGTGGTATCTGTGAGGAAAAACAGGAATGTTTAAATCCTGAAAGAGCTTTAATTCTCCTTTTAATGGCAATCACTGGGCCTGTTGAGAAAATGAAGAATTAAGGTGACAACTATGAAACATTGGAATGGAGGGCCAGGCGTTGGACTTGGATCATCCTTGTGGGTCCTTTCCATATTCTTGGTTTCTGTGATTCCATCAATCTGTGACTCTTTGATTCTGTGATTCCACAATTCCATTCAAAACCATCTTTCCCCGTGTGTGCAAATGATTTTTTCTAAAATCCAAACCCTTTGGTAGCACAACTTGGCATGAAAAGCAGGGAGGCTTCTCACAATTAAGGACAGATCTGTAATTAAATTATTCTTCTGCCCATTTTAATTATGGCTGGATCTGACCATTCAGCACCTGGGCAGAATCCACAGCATGATTATTTTGCTGTTGAATGACTTCAATTAGTTTTGCATTTGGCTCTGGGCAGGGTTTGCCATTGTCACAATGAGCAGGGATTAAAAGAAAGGGAAAAAACTCCCCTGCAGACAAGGCCAAGGGGAATAACATCAGAAGCCTGATCATTTGTCACCTATGGTCACTCGAAACCATTATTTCTTTTACACACTGTAAGTTCAGATAGACTTGTGTAAACAGTGTAAAGATTTATTTTCTCAAAATATCAGAACCACTTAGCGTGAGTCACAAGCCAGATTTCAGGCAGATAATTTTCTTCTAATAGATTTTTGGGTTAACAAGATAAAAATTAACATGAAAATGATTATGTGCTGACTGAAGGAAACCTGGTTTTATTTTGTTCCCTATTTGTTTTACAAGGGAAGTCTTCAAGTATCTTGCAGGGGCAAAAATATTTAAAGTGTTTGCACATGTTTCCCATTTCCATTTTATAAGATTCATTCACAGTCAGCCGAACGTATCTTTCTCTCTCTCTCTCATTTTTTTTCTTTTGATGCACTTCTTAATTAGTCCTAAAGGCTCCAAAGGTGCTTTTTTTCTGTCTGTCTCTTTATTCCAGCCGTCGAGAGCGGCGAGTGACGCTCGCAGTGAAGTCATTGGGCTCTAAAGCCGAGCTGGATGCTCCTCAAAGGCTTGGGGGTGTCCTCTGATCTGCTGTCTCCACTCCACAGAAAGGAGCAGAGTGCACATCTGAGGCCTGCCTGGCATTAGGAGTGAAGTGGCTGCTCTTGGGCACTGTGGATTTGGCTTTGGCTGCCAAATTCCAGCCCCTGGGAAGGATTTGCCACCAAGCTCCGTGTCCAGAGGGGCTGCAGCTCCCGTGCCCTCCCTGGGCAGAGCCTGCAGGTCTCTGTGCCACGATGGCCACAAGTCTGGGCACCCCTCAGCCCTTCCTGTCCCCACAGAAGCTGTGGCACCATGGCAGGGACACTGTGGGCTCCCTGGGGCCAGGCTTTTTCATTATTTAGGCACAGGATTTTGCAGGAGTTAGGGATATTTTTTTTCCTTTTAAAACCTGTTCCAAAATGCAGCAGACCTGAGTGAAGGCCTGAGCCCCCTCCAAATTGCCCCAAATCCTTGGCCACTGGCCCCACTGCCCGGCCATCAGCTCCTTGGGCCAGGCTTTATTTAGGCAGAGGATTTTGCAGGAATTAGGGATGTTTTTCCCATTTAAAACCTGCTCCAAAATGCAGCAGACCTGAGTGAAGGCCTCGGGCCCTTCCAAACTGCCCCCTCCAAACTGCCCCAAATCCTTGTGTCCCCTCTGCCAGGCCATCAGCTCCTTGGGCCAGGCTTTATTGAGGCAGAGGATTTTGCAGGAATTAGGGATGTTTTTCCCTATTAAAACCTGCTCCAAAATGCAGCAGACCTGAGTGAGGGCCTCGGCCCCCTCCAAACTGCCCCAAGTCCTTTTACCCCCATTGCTGGGCCTTCAGCTCCTTGTTCAGGAGGAGTTTAAGGAGTTAAACTCCTTTAAAGTTATTTAGGCACACGATTTTTCAGGAGTTGGGGATTTTCTTTACCCTTTAAAAAACCTGCTCCAAAATGCAGCAGGCCTGGTGAAGGCTGAGCCCCTCTGAGCTGCCCCAAGTCCTGGTACCCCCATTGCTGGCCCTTCAGCTCCTTGGGACGGGGTTTGAAATTATTTAAGCACAGGAATCTGCAGCAGTCAGAGATTTTAAAATCTGCTCCAAAATGCAGATTAGCATTTAGCCCAGTCTAAACTGCTTTGTGTCTCCACTGCTGTGCCATCAGCATTGTCCCACACGGAATTTGTAACCACAGTTACAAATACAATTTTACAATTTAAGCAGCTCAAGGACCCTGCGATGATGAATGTGCTGCAGCAGCGCTCTCAGGGCAGAACTGAATGTTTTTAATGAGACTTTTATCATGGTGATTAAAGTTGCTTTTTATTTTGTATTTTGCAAAGTGACCCTTTTTTCCCATCGTCAGAGTTTCGCCACCACAGGGAATTCCCTCCTCCCGTTTTAGCAGGAGACAGAAAAGAAGGATTTGAAGAAGTTAAGGACTAAGCTGTTCCACTTTCTCCCCTTTGCTCAGACTCAGAAATCCCTCACACAGTGATGAGTCATTTTTTATTCTATTTAAACCCATGTTAAGTCAACATCATTTAAGGCTGGTGACTAAGTCTTGAGTGATGTTGATGTAAATGAAATAGGAATAACTGGGACTTCACCAGGACACAGCAAATGGAGATTCTCTCCACGGAAAAAAAAAAAAAAACAAAAAACCAACAAACTTAAAAAAGAGAAAGACACTGAGTTAGTCCTAATTAGAGAAATAACAAAGAAAAAAAAAAAAAAGAAAAAAGAAATAAAAGGCAGCTGTTTGCAGGAGATCTCTGATGGATTAAAACCAGGACTGGAAAGCTGCGTTTCTCCTGCTTGTGGAAATCAGCAGATCTCTCCTCAAAGTGGGCAGGATTTCAGCAATTCCTGTGCAGACCAAGGACTGGAGCCCTTATCTGCCTCAAGTCTCTCTGGCTCAAGTCTAAGCTCATGATCTGCACAAAGTAATTCTGTTGAAGTCCTGTTTTGGGTCAGGATGGGAAATCGGGCTCTGTGACCCTCAAGAGTGGAATGGATTCAAGAGCAGACCTGGGACCATTTGCAATAAAGGATTTGAAGGAGTTTGTGAGCACCCTTGGGGTTCCACATGGCCAAACAGTCCAGTAAAAGACCAGTAAAGCCAGTCTTAGTCCCCGAGGTGGGCACCAGCCGAGCTAGGGCAGCCTGCCCAGCCCAGCAGCACCACAGAACCCCATTCCTTGGCTGGCACCACTTTCTTCTTGTCAGGTTTGGAGCCTGCCCCACCAACACCACACCAACCTCCAGAGGCAACACCTGAATCCTGCTTCTCCTCCTTTCTTCTCTTGGAACGTTCTCAGCAGCCGCTGCAGAGGCTTTGCTAAACATGTCAGATTAAAGGTCTAAGCAGACGAATAAATGCAGTCCATCTGAGGGCATGTTTCCTCTCACACCTTCAGGGGCTGTCAGCATCTTGAATGGGATTCAGAAACATGTCCTTGAAGCTGGCTGGAATGCAGCTTAATATATCAGGGGCAGCATTAGAGAAAGGAGAAAAAAGGATGGGGGAAGCTTTCATGGTAATGCACCCCCTCCTCCTTCCCTCTCCGATCCTGCATTGGCTGCCCAGCAGGGATAAACAGGGACTGGGGAGGGGATGGGGTCCTGCAGCCATCTCCCTGCTCTGGAGCTCACTTTGCCATCCTCTGTATCCTGGGGGTTTCACACTCTCTTCAAAGCTTATTTTATTTTTCATTCAAACCCCAGTTCTTTCCAGCACTTCCAGCTCCCAGATTTCAGCACTGTGCTGAGCTGGTTGTGTCAATATTCCTGCTTAAAGAGAGGCTGAGGAGTTACAAAGAGACTTCTCAGCTCTTCACACTCCTCTTTCTTTGCACAGCTCATCTCCCAGCAGTAATTCCCTCTGTCCCAGGCCAAGGTCCTGTCCTGCCCTCAGTGCAGGGAGCAGCCCCAGAGCAGCTGAGCTGGGCCTTGTTCTTGCTGTATTTGCATCAAATTTGCAATAAAAAAAAAGTTTAGGGCAAATCTGATGAGAGTGAGCCCCTTCCTGAGCCCAAGGAGGCTCCTGGCATGGGACAGTCCCTAAGGGAGGTGACCTGAGCAGGGCACAGCAGCACAGGCAGGGGTTTGGATGCTGCCAGGGAAATCATTCCATGGCATGGGCAGCACTGAACATCCTCCTGAATTGTACATCATCATCCCTGGAAGTGTTCGAGGCCACCTTGGAGCAACCTGGGGGAATGGAAAGTGTCCCAAGGGTGGGAGGAGCTCTGAGGTCCCCCCCCAATCCAAACCACTCTGGGATTCCATGGAAAATCACTGATGCCACAACAGGAGAATCCTTCAAACCTCGGTTTAAACTTGCAAACCAATCACTGTGCTCCTGATTGCTGCTTTTTTGGTTTTACTCAGAATACCTATTTATTTGTTTCCCCTCAAGTCTTTAATTCAAGGAATGTAAATTATCTCAAAGCCTTTTTAAAGCTGTTTTTAAATTTTGGGCTGAGCACCTCGTAGTGATGCTGTACCATCCATCTCTGGGATTCAGGGGGGAAATTCAGAGAAGCTGAATTAATTGAGCTTTATGGGATGCCTGCATTTATCTCCTTTCCTCCACGTGCATCTGTAGGAAGACAAAGTCTTGTGGTACAGGGAAAGAAAAACCACTCAGGCTCCTGTGCAGTGTAGGGGACTTAAAATATCTCCTTAAAATGTAGATTTTGACTTTCTGCCCAGTGCTGCCTTGAAAGTTTTGCCATTCCAACCTAATTGCTGAGTAAATGTTCCCTCAGTGGAGGACAGAGTGGGGCAGTGGCTCAGTTTTGGTATCATTTCTGCTCCTGGAAACCTGTTCCCTTTATTATTTTACATGGAATTCTTTCAGTTGTGACTGCTAATCTTCCACTTTGGAACTGGCTGTGGAACCGAGGGGAGGGGAAGGTAAAATGTGTTGGGTTTCCAAGAGTTATTCACCTCTTCCCAAGCAGAAGATGGATTTCCCTTCTCCAGGGTCTCCGGCCCCATCCTTTTTCCCTGGATATTCCTGACATGCCACAAATCACCCCCTGGTTACTGCCTTGGAAAGGCTCTCCTTTGTGCCTCAGCTGGGCAGATTGGGAAGCTGCTGGCTCAGATCCAGGAATTAATCCAGTCCTGGGCTGTACCAAACACTCGGGGCCCACGGATTATTATTTATTTAATAAGATGCATGGAATTAATTAAGTTTTAATGCGGCAGTTCTGTTCTGTGACCTTGCAAGCTCCACACCTGAGCAGGGGTGGGAAGGGGGGTGGTGCTGCCA